>JAWWEE010000004.1:19172461-19235674 GCA_035221455.1 Xenops minutus | reverse complement strand
CAGACCTGTTAATCTCCTCCCAGAACCCCGCCTAGTTTCTAGCCCCTTCTAGCTAGCCCCTATAAAACCGTTGTACTTCATTAAATATTTGGCCATTCCACGTTACCCTGCGTTTGCGTGTGGAGTGGTTCTTCCCGTTTCCCCCCAAGGTCTGTGTCAAATGTGTCTGTGTTCAGGGAGAAGAAAGTATTGTAGAATTATTCAAAGCATCAAGAAACTGATGGTAAGAAGTACTCACATTCAACTCAGGATACTATATTTTGCTGCTCCTGAAAATAATACAATTATTGAAGAATAAAAGGAAAATATATACACTGAAACTATACAAAAGTTGCCTGGCACTCTCTATCCATTATTAAAAGCCACCTAATTTTCTTCCACTGCTTTCCATTTACCTGATCCCAGTACTAATTTTGGCACACAGAACCCACTTCCATCGTGCCTGAGGAACGAAACATTTCTAATGAAGGCATGGCCATTTAGGTGCCTCAGCTCTAGCCCTATCCTCATTATGAAATGCTTCTTCTATTCTTGTCTTGGGGGGAAATAAAACCCAACCCAAATAAATTGCCTGAAAGATATAAGATATAGTGCAATAACTGTGAGTATAAAGTGTTATTTTCAGTCTACCATGAAAATACAGGATAGCGATGGCAGTTGTTCTGAGACAAAAAAAAAAGTTTATGGTGTTATTCTCCAGCTGAAAGCAAAATTAAAACTCTTCTGCTGTGAAAAAGACTAAAGCAACTGTACTTATATGCATGTTGATACATGTCACAAGTAGAGGTGTTAGACATAAATACATGAACCAAATCTAACTCTGGAAATTCATCACAGGAGCTGTAACTGATTTACAGCATCCCCTTAAAGGAAGATAAGAAACAACTAGATGAAATCCAGAGGAGATCATCACATCATCTGAAATCTAGAAATGTGACCTTTTCAAAGAGAGGCAGGCTTCTTTGCTATATGGAAGAAAATATTGAGGAGTCACATGGCAATAGGTGATTATTAGAGACTGCTTTGAAGAAAATGGTAGTAAACTATACTCCATGCTCACTTGTAGGTAGGATAAGTAACAACCTCATTTATTTTCCTGTTAAGTTGAATATAATAAATATGTGGCCAACTCTTATATCTTTTGAAATGCATGAATTAATTGGAAAAAAAAAAAAGAAAAAGAAAAATTACTAGGCATGAAAAAGGTGCCTAGATCACTAAAGACAGCAGTAAAAAATTCCGTTAACTTTTGCAGGTTCAGGATCTTTTCCCATAAGAAGGTGTAACAATGATATGACTGTATTTGCATTTTGTTTCTCAGCTGTATATGTGCGAAAAGAGACAGAGTAAGAAATATTTTAGTGAGTGCATAATCTCCACAACAAAAATTAATGTTACTAGCAGCAGTTGCTGAATTTATACTTTTTTAGCCAGTGGTACATCAAGAGGGATGCTGTAGTGCTTGTAACAAATATGATTAATTTTTTCCTGAAATTAGAGCCACAACTGTATTTTGAAGCATGCAAAAGGCAATTACTATACTGTTTAATAGATTTCATGCTGACTCTGCTACTTTTTCGGACACCTTCTTTTCCTGACACTAAAAAAAAATTTTAACTACCAGAACATTCATAAGACATCAAGTGGTAAGCTGAAAATTTATGTTTTTGAAAGCAAATAACTGTGTGCTGGTGGTGTGTTTTTTTCCTTTATGGTTCATCTTCCATAAAATCCAATTTTATTCAGTTTTCTTAAGTGCCCAAAAAGCAATATTGTGGTAAGAACACTGTAGAAAGCAGTAATTGAGTGAATCAGCTCTGAATTCTAGCCCTGTGCTCATCTTGAAAATACAGAGCATTACAGAATAATTTTCTTCACTGTGCACTTACTCCAAGGGTAATATTTTACAGATAAATGCAAAAATACAGGGTGAAAAGAATCTTTATTTTTCACCATTAGACAAGAACTCAAACCATGGTCTGTGACCTTTTAACAATTTTGCCCCCAATTTTGTACATTTACTGTCAGGGAATTTCAAATCAAATCAGGCTGAAGGTTTGTACCTATGCTATCGGTTCAAAGCTGATGGGATTTTTGTAACAAAAGATTTTCAATTACTTGTCTTTTTGAATTTATGAGGAGAAAAAAACTCCATCTTGGGAAGAGATTTAGATCACCAACTATAACATCACAAGTTGAATTTTTACCTCTATATGTTTTGTTTGTTCATTTTGAAAGTAGAGAGAATTTTGAGATAATAAATTGACTAACCTTAAGGCGGGAGGCTTTCAAAAAACAGTAACAAAGGACATCTAAATCTGAACATTAACAATTACTATAGAATATTTGATAGCTAAATATTTGATCAAGCACTCAAAAAAGTCAGCAATGTGATGAAACACTATGTAACAAACCTTGACACGTGAAGCAATGGTTTCCATTTATACCTATTTTATTATTTTTGAGGTGAATTAAAATAGATTGAAATTATTGTATTTCCTTATCTAATCTGCTGTAGCTATTCACAAAGCAGTAAATTCACATCTCAGTAAAATCTAGGCAAAATCAGACTCTGACTCATCCTTTCATCCTAAAAGCTCACAAGGCAACAGTGTTGTGGTGGCTGCCAAGACAGTGCCCTGAAGGGTGGGCTGCATGGAGACTATATCCAAGTGTGCCTGCAGTGATACTGCCCTGTGGCAGCTGGCAACACAAGGTTCCACTCCGTTTTCTAAGTGATCAGCCTGTGTGGCTCTTCTCCCCCTCTTTGACAGCACGAGCCCTTGGATGTTGCTGTGACAAGTGGCACTGTGTTCTGGATTGGCACCACTCTGAGCCTACCCAGCCATAACTCCACATAAGCATTATATTCACTAAACTTCTCCTGAAAGTTTAACTTTCAGGGCAATTAACAGATTCTAGAGTTCAAACCAATACACCTAAAAGCCTCTGCAACACTGGAGTCAAAGTATTAACCATGACCCTTCACCCCAATTACCATGTTCTTAGAACACCTTTATGTTGTGTTGCACTCTACTGGTATTTTACTGGTGAATAAGTGATGAATCTATATTATCTAGGAGGATTACAAGAGCTCTTTGGAATGCCAAAACAGCACAAGGGAACAATGCTTGCAGATGCTATATAAGAACAACAAACAGCTCTCAGGTTCATATGTAGATCTTCTGGATATTTTACTAATTACTCGTAAGAACTAGTCCTAATCAAATTTCAGATTAACATGTGCTTCTGTCTGCTTATATTCAACAAAGTTGCCCAAATAACAATTGCTAGCAATTGAAGGTTAGATTTTAAAATTTCTGTGGGATTTTGTTCCATCTGCCACCACTCTTCACCTGTAAAATTAGGAAAAGAATAATTTCCACTTCCACCCTTTTGTAAAACTTAAACTCTTTCTGTCTGAAATTATGTAAATTTACAGAGTTTTACTGGACACCCTTCTTCATTTTAAGAACATAAATACCAAATTGTCAACATTTTTTCAGGAAGCATTGCTTCTCATTAATTTCAGTATAGTATTCTGTACACTGAGTACACTTCTTAACATATTTTGGCAAAGACAGGGGCAAGGTTTATCATTTAGAAGAGATATCCTTCTGAAAAAAGAATATTTTAATGAATAATGCTAAAATACATCAAGCCAGTCCCTTGAATTAAGGTAATAAAGAAAAAAAACACCTAGTATCCCACACTAGGTGTTACATTAGGTCTTCAGTGGACTTTGCCTGCTTCCTTAATCAATAAATTGTTGACACATGGGGACAATCTATTCAGTTTATTTAAACTTGAGAACCTTTTGATTCAAACATATTTGAATTTCTATAGTTATATATCATTCATCCAGTTTATATGTAGTGTGTAGACTATCTTCTTACTGACATACCATTTTGTTACTGTTTTAGAAATAATTAATGCTGCATAACATTATAGCAACACATATGCTTGACACTAATGGATTTGTTTTCATTGCTTTTGGATATTTCCCTACATGATCTGACAGCTTTAGCCAGGATTCAGTTGAAGAATAAGAGTCAGTTCTAGTACCAACACAATTCATTTATTTCTAATGAGGTGTTTAATCAAAATATATTCAATATGTTAGTGGAAAGTAATACTGAATATAATGCAAGGATAGGATCAATGAGCCAGAAAATATTCTTACTTTTCCTCATGAAATGTTTAGGAAGCAATAGTTTCAAACCATGAAAAGATATCCCTAATTTGTAAGCCTGACCATGGAACTTTAAAATAGGATTTGCATAAATAATAAATTAAATGATACTGCAAATAAACTGAAGTACCTGCCAGGATGTAATGCACACCCAAACAATTTTGAACCCAAAGGTTAAAAGATGCTGTAAGAACTTCAGAACTACGGGAGCAACACAGACAAACCCGATGTTAGAGCTTGGTTTTTGTCTTAGAAAAATATTTTCTGAGTCAGTATTACACTGGCAGTGCATTCTGCTTATTTATCTCCAAGGACCAAGAGTTCTCCCTTGTCTGTTTTTCAGGTAGCAATGTTTTCCCTTTGCAATGAAGTGACCTGACAGCAGAGCACGAGGCTGTGCCAGACCTCTGGGCACATCAGGAGTAGGAGGCAGTCAGCAGAAGCTGGACCCAGGATGAGATGCCCTGCAGTTGTCATCTGTGCTACTACTTACATATTCCCTTGCAGGCAGGATAAGAATTGGCAGATAACTAGTGGGAGGGCACAGTGCTGCAGTCTATCTCCTCTATTTTAATTCTATTCAAGCCAAAAGGAAGAAAGCATGAAGGAAGCACAACTTCCACTGAAGTGTACAAAGGCAGGTCTCAGCCAAACTGAGAATAAAAAGAAGGATGAGAAACTTCTAATTCTGCACTCAGTTAAGGAGATAACATCATATCTACACATATGCTAAAAGAAATTGCAGATTTCAAAACACTAGGAGGGCTTTTTTGGTTTTTTAGGTTCCTCCCAGCATAACAACTAGAGATATGAGTAGGCATAAGAACTAGATTCTGTCTGTTCTCCAGATACTGACTGCTTGCAGCTCACTTTCACTTCAGCAAATTTTGACTGTTATCAATACTTCTCAAAGAAATGTTGTAATATGGCACTAAAATATGATTTTAAATGCTCTACGATTTGTCCCCAAATTTCTTTACTTAGGGTCCTTTATACCACAATCTGTATAGCTAATTGAATAAAGCTAACAAGTTCCTCTTATTAAATGGTATAAAAACATTATAAGAGAAAATTATGCATTTAGCTTTGCAATAGTATATGTTAAAGAAAAATTGATTCAGTTCTTCAGCATAATATTCTGTGAATATTGTTTCCACTATACCTGTACAGAAGCTGCCTTGGAGAGACTGGTCATACCTATGTCTCATTCCAGGCAAAGGAAGATGAGACTATATCTCATCTCAAACACTCAACATTTTGCAAGCTCTTCAGCTTTTTCTTTCTCTGGATGGCCTGCACAAGTGGAGGGAATTAAGTAGAAACAGTCAGTTTCTCTAGTCTCGTCATTTTTAACAGCTATACTGTTGCATTATATATGTTTCTTTGGAATAGAGGAAGGGACAAAACAACACTAATCAAAGAGACTGCATCCTGACATTCAGCATTTAAAAGCTATGTCTGAAATATTGGTTTCATTGGATTCAATGGACCGATTTTCAGTTAAGACCCAGAAAACACATGAGATGATAATTGCTTGTTGAATAGTTAATTGTTCATGAATATTGTGGGCACAGAAATGGATGGAAAGGCAGATGCAATTCAACATGAATAACAGCATCTTAATGTTGATAAATAATACTTGTTTGCAAGGAAATTAAAGAAATTGACAAAACACTTTCACGCAATGTCAGAAGAAACATGTAAATAACTGGTTTCTCCTGTGACATTTGGCACTGAGCTATAGATTATAAAATTTTTAAATGTGCTAAAGAAAGTACAGTGCTGGCAAAAAATGGAAACCACTTGTTATAAAAATTCTGCAAGATGTTGTTAGCTATTATGTTTTAAAAACAGATCAAATAGGGATTGTAGGTATGATCACATATCATGTCTGCTGGCTTTTTCTCCCTTCCCTCCTTCTCTTAGTGAAGCAGAAAATCCCAGCAATCCATGTGCTACGTGGCACAGCCCATTGAAAATTAATAAGGTTATAATCATGACTCAGACAGCTTTTCTCTGTTGCTAAATCTTCTCTTACTCAAATATCTCACCTGCTGAAGTCATAGGCACAGCTGAAGTTGTACTTTACTGCAAATATACCTAAGGTAAGACATGTCATTGTATGATTAGGTTAGAAAATCATTAGCAACTTCATCTACCTCCTCTGTGGACATCCAAAGCAGGACACCTTAAAGGAAATACTGATATGTTGAGTCTATTCAAAGATATCTCCAAAACCCACAGTGTATTGAAAATCAGAGAAAACTTGGCTTGTTGTTACAGACAAGACCAGAAAGTATAAATGAACTTACATTTACACAGCAAAAGAAAACCATTCAGGGGACAGTCTCATCCCCTCTCTGATGCTTGTAAGTGTGCACACAATCTGAACAGTTCAGGCCAGAGTTTCATTACCTCTCCAATGCTTATGAAGGTACAAGCACAGAATCTGAACCACAAACCCAAAAAGTAGGTGGGTTCCACCTGTATCTCACAGTAAGGATGACTATGGTAATATATCTGTTTTCCAGCTTTTAAATATATATCATTCATGCACAGACCTTGCAGTATTTTGTTTTGAAAAAATAGAAGTGAAAGAACAACATTTGATGGTGACCTAATATTTTACTTTTATAAGGAATTTTACAGTTTCAGAGACAGATTTGTTACTCCCAAGCCCAAAAGACTAAAATTGTTGGGTTTTTTAAAAGGTTTTCCCCAGGGGTTGGAAAAAGTGGATTATTTTGACCCACTAATAAAAAGCCTTTCAGGGACACATTGATCATACTTATTCTCTGATGTAAATTAGAGCAACTTCAAAGCTATTCTAAATTCCACTTTGTCTGCAAAAGCCAGGGAAATCATGCCTGCCAAAGGCTGCTACAACCCAGTATACTCTGAGGATGAACAACAGAACAGACAGCTAACCTGCTACCTTTTTTCTGCATAGGGATATATTTTACCAATAGGCAACCTTAGCTGCTCAATTAGACAACATTTCTAGAGTCTCATTTTTAACATAATGAATACATGTAATTTAGTAGTCCTGGGCATACAAATTTGGTTTTGAAATATAGCATGATAAAGGGCTATATGGTGAGTGCTTTCTTGCACTGACCTATAAAATAGACGTTGTTTAAAAGATGCAGTGAAAAGGAATCACTTCACCTCAGACTCAACTGCAATTTTTTTATGAAAACCCTCTCCTGCACTTGACTATGCACAAGGGCCCACAGTTCATTTCAGACTCTTGAAGAGATGCTGCAATGGGACAGGAAAAAAAATGTTTCAAAATCATTCCCAGGTAGAAAAGCACCTATAGAGAGTTTACCACAAGCACTTGGTGATACAGGTTGGGACCACTTCCACAGATTTCTCTTGGTAGTCTTCTGCAAAGGATTAGATAATATTTTCTAGAGACGGAATCCTATGCTTCTAGGCTATGGCTGCTCTACAAATACGAAAGTAGTGACTGAGTAATGATCAGTGCACAGCTTTTAGGGATTCTGCCTGGGCTGCATTCCCACAGCAGGGATTAGATATCAAAGTTACAAAAAAGGATCTAAGGAGCTTGATCTTTCTGTTTCTGGTAGGACCCAGTATAGTCCCAAGGAAGCTCATGGGGATAAGCCTCCATGAGAGATGAACTGTGAGCAGCGTTAGACTTACTGCTCAGGATCTTCCACAAACAGTCCACTTACTTTCATGCTGCCCACCACAGAAGTAAGCATTGCAGCATTTTTAATCATGGTCTGTGGGGGAAAATTTGAATTCATAAAACCATGTCAGGCTTGCATAATTCTACAGAAAAATGCTTTTCTTTTCAAAACTCTCTGAAGTGTTTAAACAGCACCTTCTGTAAAATATGAGCAAGTGCTGCTTGCCAAATCTCAGGTGCATAATTCTAAATGAAAATACAAAATTCCAAGCACAAAGTGGCAGCCTGAACCCTGAGACTAGTCTATCCCAGCAACAGGAAACTCAAGCTAAAGGTTTGTGAATATACATTTTGGACCAGATTCTGATTATTTTACTCATGCTGAGAAGTATCTAATTCCTCACAACACTGTGCTGAAATGGAAGTATTTTTATAGTTCAATCCAATTCTGCTGGTGCAGTTTTAATCAACAGTTTATATCCCCATGTACTTGTTACTGTATCTGTGCAACATATTGCTCCTAGGAACAGATAAAAAATATTTTTTGCCAAGCTTTTCTGCTATTAAAAAATAAATACAGTTTGTATATTGTTAGGTTTTGACATCATATCTTCACAAGAAGCCTTACTGTTGAAGAAAGGCTGTGTTGCAGCTGCTACTACTGGATATGACTGTCCAAATGCATTTCCTTCAGGCAAATTAAATCCTTCAAGGTTGTCAGTTATTACCATTGTTTTGACAGTTTGCTGAATTTATAAGCACTAGATGTCACAAACCCCTTGCTTATTTTCAAACTGCACTCAGTGGCAAAACACAGACTACTGTCCATCTTCAGCATAGATTTTTCATTAGGCAGCAAGCCTAGTGGTTGTCTTTGCCTTCAGAACAATGGCATGAGCTAAACTCAATGGACTTCTGTACAGACTGTGAAATAGCTGTTGCGCTAGTCAAGAAAATAGAGTTGCCATCACATTCTCACTTCCCCTCATTCCCCAGGATTGCATTTTTGCCTACATGCTGTTTAACTTCTATTTCTCCTGGTAATTATCTCCTGATATTTCTAACTTCCTTTTACTGTAACAATGAAGAAATAATGTAGTAGCCTTGGGGAAGACGATACAGAATGACAATCAGAGAAAGCAAGATGCTCAACCACTACATAACTTACTCCTTTTTACCTACCTTGTGCTATTAGTTTGTGATATGTATAGCTTCCCATGATGAAGAGCAATGGAGAAAGCATGCATGCAATTACTTTTAATGGATTATATTTACGTGACTTCTCTCTAAAATAATAAATTAGCAAAGCTTTTGTGAAGGTCACCTTGTTAATGCAGGAGCATCTGCCACCCCTTATTAATACAGAGTGGAACCACAGCTAATGAAATTTATTTTGTGGTTCCTAGATGGAGGACTCACCCAGCAAACTGTCCTCTCTCTGCACAGCATGTTTCTGCCAATAGCACCAACTGATACCTAATTACAGATCAACACAAGCCTATAAGGACTAATTGGGGAAAAGAACAAAAACCACAAGTGAATCCTCACAAGGGTTTATTTCAAAAAACTGTCTATAAAGATTGTGATGGAAGTTATCACTTTTTGTATGACAAGCATTAAGAAGTACACAGATTTAGTTTGGAAAATTTGGCCTAAGTTGGTAAGCAGAATCTAAAAAAAAAGATCTGTAATAAGAATCTGAACTTCAATCATTAATGGAAACCTCAGAAACTAAAAATTTAAAATCTATACTGTATTCAGGAACTACCATTTGGAAAAAATTCCTCTGGATTGTATTTAAAACATATTTCTTATTTCCTTTACTTTGGGAAAATAGTTCTTCAAAAATAACAACAGCTTAAGATTCTCTGCAAAAGGTACCAATTCAGTCAATTCTTAGAACTTAACACTACTTACAAATATAAATTTAAAAAACAAATCTAAAAAATTAGGAAAAAAAGTTTATGTAAAAGGCTCAGTGGAATTTTTTGCTTCCAGGTAGATCAACAGTCAATGCATACAACTGTATGCTAATAAGAAATCTATCAGAGGAGATTATTTTACATTGAATAATGTCTATGGCAATTCTGACATCTTCCAAGAGATATTTTAAAGAGATTTTATTCAAAACAGTATATTTATGCACTGCTGAGACAGAAATTTTAATCCACACAACTCAGGGAACTTTCTAACTCAAGGCAGGTTCCCATAGCAACTGCAGTTGCACATCTCCACATATGCATTATTGCCTTTTCTCATGAGCTATCAGAATAGCATTTGGCAGTCTAAAACTCTGCCAGGGCATTGCTTTTACTGCCTTTTTAACTCTGATCTACAGGTGGTTCTATCCTCTGAATTTTTAAAGGTATTTCTGCACTCTATTCTGAGTTACATTTTATCTTGAAAGTTAGTAATACCAGCATAAGTCTGGAATGAAACAGCAAAACCACAGCACTTCAAATCTCCCTAAAACACATTAGACAGAGTAGCTTGTCACATGTGTTTTGTATAAGAATAAGCTGTTGCTACCTGGTGATGAACAAATCTTTTTTTTTTTTTTTTTTTTTTTTGTTGTTGTTGTTAATACCTATTATTTCAAGAGTTACTATTCTGGAGACATTAGATTTCTCAGAATCAGAGTAGACAAAGGAAAAAGTATCCTTCTCTTTTTAGAAGTCTTTTGATAAAGGAAATTCTTAATAACAGGGTGAGCCAAACACTAGAGAAAATAAAATATTCCACTTTAAGCTCTCAAAAACCGCACTCTACATATTGCAGATTACCATAGAAGCCTCAGGTACTATTTGGATCTCCTTTCAGTGTCAGGTGGGTTTAGTTTTTTTGTGGGGATAGAAATTGGGGAGTTGGGTTTGGGTTTTGGTTTCTTTTTCTGATTTCTGTTTTTTTGGGGGGATTATTTTAGGTTTTGGTTGGGGTTTGGGTTGGGGTTTTTTTGAGGGGCGTGTTCTTTTTGTTATTTGGGGGTTTTGGCTTTTTTTAAAGGCTGGGGGTTTTTCAGATGATTTTTTTTTTTTTTTTTAGATAGAATAAACCCCCCTCAATTTGAGGTCTAATAGGTTCCCTTTCTAAGGAAAAGAGTGAAAAAATATCAAGTTATCACTAGGCCATATGAAATAGTCTGCTGTCTTGTACTTTCCCGGATACTTGGTGATCACAGAAATACCCACTCTCCCTTTCCCAGTTCCTTTCTCTGTGCATATGCCAAACGCTGGCACGCAGGCTGCCCAAAGGGAATAGTGTATCATCTCCAGAAAGTTGTTAACATAAGGCTGTGCATGTAGCATGCCATTATTATGACAGCTTGCTCTAAAACAGAAGAGACAAGCAGAACAGGGGAAAAGCACACAGCTCTTGTTTCTACCACACGTCTCCTGTTCATTCCTTAGTATTACCCTCACTGTGCCCCAGCATGCAGGCAGCTGATAGAGCACAGAGCACTTCAGCAACTTCATTTGCTGTAGCTGGCTTTGCCCATTTTAGTCACTGACAATTAGCAACAATCTTCTCCAAAGGCTTCTGAATTGTTAATTTCAGTCAAAACACACGTCACAGAAATGCTTTGCCTGACACAAGTGTCTCACAGCTCCTCCCCTCCCCTGAACCATGGGATCATTTGGATACGAGCTGCAGAGATTTCCCATATTGCAGCAAAGAGTAAACTAGAAAGCAAGAATCCTTTCACTTTATGTTGCTTGAAGTGGTCAATCTGGATCAAACTCAATTGGCAAACTTGCTTCAGTTATGTTATTTCTCCTTAATTCTTCTGCTTCATTATATTCCCATCTCATAGACTTAGTCTGGAACTACTTGAAAACACAGGGCTTTCATAAATATTGTAAATAAAATATTAATGAATTATTGTTTCCATTAACTTCTCGAGTATTTTCCCCAGGGTGAACACTGCAGCCTTGAAATATTCAAGAACTGTTTCTGCTCTCATATTGCCAGTTCCTATCACAACTGTTTCTCTCCTCCTTTCCTAACACTACAGCAATCTCATTAGCCTCTGTTAGTCCCTGCTCTCTTTCCTTAATAGGCCCCAAAGAGATCATTTTTAATTTCCTTTCTACCTCTTGCGTAATTAAACTGCCAAACCCATGTCTTCCATTCTGTGATTTAATGAAATCAGCACAGTGTTTCTGTCCTATCAATTCTCACATTTACCTTCTACCTTTCGGTAGTGATAGTGTTTTTAATATTGGGTTGATATATCAGTTTGACCTGCTTCAGTCAATGTGGCATTTCTCTACCATTTGGCAATTTGCTAAAAAATAACATCTTTGTACCTTCTATAAATCACTCCAGTGCAAGGATTTTCCCGGTTTTCTCTAGATAAAGGGCCTATCAGAAGAGCAGAGCTAGTCCCAAAGACAGGGCAGCCAGAAAGCTCCGGGTGCTCTCATGGGGATACCTGTCTTAGGTGCAAGAGGACAAGTCCTTTCCTCACAGAAACCCAGTCAGCTCATGGAGGTGGCTGTGCCTTTACAGGTCCCTGCCTCTCGTATGGCATTTATTTTGTGATAAAATTTTTATCTCTTTAGTGCCCTAGGCACAAATGTTTCTGCTATGTTCAGAAAGAAAATCAAGGACAATAGCTAGATCTGAATATATTTTGATTCATAAGAGTCTTTCAGCTAGCTCACACATAAATCAAACCAGTTCCAAAAGAGAAATTTTAGACACTGGGAAAGGGTTGAATTTAAAACATCGTATTAGATAGTTGTTTTTTTGGTTTTGTTTGTTAACTCAGTCATAATATAAAGACAGCAATCAAAAGGCAGAAAAAGAGTATAGCCAGATGCCAAAAGGGATCTCTACAAAGACAATACATCAGACTGGTAATACTACCTGCTTTTTTCTTTTACCTTTTATCTTATAAATTGCCAATAGACCATAATACTCATAAGTTCTAGAGAAGGCAGGAAAAAACTAACAAACAAACCCTGCAAAAACCAAGAACCTGGGAAGAAGGCCTGATGTAACAAAGGAACTACAGGAACAAATTGAGCCAAATATCTATATTAGTTCCCAAACTGCTTCAGCCAATTTGGCTCCTCAATAAAGGATACTTTTTGTTCTTGAATGATGTGGGTTATACTTGTAACATGCTACCAACTTGCTCAGTTGTTTTTTTGTTTTTTGTTTGTTTGTTTTTGTTTTGAATGCTCTTCCACTTCAAGAAGTTAAATTTGAGGACATTTTGCTACTCACTCCACCCACATTACTTCAGTATTGAAAATGCTAAAGAGTTCATATTGTGTTTTTATGGTATTAATCAATTCTTACTATAGAGCTTTTTAAAAATATATTCTTTTACATCTTCATGAAGCACTAACAAATTACCTTTAAAAAAAATCTAATACCAAAACTGATATGATTGCACAAAAAAAAACAGGTGAAGCAATTAAATTATTCATCCAGAGCCACACCTCTGCCATCCTTCTCATAAACCAGAGGCCAAAACCTACTACAGAAATCAAATTCAGCACTATTGGCTCATTGATCATCAGCAAAACTAACCCACATATGTGAGGGGGGGACCATATATATACAAATATTTACATATATTTTAATATAGGCATATGAAGTCACATTTACATAAATATTTGCTACTCAACAAGGAGAAAGTCTTGCCTTATCATCACAAGGGAGGCTGAGAAGCATGAAGACACTATACAGACAGAATAAATAAAGAAAATACATATATGGATTTCTAACAAGTGCCGGGATGATTGGGCATTGTCCTCCGCTTATGAAAATTGCCATTTGCTTTGCATTAGCTCTAGGTGTACTAATTTTGATGTTAGTATTATATGAGAGTGAGGTTTCATATACTTCCAATCATAACTTCAGAATATTAATACAAAAGACAGATTTTGTAAAAGTACTTTCATTCACATTTTTAATCATAGAGACAAAACGTACTTCTGTAGAGTTTTTTATTAGTATCTAATTCAGAAAATTCACTAATGTTGATTATTTCTAAGGTATTCTTACCACTCTAAATATTTCCAAAAAAGAAAAGAATTGGTCCATTTCATCAAAATTTCTGTGCTACAGAACATAACAAAACATCTTCATCACTCTGTTCGTCCTGCAGGGTAGAGCTACTATGTCCAAAGTGGAGGATGACCTGTTGCCATTCTCCCCTCAATCCTACAGGCACAATACAGTCACAAAATTCCGGTGGAGACCTTTTTTACTCCAGTAAAAGTATAAGGTATAAAATACAATGCACCTTGAATTGCTTTTTATATTGCCACTCAATTTCATGCTGCCTGTATATACAGGGGAGAAATGGAGTTCCAGAATCATGGTTTTTTTAAGTTACTTGTTTCTACTTCATAAAATCTTCCACATGAGAAGTGACATGAAAGTGAAACTGTGTACAGAGGAAAATAATATGCAGTAATTCAACAGTTAAGCTTCTTTAGGATTTTTTTTTTCTCTTCAAGGAACCTTTTTAAACTTTCTTTGGCAGATAAAGTAACTGCTCTGGCAAACGATTAGCCTGTAGTTATTTCTTATCCAACATTTTGAAACTTTCTCAAAGAATTTGATTCCTTGTCCTTGATGCCCATTACTAATTAATTATCTACCCCTGACGTGACATGTAAAGAAAATGAACCAAAAAGTTTGTAACAGGTTAATATATTGTAGCAAAAATGTGACTGAGAAAGGCCACTGTGTAATTCCCGATAGGAAAGCTATTGATATGTTTTGATGGATGTGGCCCCCTAACATGAAAGAAAGAAACCCAGTATGTTTCAGCACAGTTTATTCACTGTTTAACTTGGTTTAAGCTATTTTAAAGAAAATACTGTGTCCAAGGAAAACCGTGTACTTCTTGCCCTGGTTTTGGTCTTTTAATTACCTTGCACTTCTCAGAAGACAATTTGCACTGTGACAGAAATGGACTGGAAACACCGATCGACTCCTTTATGCCTACCTGCCTACAAAAAGTGTATCACTGTAACCTTGATATTAACTTACAGAAAAAACAGTTTTGCACTCAAAACTAAGTGCTATGTTTTGTGGAAACCAATATTAAAAAATTAGAGAAATTATGCAGGCATTTGTTTCTTCTTCCCTTGGATATTATAAAGACCCTGAGGCAGCTCATTTTCACAGAGTGTTTGCTGTCAAGAGGCAGTGAAGTGAAAATGGAAGCCAATTGAACTTAGTGATTTGTTTACTCAGGAAGACAACAGCTGGAGAAAAATGGAGTATTTTAATAATTAGCCAGTTGCATTAGACAAGGGATAAACTGGTACATGAAATACCACTGTTAATAAGGAGACTTCCTTTGGGCAATTTTATAAAATTAATAATTTTCTTCCTTGAGGATCAAGGAATTTACTTCACCTTATCTGAGGATGCTGGAAGCTATGAATAGTTCAAAATAGAACTCCTTTTCTGTTTTCTTTCAAACCCTCAGGCAGTACAGACTTCACAGGTTTTTACTTCAATGTTCACAAACCATTCTGGTATATCCAGTAGCCCCCATCTTCTACAGAATTGCATATTATGTATCTGGTGAAATTAAAATCTATGCTATCAAATATGTATTGATAATTCCTAACATGTTGTGCAGCTCAATTATTCACCACCCACGGGGATATACAAGGGACAAGGAAAAAATATTTCTTCATTAAAATGTCTACATACCAAAAGCATAATCCAAAATCTGCTGCAGCAAATAGAGAGCTTACTGAAACCATCTCTGACTTTTCCAATCAGACTCTGTCTTGCAGAACAACTTGAACTCCTCTCAAGAACAGCTTAGTAGATTTTTAATGTTCAGTGAGTACAAACGAAATTGGTTCTACAAGATGCTATTTTAGACCTTTGGCTAAAGTGACAAATTTTCTTGATATGCAATTAGAAAATACCAGAACTCATGGCACGAAGCCCTGAAAAGCATACAGAGGAATCCATAGAAATTAGACAACAAACATTCTGAATAAAGTAGTTGTTTTTTACCCTCTGTAACAACATTCTCGGTATTGATTTGTCTGAGAACAGTGACTCATCACAACTGGACAAATTAGAGAGTGAGAACTCTAGCTGGAGTCTATCTTTTGTCCTCAAGTTTAAGGCCACTAAGTTTCTCTAAGCTTCTTATTTTGCTTGGTCACACAAGAGAAATAGACCTAATACTACATTGCAATGCATTAGGGAAAGTTATTGCTAGGAAAATTTGAAAATTCCTTAAATTAGTGTTTCCTCAGTTGCTCCATCTCTACATCAGCCCAAGCGTTCTGTTCTAAAAACACCACAAAATTCAGATGAAAATCACAGTGGGGAAAGAGTAGCAGAAATTACTATTTCCAAGCTTAGAAGAAGTTCACAGGAAGTCTCCCGCCTTTGTTAATGAACCAACGCCAATCTGTTCTCTTGTCTTTAACAGGCAGTTCCAGCACTGCTCACCATCACTGCTGTTGGCTCTTGGGAGCCAACGCCTTTCCCTGCACTTTGGTGGCAGGTGAAGATGCAGCCCAGCCTGTGTGCCAAGTGCTACAGCTCAGCCCCAGCAGCCTGCCTATCTCAGCACTGCAGCTGGCACACAGAGGGAGTCACCTGAGCTACCCTGTGTTCACAGCAAAGTAACCAAACAAATCACAATTCTGCCCATTTGGGAAGCAGTTGCTTAATTCATACTAAAAGAAGACATAGAAGATGTAGTTAATAATTGGTTGCTAAACGACTATTCCTACAATTTTATTTGTACAGTCTGTCACAGAGCATGTACACAACAGGATTTATGACGTTCATGGTTAAACTAATTAATGTAAAATTTATTAAAAAATTATCTTATATCTTTTATGACACAGTAATCTCATTATTTTCTTCCATTTTATCATTACCAATCTTGTTAGATATGTCTTACAGAAAGCAGTGCAAACTTCTGCTGCTAAGCTGGTTCATAATTTTAAAAAAAAAATAATTTCTTTTTATCAAAAGCTAGTCAAAAGCAAACAGTCTAATTTGAAATTTACATCAAACAACTTCCCACACAGCCTGGAATTCTCACCAGCTAAATCCATGTTCTTTCTGTGATCATTTTCTGTGAGTAAATAGAGAAGGTGCAGGAGCAACAATTACGATTATTTATAAATAAACATATTTTTGAAAGTTTATTTTGCATGCCATGAAAGAATTTGTACCAACATCCTATTTTTCATGAAGCAGATTCCATTCCATAAGTGTTACTGGTATCAAATACATTATTAGAATGTCTGAGAACACTGAATCTTCATTTGTCTGCAGATCAAAAACTATTTTGAAAATAACTTAAAATATAATAGAACTAGTGTGATCATGAGTAATTTATAAGCTGAAAAGAGGAAAAATGCACAGAATACACTGTGATCCCTATAAAACATCAGTGTCTCCAGTTCATATCAAATAATTCAAGACCATAAAAAAAAATAAAAAAAAAAAGAAAAAGAAAAAGCAATGATTTCAACACCAACTCTGTTCCGCAAGAAAGCTGACACAAACTATTTCTGTTCAACAAAACAAAGCATCAAAAGGCACCAAACTAAGTTTAACAAGACACCTAGGAACCCAAGTTTCTAGAATTTACTATGTAACATATTTAGAGATTCATTCTGTAGACATGAAAATAGCTGTTCTCCTCATTAGGACAAACTAAACTATGCTTTCATACTTATGAAAGCAAAGAACCAACTTCAAAGAAAAACAAGGATCATGTAAAGAAATTTATTCTTTTGAGTTTGTGAAAGTGATAAGCCCTCAGTTTCTACAAAACTAATTAAAAAGAATAATTCTTGGTAAATAAATTATAGGATGTGAAATTTGTGAAATATGAAAGAAACCAAATTTTCAAATGTTTGTTCTGCTCCAACTGAATTATTCATTATGAATCATATTTTGGTGACTTTAGTCCCCTCTCTAATCAAAAATTCTCTAGGAAATGACCATCATTTTATTCAAACATTCATTACCTGCAAGCATTTGCTGAGTATTTTATGTCAACAATTTTGAGTCCTTAGGATGCTTGTAAAGTCTCCACCTCAGTACCATACCACCCTGTTACATTTCTGGAATGTTTGGCCAACTTAATCATAGAACAATGTTTCTAGTGTTCTGGTTGGATGACTAAAATGGTTTAAACAAGAGAAAAACAAACTATGGACACTGAATAGCAAATAATGAAGTTCCAGAGTGGGTTTTTGGACAAAAAAAATTCAAGCAAATCTTTAAGGCATAGGTATAAGAGAGGAACACGTGTAAATTTAACTAGTGCCTCCCTTGAGAGTCATTTGGTATCTTATGTCTGTCCAACTTCTTTGACTTTTTCAAAGGAGCTTACATATCAAATGGTGAAAACAAGGTCACGAAAGGATTTATGCATGCATGTAAACCCCTTGGTTTAAAGATATTTTTGAAAAGCCCATTCTGATGGTTTTTTACATCAGCTTCTTACAAAAAAGCTTAAAGATAAGATCTTTTTGCATGTCCTACACTTCATTGCCTTAATTCTACATATTTGATGACTAATAACAGCTTTATTGAGCTTGTTTGGAGAATTGTTAACATGCATGGACAGGATAAATACTGGGTTTTGATCCACTATAGATTGACACAGTGCTGAACAAGGAGAATTTCATTCTCCCCAAACTATGGGCAGCAGCCTTCAGTTGGACCAGGACTTGACTAGGAGTCAGAGAGAGGTGGCAAACTTCTCCTGCTATATTAAAATCAAATGCTAAAAATAAGTTAAAAGGATTAACTGGAAGAATCTCACTGCACAAGGCTTCTTTAGAATATGAAGTAATCTATGACTGTAATGGCAAAAACATATCTGCTTGATAAAAAAAACTTAACTGAACTGCAGCAGGCACCAGTTGAAAAGATGATGATGACACTCTGCGTTTCAAGGTATTCTTAAATATCAGACTAATTTTACATGGAAATGGCATTTATGGTGACTGTTTCTCCAATTCCATGATGGCTGGACTAATAGGCATTTTTTCCAAATGAGGCATATATGCAAATTGAAACTAAAATCCAACACAAACATTTCAAGTTTGCCCAAGACTTTGCAGCAACCCATACATTAGCACATTCTTACATTTCTCAAGTTCTACAAAGCAGCAGTGCCCTATTAATTCAGTATTTTGCTTTATATTCTTAAACATAGGTCATCTCTAATATATATATAAAGACATTTGAAAACCTCGGTCACAAGCTCCCTAAATCCAGGCACAATGTTAAACTAGTAGAATGAATGCTTGACTCAGAAATAGTGTCCTGGTTTTATACCATAACATATAATACTGAAGCTCATAAACAGCCATTTACATTTTCCAGAAAATACTGACATAATGTAATTTTATTTTGCTTTGAATTAAAGTTTTCAAAACACATACTTTAAATTAGTTCTATCTAATGCTGGTGCATTATACCTTAATGACACGGAAAAACTACTGAATTTCATACAAAGGCTAAACCTGTGATATAAAACATGTGGAAAGTGAAATAAGAAGTATATTAATAACAAATACTTTTGAATAGAAACCTAAGCAAAAGGTGTCAAGATGGGAAAAATAATTAAATATTTCAACAATATCAAAATTTAATGTCAGCAGCATCTATTTTTACTTTTTATGCAATTAGTTTTAGTTTAATAAAACTGCATTTTCTGAAGATTCTGCTTAAACTGAGCCAAATGTTTAGAATTGAACACCTTTGGAAACTCCCTGCTACCTTCTGGCCAAGTCTAAGTGCAGTACTGATATCCATGTTGTAGCCACAGTGGCAATTGGAGAATATCAATGTTTCATAAGAAGTATGGAAAAGGAACATCTGAAACTGAATTCTGGGAATATCTGCAATCCAAATGCATTGTTGCATTCAAACAGTACATTGATTAGGCGCTTCCAAATAGTTCAGAGAAGTAAGACATGAGAGAGATGCTCAAAGTCAGGTAGTAATTAGTGTTACTTGAAAGCAACAAGTAGCACTAGTTTAATAGAACTTCTGTTGTCTCTGGGTTCCCAAACGAAATCAGTGTCACTAATTACTCTTCAGAGAATCCAAATAACTTCGAATTAATGTCTTATTGGAAGTCTATAAGACATCAACAGAGGGGCTTATGATCATTAAAAGAATTCCTGTGCAACAGAGACAAGAATTAAAGGGATCTTCTAGAGCAGCATAAGACAACCACAATGCTGTAAAAGACATCAGTGGGACATAAGAAAAGAGATTGATACAAAGAACATGGGAAACATAGGAGAAGGATGCAGAAGAAAATGCTAACATTGTAGAAACTGCAGAGAACAACAAAGCCTCAAAATGGCCACTGGAAAGAAGAAAGCTCTTCAGTCTGATAAAGAAATCATAACAAAGACCAAATTTTATATCAGAAAAATCCCCACCACATACTGAGAGTGCTAACTGGAATAACCAGTGCAAATCCAAATAGGTGAGCCTGAAATCACAATGAATCAAGACGTTCCTTCTCTTTCCAGAACAGGCTGAACATGTTATTTCACTGCTATTGAATGCACTATTTATAACAAACAAAAGGGGCTGTTTTTCAATCTGTTTGTAATCAGCTACCACTGCAGTGCCCAGAGTTATACAAA
This sequence comes from Xenops minutus, assembly GCA_035221455.1. NCBI lineage: Eukaryota > Metazoa > Chordata > Aves > Passeriformes > Furnariidae > Xenops > Xenops minutus. Next base: position 19,215,183 of record JAWWEE010000004.1, on the reverse strand, counting down.
TCACATACAAGTATAAATGAGATAGATAGATGGATGGATACAGATTGATACAAGTTGACAGTATGACTCATATTCTACATCCATAGTGCTGTATTGTTTCCTTGAACAGAGTTTAATCCCAAGACCTTTTAAACATGAAGAAAAAGAAATTCTGAAGGAGAAAAAAAAAAGGTGTGGTTTTTTTCATAATGTTATTTATTTCTTCAGACATTTGTCCCAGAACTCTGTAAATTTAGACATAAAGGAACTAATAAACAAAAGTCATACAAAACCATTGAAGAAGTAAGGATATTATTAAAAGCAATACAATAGATTTTCATCACTATTCTTTCTTTTGTTTACAGGATCCTGTAATAAATGGCAGTAAAGAAAGCAGAGCCTTTAAATACACACAGGGAGAAGCAGCTCTGGGAAGCTCACTCTATGACCTTAAACATCAACCCCTGTGGTTTCCCCATTATAAGAGGCACTTCATCCTGAGTCTGCCTGCACACAATCATTTTATTTCCAAAGTTGCAGCTGCCATTTTCATCTAACAATTCTTTCTCATGGGTTACTATTAGACAGACTGCATCTCCAATGCTTAGGGTATTCGCCACCTATTAACTTCACTTGCCAGAAAAGGCAGCTCGTGCTCTCCTACTTTTGTTTTGCCTCAGTGTCTGTCTTAATGTATCACACATCTCAAATTACAGCAATCTACCATAGTCAACCACGTATATACAGAAGTGTTTATTCCTAACCCCTGTATAAGACTACCACCCTTTTCCCTTTCAGCATATTTTACCATGTTCAGTCACACTGGGCCATGCCATCTCTGGACAGCATCAGGACCAACACTGTCTTCTACTGCTCATTTTGTTTCTTCTCAGATACACCTTAATTATTTTTGTATAGGCTAACCATTAAATAATGAAAATATTTATTAGTAAGGAAAATAATGGATTTGCAAAAGAAAATAAGTGAAATGAACACTATTTAGGAAACATTATCCCTCAATCTACAATATGACTTGCCTAAAAACAGTAGTTGCATTCCAGATCTTCTTGCAGACCTCAGTAACACCATGACTGCATTGACTACAGATAAGTTCTTCATACTCACAGATTAGGATTGTAGCAAACAAAAGAGCATCGACACTTTTACAAGGGAATTTTCTTGGGGTGAAGAAAAGAGAATTAGCCTGGACCCATTCAGGGTTGTTCATCTTCATTATGGCATCAGAAGGAAGGTCCAGATGACTACCCTTGATTAAATGCCAAATTTTACATAAGTGGGATAAACCCATTCTAAAACCTGAACATATAAGCAGTAACTTCCATTTCTGGGCACCAAAATAATTGCTTTGTTTCAACATGTTATTACAGTTTCTTATTAAATTGCCTAAAATAATTATTTTTTTCAGGCATTGTTTTGTCCCAAGTGACCCTCATTAAATTCAGTAACAGATTTACTATTGACTCAAATGGGAGCAGAGTTAGACCTATACAGCATGGATATTGTTTTCTTTGTCTAATACTTCTTTACAAAATACACTGGAGAAAGGAATTGAGTTTTCTTTTTCAGAGAATGAAAATACATGGGTTTAATTCCTATTTGAAGTATATCCAGTACTATCCCCATGACATTCAGTAAATTCCATAAATATGACTAAAGAATAAATATGGCCTCATACATCTGCAACAAGCAATCCATTGAGACAAAGGTCTGTACCACTCGCAGCTTTACACTATTATTTTTAATCCATTGACCTCAGTATAACACTTGTGTACAGCAGATGTGACAAAGCTGGCATTAAAGCTTGTTACCCATCAGAACCCCAGACTAACATTGAGCAGTATGATTTTTTTCTTTAGAAATCTTATCAGTTGCTTAAGCCAATGAACATGATATCACCTTAAAAAAATCTTTCTAGAACAATTAATTCCTAGAAACAAGTCCATTGTATTAACATTAGGGGATCATTTAAAGAGTGCTAGCTACAAGAAAACAAACTATATTTTTCTAAGTTTGGATAAAATGAAGTGAACCATCAGCACAAACAAACAAACCTCCTACTATGACTTCATTCTGTCAGTATCCACAAGCAAACACAGGGATGGCCTACAAAAGTAACTCATTAACCAGTTAAAAAGGATTTGCTCCTGTCTAACGTTTCCTTCTCAGGTTACTACACACGGAGATACAAAAATATGGTGTCAGCATAGCCTGCCTAAGAAAAGGACAATAAAACAGACTTGAAAAACTAAAAGAACAACACAACTTTTCCAGATGCTATTTAAAGAAAATTTTTAACTGTCTCTGAGAATTTTTGAAGCCCTCCTTTGACAGGAAACTGGAAAAATCTTTTTAAAAAAAGTTCTATAGTAGAATGGTATGGGTAAGAAGGGATCTTAAAGATCATCCGGTTCCAACCCTCCTGCCATTGCCAGGGACACCTTCTACTAGACCAGGTTCCTCAGAGCCCCATCCAACTGGGCCTTGAACACTTCCAGGGATGGGGCATCCACAGCTTCTCTGGGCAACCTGTGCCAGGGTCTCAGCACCCTCACAGAAAAGAATTTCTACTTAGTATCTATTCTTATTCATTTCACACCCCTTGGTGTTTTGCTTTAAACCAATGGCAAAGCCATTAAAAGTTAAAATGTGAAGATAACTTTTTCATTATCATTTCAATATCACCAATTTCAATACCACTGCTGGTAGGTATTAAAAAAGTAGGGGCAGGCACCAAGTTCCATCTGGCTCCTAGTTACTGGTCTTTAGGTGGAAAAGGGACAAAACTGCTGAGCAGTGGAGAAAAGATCAGGGCATGTGTTCAGGAAGAGAACTGAGAAGAGAAGTGCTTTTATTCAAATAAAAGGAAGCAACAAGACAAGAAGAGGAAATATAGAGAAAAAATAAGAGAGGAAAGGGGAAGAAAAAAAGGTATGAAAAAGACATGGGAAGGCAGTAAAGTAACCAAAAATAAAAAATACAGAAGAACAGAGAAAACTAAAAGAGGTAAACACACAATTTTAGAGATTATTTGATCATATTTCACTGACTGGTGTTTTAACATGCCATAATTTTAGAGAGTGAGCAAGAAAAAAAGCTAACACCAAATACATGAGGAGCTAAGAACAGGTAGTGTCACCTCCCACTGTCCCCACAGGAAGATGCCAGACCAGTCCAGTAGTTTCAGTCATTACCAGCTCCACAATTGTTACAAACAAATGCGTAGGGAATATTGATACAGGTAACTGATACAAACATACATACTGAGCATTTCACACACCCCATTGCACTGTACAGTTGGGGAAAGCAATTCCTCAAGTAGTTATCAGGGGTTTTTTCAAACTGAAGCAACTTTGTTCGTGTGCTCTGTTATTCAGTGTTCTTGATACTGGATTTAGTCATAGAAATATTAAGCCTAAAACTTTTCATAGGTGGCACCCAGGAAGACCCAAGGTTCATGTGAAAATGTGTTCTGTGCATGTGTTATAAACCTTCTTCCACTTATTCACCTGCTTTTTAAAAGCTTGCTGCTGGAAAATGAAACAGAAGCAATAATGTATGAGTTAAGTGACTAGTCATACTCCCTGAAAATTCAAAATGAGCAGCTCCCAAACAACCTAATCATGCAAATGTATTGGCTGAGCTGTCTGGCAAGTGCCTCTAAATTACAAATAGATCCCTAGAAATCAATAGCCATTTTCAAATAAACAAAAATATTTAAACAAAATTGATATTGTAACTATTCTGAGTAGATCATCTATTTCCAATAGTAAGAATACAAATCAACAATAGATGGAAATCTTATACAAGAACTAATTAAACCAATAAGGCCAACTTACAAAGAGTTTGTTTCTAGTACAAAAAGTAATCTGCCTCCTTAGGTGTCATCTATTCTCCTTCAAGACAACTTATTTCTTTTCTTATTGTTGATTTTAAGTCTTATTTTTTCCTCCTGTATCTTTGGTTCAGAATCTTTTTCTTTAGGTGCAATAAATTATTTACAGGTTCTACTAGCAACATCCATAAACTGCACATCAAGCATAATGCAATTCAAATAAAAGAAGCTAACTCCAGCTAGCCATATATTCTACTGTCATAGATGAATAGCCTGTAACAACATTCCAAAGGTGGCTGGGTAGGACAGAGCAGGACTGTATGTGGCATCCAATGAGTATGACAGTCTCAACAATTAAATGCTCATTGCAACATCATAAAGCAATTAGTTGTAAAGATTGTCTTGCTCTGATTTGTAAGACATTTGAGAAGTTATTTCTGCTTGATTTTCTTCTTCAATATGAGATTTATTTTTTTCCTCATCTCTCTCAAGCCATTATTTTTAGTAGTGTGTCTATTCTCACATAAAAGGGAAGAGGATCTCAATTTGACTCTGCCTTATCCCAAGCTAGATAAACGAAGCGGAAAGAATATGGCCATCACATGATCAAACACTATTGTGTGTTCATATTACACAAATGAAAGAAAAATATTCTTTTCTTCACAATTTTCTTTTTTTTTAAACCTGCTCACAATCCGGCAGTCCCATAAAAACATTTTTACAGATGTGTCACAAGCAAACATAGATTTTAGTGTAAACCAAAATATAAGCACAGGCCTTCAAAAAACTTTATTCCGAAATTCCATTTTCTGAGAGCCACAGACAGCCTTTACTGCCCCTAAAGAATTCAGTTTTATTTTTAAAAGTATATTCAGCTATCCATCTCTCTGAGAAGTAAATCTTCCATCTGACAAAGAGCTTTACATAAAAACCTGACATCTCATTTTCTTCCACTGTATTTGCAGGTAGCTACTGCAGTAAAAGCAGAAAACCCCACAGAAATCACTTTTCCCAAAAACAAGCATTATGATGAGTAGAAACTTTATCTGGACATTGTTACAAAGCTGAATTTATCAAAGGGGCTATACTTGGGGAGGGGGGGAGGAATATCTCGACAAGCATATCAGTTTTCCTTTTATGTCATCTCTGTGGTTTAACTTCAAAATGCCTGACTTCGAGATCGATGCCAAATACATCTGGCTTCTACAGAACTTTCAATCAAAGCAAATTTACATTACAAAGAAGCCTTCATGCCACATTCTAGGAAACTGAACAAATTCACTTCAAAAATAAATGCAATTGAATATTAATAAGTCAAGGCAAACAAATAGTTTTGTTTTATAGTTAGAAATGTGCAGTTCTTGTACAGCTCATACAAACAGGGGTTGATTTTCATAACCAAAGATTACACTCAACAGAAGTATGCAGGTTTCAGTCTCTGAAGAAATAAATGGCAAAGCAAAAGAGATATCCTGGTAAAAAAATTAATCTGGCTGTGGCTCAGGTAGAAGGGAGACAAACTCTGAGCATGCAATGAACCAGCATTAATCTGACTGTTGGGCAGCACAACTGAAAACCTTAATCCAAGATTTTCAGAGAGAGGTCCCTAATTTAGAAGCTAAATTTATTGATCTGGGCTACAGGCTCATAATAACTGCTATCATATTTGAGTTATCACTAAACACAATGTTATCATGTAATTAACATAACTCAGGAGAAATCCAAGATGGAAAAATAGATTTACTGATCTCAGGGCTCTGTTAGTCTGGAACTGCATCTTAGGTATAAGAATTTACACCTGCTGTGCATGAATGCAAATATCTGCTCACCTCTACAATCTCAAGTAATTCACATGCACAGCTGAAAGATATACACAAAGCTCTGTGTGTACATACATTCATAAATACACACACAAAAATGTCTGTCTTTGGAAAGACTGCAAAATATTAAGAATTTCTATCACTAGTCATTCCTAGGAATGTCAGTTGTTATGCAGTTTACTGAATGAGTTATGAAAAAAAGACTTCATTGTTCAAATAAAAGGGAGTAAAGACACATGTAACCAACCATACCTGTAATGGGGTATTTTTGCATGCACAGTTATCACCTCTAGTGCTTGAGTTTAAAATCTGTAGCTGGAGTCCACCAGAAAATTTAAACAGTTTCTTAACCCCTTGCATGTGAGTAAGGCTGTGAACTTCAAAGGTGCTATTCACAGGTTTAATACAAAACAGATCGTGAAGGATATGATCTTACAGCATTTTCTCTATTACTACAATTAAGAGATAATAAGAATATAAGTCAACTGTTTCAGTTCATCTAATTAATTTAACCATATATAGCATTTATAATTCACCTTACTTACTTACCATCTTCTGAAATGTCTGATGATTTGAAATGATTGACAGAGTTGATTTTTTTCCCATTTCTCCATGCAGATTTTCTCTTGTATTATTGTTATTGTCTAAGCAGTGATATTATCAGCCATCTCATCAGCAATGAGGCAAAATCTCACACTGCTAATAGGATATTACAGACCTACCTTGCTATTCAAAAACCAGTGTGCTATAAAAAATTAGTATTAAGTTTCTAAGACTAGTATCAAAAAGACAAAACTTTTCTGTACTTTTTGTTAACTTATTTTAAGTTTGCTGCCTGAGCAGTGCTGTGAACCTTGAAAAATCCCAGTGCTGCTAAGCAGAACTTTAAAGGTAACTTTGCTTCCCGGTTTGCTGCAGAAGGTAACTTAGTGCTCACTGAGCCTTACAGCAAAATAAACTCAGCATTCATACAAGCACCCCATAGAACTTCAGAGACAAATTGAGCATCATGTGTACTGGTACCCTGGTTTTCTCCTCATTGTTTTCTTCCTACATTTCCACTTCTGATTGAGAATATATACTAACTTCACAGGATTACTGTAGTAAGGGAAGAATGTAAAAAAATGCATCCCTTCCATGAGAACAGAGATGGCTGTGCAGTCTCTCGGGACCAGAAAAATCAACACAGCAGGAAACACTGCAGAATCTAATAAAAAACCCTGGTTGTTTGTGCTCCCCTCAACCATTCCCTGTTAGGTAAATGTTACTCAAAATATTTAAAAAAAAAAAAAATCAACACAGGCAATGTGCATATCCATGCACTAGTACAATCCCAAACAAATATGATGCCTTATAATTTAGCACATGCATTTTAACTATAGGGGTTTTTTCCTTTCACTATTCTAATCCCTACATCTCACCCCACAGGAAGAGATGCAGATAACACACTCTATTGGTTAACATCTGAAAAGATACTTGGAGAGTTTTTACTAGAAGGGAGGGATCCAGTTCCACACAACTAGCAAAGAGGTTATGGATTAACTCTCTACAAACAAGTTTCCTGTTCTCTCTTTCAGAAAAGAGGAGGGAAACCAGTAGAGCTTTACAGATGTTTCCCATGTCCCACCCAGCACCCCAGATGGAAACTTGTCAAACTGTCAGGATTAGTAGTCAAACTCTCCTGTAGGAAAGCTTAACATGTTCCACTGCCAAAGCACACAGCAGGTAAGAACCATCAGGAAAAAACAAAGATGTAAAGAGCATGCTGGACCATAGGTTATTGGGTTAATAGGGATTGCATGTGGATTGCCACACATCCATGATGTTGTTTGTCTCTCATAAATATGAAGGAATATTTGCCTCACTTTTTCCACCTGTGTTTAATTAACAATTTAAGACTTGAGAGGCTTAGAAAGCCACAAGCAATCTCAACCAAGGGCATATGCATTTCCCTTTAGTTAAAACTTACCCTTGGACAGCTGACTTCAGGGAAATTTGTTACCACAAGGGAAGAAAAGCTGCAGAAAAACAAGAAAGAACAAGATTTTACAACTGGAACAATTTGAGATAAACACTACAAATAGTAAAATAACTCCCAGGATATTCCACAATGTATAACAATTCTGTACAAAAGAAAACAGACAACATCTGTGGTATGTGATGCTGGTGTTCAACCCCATGGAGGGAATCTACAATCCCAAAAATTTTAATCTATTTGTACACACACACATCATACTGACGTCTGAGGCTTTTGTGTAGTAAACATAAAATGAAGTTAAAACTTTATTTCCATCTCGTACTTGAAAAATTAACTGTCATTTGGTTAATACTCATTTAAAATTACAAAACAATTGCCAGCAAGAGCAATTTGTCAGAACACTTGCCAAGCTATTTGGCTGATTGTTTTTGGCAGGAGGCTCCTGCAGCCTGAGTCATTCACATCAGTTAAAATGAAGACTCTCATTCACAAAACATTGCTCTATTGAAGCGAGGGAGTGTTTGTTTTATATTTCATAACGTATTTCTGTGTTATTTCTGTGACATCTACCATGGTTGGAATTATAATGTTAGATCACAAACTTCCAGATGTCTATGAATAGAGTAGTGCAGCACAAAAATTCCCAGAGCATGTCTAATACTTATTCTTGTCATTTAACTCTGAAATCTGTGACCTGCTAATCTCAACAGCATTAACTATAGAACTAGAGCATATATCTACCTACAACCATGATCTGCCTTTATACTATTCTTTTAGAAAAGAGGTAGCTCTGAATCTGAGACTCTGAAAATTATGACCTCCACATTCCCAAGACAGTTTAATCAGAAAAAACCAACAGTTTCTGTCAGCTCCAATTTGTGTCACATCCTGGCTCAGCAAAACTTTCTGCTTTTGTTATCAATACAGAGATCCTTAGGACTTTTTAAGATGTTCAAAAAAAAATCTTACTTGGCCCACAGTCCTGATTAAAGCATTCATAAATGCACAAATAGGCATGTTCTATTAATGAAATATGTCTATCAGATATGAAGGAAAGTGAGAATGCATGAAGAATGATTAAGCCATCATCTGTACTCCATAGCATTTTCCATTACAACTTCTGTGTATACTTGCAGCCGTCTCAAACGTTCATGCAATTTTTGGCAACTATCACTTGTACATAGATGCTTGATTCACTGAAATTTGGTTCCACATCCACTGAGATGAGACAAGTAACTTCTTGAAGAAATGCAGGACTAAAACCCCAAAGGTTTGAGAGTTAAAAAAAAAAAAATCAAAATCAAAGTTTCAGTCTCTATTATGCCAAATTTTTCAAGAATGTATACCACTGAGGGGTATTAGTTTAAGTCCACATTTTCAGGGTTAAGAGATTTTTTCATATTGGAATTCATTGTAAATTTATTGTAAATTTATGTGCTCTGGCACATGAAGACTCCCACAGCTTCACTCCACCTCTCAGAGGTTAAACACTGTGCACTGACTCTGCAGTCTGACCTCCTTCAAAGTACAGCACTTCTTACCATGCTCTTTTACCTCTCTCAAGCCACAGTGCCAGCAAAAAGCCAGTGTGGGCCAATATTTCATTTTCATCACACTACAGCTTCACCAACTACATAAAGACTGAGGAGGCATATCTTCTAATCTAAGACAACAGAAAGAATGTTAATTACCTAATTGCTTCTTGAAGTCTTTGAACTGACAGAGATGATGATTAGCCTGTTTTCACTAAGCATTTCCAGATATTATATTCTGTCTTTTGGCATACATTATCTCAAGTATCTGAGTCAGAAACAAGTTTATCCACACAGTTTGTGTTATTTTGGCTACTGTCTTTTGAGATGTGACCTCTTGTAACGACCCCAACCTGAAACCTGTTGGGTCTTCACCTCACAGTTAACCTTGGTGGGCACAAACTTGCCCTGTGCAATGCCACACATACAGCTTGGCCACCAGGCCTGTGCTGTGCTTATCCCTTAGCTGCAGGATGAGCCCAGGCACATAAACATAGCAGAGGGAGCTGTAGGCAGCTCCCACTCAGCACTACCAATTACACCACCTGCATGGCCTTGCATTCATCGAAACCTGCAGCAATAACTTTGTTGGAACATAATTTTTGTTTGACAGTAGAAATAATTGCTTTCTTCCCAGCCATTTTGAAAAATTATTTCAATCACCTCAAGAAAAGCTAACAAAACTTAGAAATTTCTATTTTTACCATCTATATCAGGCATCTTTTCAGCTAATAGTAACAGGAGTTTTCTGTGTAAGTGTGAAAACATAGCATATTTCATGTGCAGCTCACTTGTTTGGTGATCTATGGAGCCTTAAGAGCACGTTCTCCAATATACTTCTTTAGAAAAGTGTCTTCAGATTTTGGTTTTTAGATTAAAAGAAAAGGGCCCAGCTATCTCAGAGCCTGTGGAAGCCTCTCTCATCCACACTCAGACAATGCCAAGCCAGTTTCCGCTCTACATTCTGTTCAGTAAGAGCTAACAGAGGAGCATTGGCTTTCCAATAAGCTTCCTGCCACAGAACGCAATTTTAAATGCAGAATTTGATATGAGAGCTGTTTGGAGGAATATTAGTCATACAGCATCACTACAAATTTATTCTGTACGTATTTCCACAAAAATGATAAAGCCCTCTTGAAGCTTTGAATTTGATTCCAGTGTAATATTAAACTGTTTAAGATGGCACTGCATAATTCAAAAGTAAAAGTGAATGTGCTGTTGAAAGAAAATTGTATAATAGGGGCTTAATGTATGAGAAGTCAGCATTATCTGGATCTTTCTAATCATAATTTCAGTTGTTAAAGCACCAGGGACTCCATCAGTCTAGACACTATATTCTGAATCAATTACATTATGCATTAAAAAGTGGTGGTTTACAGCATCCATTAGACTTGTTATTACCCTTGTGCCATACTCAATTGACCAAAGGAAAAAGGCTTTCTCCTAAGGGAGGTAAAAACAAAAAAGGCATATTCAGTGAAATGCATTAATAAGTACCCCCGAGAGAAGTTTCAGTTCATTTCTTTCAGAGATGAGTATTCCTACAAAATGCAAAGTAAACATCATGCCTCATTACTCCTTTATATTGTTCAGACCCCACATACATATAGGTGTAACACTGATTAATGGAAATAAATTAAAACATTCTGTGACTCAGAGTAAGTGACTTCAAATCTTAGCAGGACTAATAACAACAAAAACTTGAATAAAACATATTAGCAGAAAAGTAATCCAAGCCTCATTTATTATATCCAGCATCTCATTTTTCTCTTTATCTTGAACCTCAAAGCCATAAAAATACAATTCTGCCATTCTTAGAATTGCAGTTGATGCCAATAGCCACGAGATGATGTTTAATTCTGGTTGGACTGATGAGATACTATTTGCTGTTATTACTGAATGTAAGCCACTAGTTTTGCAGCTCACCAATTTAGCTGTAAATTTAACTCTGATCTGCAATACAACACTTTTCCATTTTCAAACGGGGTGGGGAGAGGGGGGTGTCAAAAAAAACCCAAAAAGAAGTCTCTTCCCAGATCTGTATAGGATTTTTTAGGCATCTGCAATATTCACCTGCCAACAACTGCTGTGTTGAAGACACTCTACTTAGTATTCACGACTGTTCATATATTTATTGCTAAATAAAGATATTTATCAAATAATTCATTCTTCTGGTTTTCAGACATAACCTACAAGGAGGACCAGAAACTTTCCCAATCTTCTAAGATTTTGACACGTAAAATAATTCTCATCCAAAGATGAAACAAAATGTAATTTTTGTATATTAGTGACAAAGCAAGCATGTGCTTTAAGGGTCAGCTGAAATATTTAATTGGGTCCTTTCAAAAACTTGAAAATTTTGTTAATGAATAGGGGGAAATCACATTAAATTGTGTTACAAAAAATAGTTTTATTTGAAAACTGAACCAAGGCATAAGAAATTAAATTACTGACTAAAAATAATTCTCATCAACTTAACACTTTTTTGTGAAGTTTTCTTCTTGGGTAATGAGAGATTTTCATTGAAAAAAATCTTACTGTTCTATGAACATGCAATAACTTTACTCACAATTCACGCCAATGACATAATGCCTTTTCCCTCTTTTTTAACAGCTGTAGATACCTTGATTCCTTTACATTCCTATGCTTCAGAATATAAACCTCCTATGAAAGTCACTCTTGTTCATGCAATATGAACAGTGTTACTCAGGGGATAACCATGATCCAGATCCAATTGCTGGCCATTCAAACTCAGCCAGCACTTTCTACATCTCTCACGGCTTCTCTCCCCCGTTGTCTGTTCACTGGCACACACCACTCATTTCACAGCATTAAAGCCTACTCAGTCCTGGCCATCTGTTCCCCTGCTTTAGTGCATCCCTTCCAGACTTGTTACACAGCACATGAGATTTCCAGTTTTCTCAGGAAATAAAATGTCTGGCTAATAAATGCTGCCTGTTTGACAATACTGAACACTATTTACAAACTGTAGCTCCCTTTAATCAACACACTTGTCCCTGATTCCAAAAGATGATTGTGATGCATTTCATGTCTGCAACAAAACTCTTGTTGAGACAGATTGCTCTAAGGCTAAGTGTAGGCCCCACTCCTCAAGCAAGCTCCACCCAAAGGGAGTTGACTGCAATACCAGATTTATTTTTGAGCATATAGGCAAACTAACTGAAATAGGACAGGATCAGTAGAAAAGAGACTGTATAAACTTGGAATTGCCAGTAACATTTACTTTTTTATTTTTCTTCACTGGAACACTGTACATAAAGTTCTAGTAATTTTCATTTTATCTCATGATAGGGACTGTGGCTATACCCTTCCATTTATTAGCGAGAGCTACAGCTTCAGCATTACACCTTACAAGAACAGGATCTTATTCTCCAGTAACCAGCCCTTTTTGTAGCAATGCCCAGCTGGAGGAAGATTACTTCCTAATCTGATGGATAACATTTCTTAGTTCCTTTGAACTCACCTGGGATTCATATAAATATACAATGACATGGGATAAGATCCTAGTCCTAAATTTCTTAGCCTGAAAACAATCTTAGGGCCAAACTGCACAAGATCTGCCCAGGAAGCATGTGATCTGTATTAATAGTGAAAACATGACTGATGAGGCAAAACAAGAAAAAACACGTGGCTGAGACAAGAGCCAGATCATTTTCTTTTTTAAATTTAAGATGTCATAGAACTTGTGACTTGTCTTTTATTCTCATTGTAGAATTGTGTCTATATTAAACTTTTTTGGTAAGTTGCATCAATATTGTCTTTCAAAACCAGTTCCTCAGTACATTAAAATGCACAAGCCTGTATTACTCTCAGTTCCAGCAGTATATTGATTTAAAATCCAGGCCTCAAGAACTTGGTGATAGGGAACTCTTATCTAATTAGAATTATACTGCTTCATTGTTCAGAAATTGTGCTGAGCTTTCCACATTCAGATTTAACTGTTCTAATGCAGAGAACATTTATCTACCTGTCTGTGAAATGTTTAGCAGAGACTCAAGAGCCTACAAAGCTTTGTGGCCAAGTTAACAAAGGTATGTGTTTATGACCTTTGAAATCCATCTTCTTGATTTATTCGAATGCTCACTCAACTATTTTCTGAAGCTCCTAGATGTCTTTGCATCACCTTTAACATGAATTCAACTGAGTTCAGATGCATAAAACTAGGAATCTCACAGTAAAACATTTGGCTAGCAAATGTTGTTTAATGGAAAACGAAGAATTTTGGTTTTTTGTTTAATAATACATTAATGTTGGTGAAAATTCCAAGGAAAAGTATTCTTTCTGTCAAGAGAAAAGTATTCTATAATTGCAAAGCTCTGCAGAAGATAAAGAATCTCATTAGTCTGAGTCAAATTGTAGGGTTTACATTCTCTTAGATTCTTGGTTCATGCAGAAGCACGGTGGTATCATATTGGAATTACTTCTGCAAGACTTGGTTCTGGCTAGTCACAATAAAAAATTTAAAAAAAATAAAATCACAGAATTACAGGTTTACTGGTAATGAAGTCCAGAAACAGAGTTAAAATTTATTGCTAAAATCCAATTAGTTTTTACCTTACTTTTCACAGGGCATAATAAAGAAGGGTAGCTGACATAGCAAAATCACCCACATCAATAAACTCCATAAACACACATTCTCAGATATTACTTTTCTTCTTTTAATCTTACTTTTTAAGCATGCAGTCATACTAATATATAAAAATAATAATTCTTATTGTTTAACCACTACAATTTATGTGATCACTTACTATTGCAGTTTCAATAACATACCAATGATATTGTCATAAATAGAAGATATTTGTAGCAAGGAGCTACCACAGCATTGTGTCTTTGTGTGTCTGTTTGCATGTGTGTTTTCTAGTGAATCATTTATTTTTAGACTGAACTCTTAGTGACCCGAGAACTGAAACAGAGGACAAGCTTGTGCTTGCAAAACATCAGCTAACCACAGCCTGAGTGACATCTAAGAAAAGCAGATGTTGTATCAGCCCAAAAACAGCAGGAGAAAATTACAAGAGGCTTTGAAATAGAAAGCACAGAATGACAACAAAGACCGCAGAACTACAAAAACAAATCACACAAGACTGATTTACAGTCACTACAATGCGTGCAAGTCTGGGAGCCGAGTAAAACCTGGGTTAGGAGTACCAAAGAGTAAATATCCATCGTATGTAAAACATAAGACAAGTAACAGATCTTTAATACAATGTCAGAAATTGCTGGAGGAAAAACAAGTGAGCAGACTGCATTAGCAATCACACAAAAACCACCTCAAGAAATGCAAAATCATGGAGGAGGAAACTATCATCACATTTTCCTGAGCAAAGGGCTCAGTCTGCTGACAACTCATTGTAAAATCTTCTCTTCCTTTCAAGGAAAACTAACATGAAACTTAAGAGACAAAGCAGCATGGGAATAAAGGGTAATGACAAAAATGGGGAGATGATAAAGTTTGCATATATTGCTTTATATTACCACTGTAAGCAAGCTGTAATAACTAGATAATTAGGATATTGTTAACATTGAGATTGGACTAATAATAATCTTTTGATTAGATGTTTAACACCGTACTTAGGTTAACAACAAATTCTTGCTTCAAGTACACTTCTTCAGTGTGGCCAAATGGAGAGGTGTTTAGTCTGGTATCCTGCCTTTGAAGGCTGGCTGTTAAACAGGAATAGGACTCTATTGTCATGTTATCATGGTCATAGTCTTACTAGAACTTGACTTTGTTAGGATTGATTTTACTCAGTAACGAAGTGAAACAACTGAAGGTTTCCACCCCAGCAAAAGTTGGATGCCCTTCTTTCTTTTCTGCAGACAAGAAAATTTCAACTTCTCTGTATGACAAAGTAGCTTCTCTTCACCCCACCCCTCATTACTGTACACACACAAAATACAACTCTCCTTTGCAACTTTCTCACAACTAAGTTTTTCCTGATCATTTTCTGTCAGGCTGAAAAAACTCTATGATCAATAAGCAGATTAACACACATTTTCAAGTCTAAAACACTTAAAAGGGCAGGAAAGCTATTTTTGTACCTTGTGCTATGAACGTAATCAAGAAATGCCATGTTCCTCCAATGCAGTACTCCAATTAAATTGCTCTCCTGTCTCAGAGAAGAAACAAATACAGAATTAACATTTCAGATAAATGACATATTATTTTTGATGCTAGACAACACCTACTCAATTTTGATTTGTTCTGGAGCACCTCAGGAGAGTTGTTGCAACAGATATTCAAAGAAAACAAAAAATGATTTAAAGACAATGCCTCTATCACTTTCACTTCTCACCACAGTAATTTAATCTGAGAATGATATAGCATCTGCACTTTAACAGAGTATTTTGAGCAGAATTAAGACCCAGCAGGTCCACACTGAAACAAAACCACAAGGAAGGACTGACTCAGAGCAGGGGAAGGAAGATGAATTGGGGGGGAGGGGGAAGGGAGAGGATGAGTGGGGCTGGGGAAGGCAATAATTCTTCTCCTTATTCTTTTATCATTTTTAATTCTACTGTTCACAAGGAAATCCCACCTCCATTTTACACCTTGTGTCTTTTCACAATATATAGAAGAAAAACTTTAGGTCTTATACAAAACAGCCCTAAACATGCTGTGTCATTTTCTCTACTACTTGTGCTGCACAATACACTGAATGCATGCAGCACTCGTTCAGGAATACAAGTTCTTTTGTGTCTTATCACTTAATTGGCAATTATAATCCTATAATTAACTACAGAAAAAAAGCCTCTGGCAAAAAGCAGCTAAGTAATTCAAACATAAGGTATAAAATTACTCCTAAAACCAGTCAACAGCAGCTTATCTGCAAATGCATAAACAAACCCCACTAGAGAGGTAGTGCCATAAATTCCTGTGCCAACTCAAGCCTCTAGCCATGAAGGGGCCACATTAGTTCAGAGAATGGTTTCAAAGCAGCCATCAATCTGATACTAGCTGGGACTGATTGTCAACCTTTCCTCAAATAGGAGAAAGCTAAAAAATCCTGACTCACCTTGTTGCTGTAAACAGCCTGATATATTCTCCTAGTTGACAATAACTTATGAAAGCAGTGGTGCAATAAATGAGCTAATGAAAGTGTCACTTACAATAAGATGTCAGCAAGTCCAAAAAGGCTAGGCCTGACTGGCACCCATCCTGCTGCACTTGACTAAATTCCTCACATCACACTGCACTGTTAATGATAGCAACACATGCATCTGCAGCCAACCTGTTCTTTTTACAAGAGTAGCAGAGAGGCCAAAACAGTGAGGGACAGAAAATGAAATCTAAAAAGAATCGCTTCAACTTCCTTCTCTGGTATCCAACACTTCTTCACCATCTAAACCCACCACTAAACTACTGCTTTAGTCAGATCAATCACAGTGGATCTTCCCACATACTACAGGTTTCTTCACACAACATCACTTAGTCCAACCCACCTGTCAGACCATTTAGAAAGCATTTAACATCAGATTGCTTAAGGGAATAAATTATTTCTTAGGTGTTCATTTCACAACATTTGTAATTGTAAGTAGTGAGCAGCAAATTCAGCAGGGCCTCAAAGAGGCTCCAGCTACTGCAGCTAACTCTAGGAAAACAACAGTTACATGCTAACTCCTACCTTCTCAAAAGATAAATTAAGTAAACCACACTGCTCCTTCTCTGAAGACCCGTTTGTGTTATTTGTAGCCTCAAGTATTTCACTTCTTAATTTTTTAAACCAAGGACTATATACAAATAAACAACTCAAGGGAATACAGACCTGCTCTGGGAGCAGGTCAAACCCCCTTGTGGTATAAGCCAGGAGCCCTTAATTTTTACATGATTGTTTGATGCATAAGTAATTTGTCACTGGAGTAGAATGAGGCATCTCTTTAAAGACCCTTACTAAAGGCTCCAGGGCCATTCCTGCCCTGTCGCTCTATTTCTCAAATACTAGGAAAATCAGAAGCATCTCCAGACACGTTCTGGTGCTTGAGACTCTTATATAGTACAGATAGTCCAAAACCCTTCAAGAATTAAAGCATCTCTGTGTCTTCCTCATCTGGACACAGTGGCTGCTCTCGCAGTGTGGTAGAGGCTTGCAGCATCTCCCATCATTCTTTGGCTGCTTCCTTGAGTAGTGTCTAAAATTACTGATGTGATTTGTCTCCACTTGCAAACATCCTCAAGATTAAATAAACCAAAATATGTAGCTTCTGTTAATATAGTCCAAAAAAAATTTTTGTTCAGTATTACTTGTCTCCTTTGTCTTTCAAATACTAATTCACAAAACTGCTAACTTTATGTTCCCATAACCATAATTGTAACACGCTGAAAGTGTAGGGTTTTTGATGACTAGGTGCTTACTGATCTCTAGAGCTGAAATTCAGTGCTAATATTGTACAGGATTCTGCCTGCTCAGTTTTGTATTGCTGGCACCTTTCAATTAATTTTTTTTATAATGTTACATTTTCTTTTAGATATAAGACATGTGAAAAATAACATCTACTTCCTACCCAACTCTATGACTTTCCCTGGATTTAGTCCTTCTCACAGGCTTCATCACCATGCAGTCTCCTCACATGTCACTCCACTGATCAGCTAGGTTAAAGTGCACTCTTCCACTTTTGAAAAGCCCAAAATACCACCTGTATAATCACACCAGTTCCCAAAAGGCACAAGAATTTTGTGGGACTGACAGTGAATACCCAGAAAAAAAATTCAGCTTACTGCAGTGGAAAAAATCTATGTGTGGGACAGCGTATCTACATGTCAGGGTTTGTATTTTGGGGTGGTTTTTAATCCATAGCAACTTGGTGATAAAGCCTGCCATTTCCACAACAACATCCAAAACCCTGAATCCCATTAAAAAATTCAAACAGAAATTACCTAGGTGTATTTGAAGTTCCCATAAATCACTGTCCAAATTCTGTTCCCTGTGGGATGAGCACCAGCATAGTGATACATTAATTTCACCAATGCCCTGTCACAATCACACTGGTATAACACAGGAGCTGAGCTCTTCATTGTCCTTTTTACTCTATTCCAGTTTATGAAAAGAATATTCAATTCTGCTTCACCATGATGACCTTAGTAGCATAGGTCATGTCTTGCAATTCAGTTTTGTCTTTACGTTCAGACTGGCTGCTGTATTCAAAGGCTGAGACTGATTCGGTTTTTTTGACATGTGAAGATGCAAAGTGCACCTTTCAATCCATCACTCAGGAAGGATGCATTAGTGATGGCAGGAGAGGTCACTGACACAGTCACCTCTCTAGCAACAGGAAAAGCAGCATCTGGAGTTAACAGAGTGAGGAACTGTTATTTTCTCATCCCAGAATATGAAACCACATCATATCAGCTCACAGTGACAACAAACACATTTTGTGTTCTTTTGAATAGTCTGCAAAGAAGTGCTAATTCCTCAAAAATGGGCAATTCAGTGGGTCCACCTGAGAATTTAGGCAATGACCGTTCAAGTTGGCTAGCCCAAGGGCTAGATCACAAGAAGCACCAAGGTGAGAAATAGCACAATAGTCTCAAACTGATGTTCTCTACTTGCCATTTCTGAAAATTATCCTCATCTGGAGTCAAGCAAGATCTAAATGGCAAGCACAGCCAGAAGAAGACAGGCTTATACTGGCAAAGTCTCAGTTTACTTTTCCCTCCTAGGGGAATGCGGATCACTGAAATGCTTAAAAACTGGGAGATTCCTATCCTGTTCTCACGCACCAACTTAGGTACCAGGTGAGGCCACTGTCAGGGACACAACAACAGACTGGGGGAAACCTTGGTCTGATGCAGTACAGACACACTCATGCCCTTATGTCTCACAAGAGCAGTTGGAGCAGTTGTACTCCCTCATCTTGAATGTCTTCAAATTCATGTATTAACAGTTTTTTACTATTTCATCAGGGAGAAAGTTGGGAGAATAAGAGCGTAAAATAAGGCATTTTATTATTTAGCTATTGAGAGAGTAGTTTGGCATAGGGAAGAGACCTGGATTTCAATCCCTGCTTCAGTGACAACTTAAAACCACTGTGAAGGGAGACAATCTTCCCTGAGCACCAAGTGAGGATTTATTTGTGACATGATGCCTTAGATCCAGAGTGTCAGGATATCCAGGTGGGACTGGAGAAGGAGGACTGTACAGAAATTTAACGACCATTTCCTTGCACTTAATTTCTACTAACTTCACCTCAAATGTAGGGATTCTGCTAGCTAGCCACAGAGAAAGGAAGGGCTCTCACTGCTCCCAGTGTATAATTAGAATTTTAGGAGGAGTTGAAAAGGGAGGATTTTCTTATTTTCTGGGGCATTGGCACTCAATCATGGCAGGAAAGGTGAGTATAACTACAGAAAGAGGATAAGAACTTCTGGTACTACTGGCATATTAAATCCTCTGAAATCTGTCCAGCCCTGGTTACATGCTTAGGACCAACTGCTTGATTTACATTTGGAAGCAGTCGGATTGCACTTCTCTGACCCTCATAACCATATCCGTAGGATGCCAGTAAATATACTATCCATAATAATATTGTGCACTACAATAACCTGTCTCAATAACAACTTGATTAAAAGAAATGCATTGCTATGTACTAAGCTAGGCTGTTTGATATTTCTTCTACTATATATTTATTTTCTTTCACAGCAATAGATAAGTAAAAGACTCAAAAAACAAGATCTTAAATTGAATTCAGACTTCCCTACATTTCTTTTTGTTCAATCTGAAAGATTTTATTCAAAGAGACAAAAGTTTTTTGTTTCACTTTAAGAGTGATTTACCTTTTACACATTCTGCCATTTTTGTATACATAAATGAAAAAAATTATTAAAACCGGAATATTGAAAATGCTACAAGTATACTAAAAGGAAAGGACTTATGTTAACTCCTCTTTTTTCAGATTTTTTTTTACTTTATTTAATTCACAAAAATCACCTAAAATCACATCTAAAAGTTTTCTTTTTCTAGATGAGGGACTACACATGTAACTACAAAAATCTCTTCTAATGCCCAGAGATAAAAGTTAAGAACCAAAGCTAATGTTACTACCCCCTTCACTTTATGAAGCTTTGCACTATTCTCATATAGTAGTCACACTGTACCAGCCTTTCAAAGGAGCTCCAGCTATTCTTGCCACCTTCTGTTGATGTTTCCTGGACATCATTTTCCTCCCAGCAGCATCATTATGCAGCACTTTCTTTCACCATGTGACATACAGCTAAGTGGGGGAAATTATTCACAATTTCCCCCACTAAATTTGATGGGAGAAAAGGAAGCATGTTTTTTTCACCTTTTAGACCTCAGCTTTTACTCTTGAAGCCAAGCCGTGCTTCTTCCAGGGCAAGTATGATTCAAACACACCTGAACTCAAGCCAAGGACTTTCACATTGACAGATGCACTGATGAGACTTTCAGAAAAGGTCCAGACAGGAGTGACAGAAATCCCACCTCCTTTTTCTGAAGGACAGATTAACCCAACTGCAATTAGGTAAGAAGGACCTTTGCAGCTCTCTACATCTGCAAGGCAGTTTGTATCACCTTGCAGTCTCTTTCAGTTTAAGACACAAAGAGTTTGTGCAGATCCTTAAAAATTAGTGACTTTGCAGGTCACCTCAAACACAAAAAACCCCTTCACTTCAGTAGAAGACCTGAAACCCTAAGTAGAGAAGAGCAGAAACAGAAAATGAACCTCTATGCTCACAGATGTCATTTTTTACCAGTAGCACCCAAGACCTAGATTTCTATATTTAGGCAGGTAACTAAACGAATAACAAACTCAGTACATAAACCTGGGTTTTCAGGTTCTATTTTGCTTATGTCAGAAAGTATTTACTTCCTTCTAGCAAGGGAACCCATACCAAGGAACAACAGGATGCATTTAGATCTTGACTTAACCACCAATGTCATATAATTAAAAAAAGGCTTAATGTTTATTAATATTTACCTCAGTGCAAAAGAGTTTGACCAGAATATAACTTTTTCTTCTAGTGCTTTCCTTACATCTATAGAAAAGGAAGCTAAGTTCCCATTCTGTCTAGTAACCTTTTTCTTTATATGTTTTCACCACCTGAGTAGTTCACAAAATGAAGTGTAATGACTAGTACCTCAGCAGCAACCAACAAGAGGCACTGAAACAAATCAAGTGCAGCAGTGCTCACTGGCTGACAGCTGTAATAAATTAAATTGCCTATCCCACTTCAATTCATTATGCCTTCCATGAAAAAAGGCCTAGATGCAAAATGAGCTATTCAAAACACATTCTGCATTTCTATTAATCTAACAGAGTGAATTGTTTTGTATGTAGTAAAGCTAACAACCCTTGCCTGCACAGCACTGCATCACAGCATAAAGCTGTAGAGCCCACCCAGTGAGAAAAGAGGAAGAAGCAATGCAGGGATCAGGAAGATGTCACCTTCGAGGGCTGACTTAGAAGCTACCAATCTGTGAAAAATGTGTTTCATTTGTTTAGAATGGACTTGCCACATCTGTGTCATTTAGTTCCTAAATTAATCCAGTATCTTTTCAGTTTCAGCGATGGAAATTATTCTCCACTTTGCAGCGTTCAATTTTCAGGCTGTTGTTCACTGCCACCTGCTGGAGTTCAGGGACTTTTATAGCAGGGAGAAAGAAACTGTGGGCATGGCAGTGGGGTTTTATGCATGTTTTTATTTACCAGATCCACCAACATTATGTCTTGCTACTGTTCCAAAAATAGAGCTACTTTCAGGCATGTTTTACCATTCACTTTTATGTAAAAGCTTTAACCTCTCTTGCCCCAGTGTCATTATCGGCAGGAGCTGGGGGAAGGTAATAGAATGCACAACATGGCAACTTTACTCACACTTTAGCTGCAAACAAGGGTTCATAAATACAAAGGGACATGCAAACATTAAAAAAGGTGGTTTAATACAAGTTGTGTTTTCTGACATAAGCAAGAAAATCTAACTCTGTTTTTAATACAACAGTTAATATATGCAATCTAAGGACAGCTGCTCTTTACTATTGTATCTCTTTATGTCCAGGTTATAGAGTGCAGTACACAGTCCAAATTTAAACTGATTTACAGAAGCAAGTTGTATAATTAATGCAACAACTGCAATGAGAAAGATACCTAGAAACGTAATGATCAACACATGAAACAAAACATTACTTACGTGGTATCATAGCAACACAAGTATTTCACACAAATAGAAAAATAAATTAGATCAAGAAAAGACAGACCTCATGTTAGAAGCAGTGTAGCTACCTCAGTGTGGCATTCTGTCCAAGTTATTTAACCCTCTTGCCAATTCTGGTATCCAAAAAACACCAATAACAGACACCAAGGGTCATGAAACTCCAAATATTTAGAACTTATCACAGCCTTCTTGGGAGATTTGAGGAAGAGTTTTGACTTCTCAATCTTTTCCTGTACTGAACAAAGCGTTATTTGGAGGTATGAGTTAAGGTGTTCCAGTACTTTGAGCATATTTTTTTGAACATATTATGGAAACATTCTTATTATGCATAATAGGGGATTGTTTCAGAATCAAATTACAAATAGATGCTGAGCACTGTGAAGTTATTGCAGAAGTGAAAGGCAAGCCTTTTGCATTACCTGCTTAGACATGTGTGGTTCAGCACCTGGATGTTTTCAACATTGTGGATACTCACAACAGCCCGAATGAGACAGACAAGATCTGAGAGCAAAAAATTCATCCAGACAGAAAGTCTTACCAGCTAATGAGGAAGGCCTAGGCCTCAATCTGTCAGAGATCTGGACTGTGCCCATGCATATGGTTATTGACTTTACAGCCATATCGCAGTGCCAGGGTGCCGCTGAGACAGAGAAAGGGCCTTTACTGTCTGGCAGCACAACAAAGCCTCAGCCACAGTCTTGATGTCAGATCAGCTAGAGGTACTTCTATTTTAGCACATAGCCCAGGAATGCACTAACCATTTGAAGCCTGCTTCTAGACCTGTTTGTGAGTTTATGCACACTAAAATTGCTGGAGGTATTGCCGTATACTTTTCCCTTTCTTAGCTTTTCATTCTTCTGTCCTTATCTTACTGCACAGTATAGCAAACACCTATCTTCTCTACGAGCTGCCAAAGCTTACAGCAGCATGGGTACAAAACTTGGCTTTTCCCATAGCTGTTTGATTTATTCCCTCAAACAGCCTGAGCAGCATTTGCCATTGCAAAGCACTCATAGAAACATGAGGGAGTTGAGGAGTTTCTACGAACCCTTCAACAGCACTGAGCTCCAGCCCTCTCTTCCAGCTGTCTGGGAGGGAAGCAGCATTTGCCCTTACAGAAACTGAGACACCATGAGGTGAAGTATTTTGCTCCTTTTACAGAGCAGGGCATCAGCACAACAGCTTTCGAAATACCAGTCACTTCCACTGCAGCAAGCTGTTTTCAGCAAAGACAATATTTCGTTAGCACAATACACATCTTGTAGCTGTGTCCAGGAGTCATGACTGCTGCACAGACCCAGAGCCTGACCTATGTCTGCTTCCAGGAGACTCCCACAACATTCGTCTCTTAGAACTACCTGCTATTCCACTGCAAGGTGGATGACACATTACAGTCTGCTTTTATTCCAGCCTATAGTAAAAGGATATACTGTGGTTTCATGGATGTCCAAAACTGCAACCTTTTGACCTTAAAAGTGTTTTCTTGAACTTGAGATGACCAGAGTGGAAATAGAAAGTTGAACCTCTACTCCAAATTGTTACCACACAAGTACAGCAAAGTGAGCACCATAACCAAAATGAGAGATGATAATGAATAAAAAACTTAATAAATATGTTTTTAAGTTAACTGCATATTGCAGTGACAGTGCCCAGAGGTCAATGAAAAATAGTCTTGTGGTGCCCAGAACTGTGCAAAAATAAAATAAAGTGACAGCTACAGGCCTGACAAGCTCAGGGGCTAAATAAAAAGCTTACAAGGTTAAAGAGATTCTTTCCATTGAATCCAGTAAGCTTTCAACTGAGCTCTAGGGCATCTGTGATGAGACAGCCACAACAGTCTTGCAGAGCATGCACACCAGTAGCTTCCTGTGCTCCCACACTTAAAGGAGGGAGTGGTACAGAACTAACTAGGCATTTTAAATCCTATTTGCAAAGGTATTCAGAAACCTGAGAAAACATAGAAGTATGTGGATCCTAGTTTGTAAAAGGTACTCGGGTGCACAAGCTCTGCTGAAAGAAATAAACCAGTTCTATAGAAGCCCCAAAACCCAAATACCATTAAAAACAGAGATCTCAGTTCAAAAGAAAAAAAATAACAAAATCCACACAAAGTAAGGCAGTTGAAAAAGCTACTAGCATTGCAAAATAAAAGCTCATCCTTAGCTGCTTAGGAATGACAAGGGGTAAAGTTCTCATAATAGCTCACTTCCCTTTTGAAACATTGAGAACACCTATTACCACACTACAGCTCTTCCCACTGAAATGCAGAAGATCCTATGCCAAGGTTAGTGACTTTTTCCCCATGACATGGAGCCCTGCTAAAGACCTTTCATACTATGAATGTCTTAAAAGCATAAACAAAACGTGACAGATTTTTTTCTTTATTTTCAGAGGAAGCAAAAATTCTTGGTGCCCTAATAAGCCAAAGGCCTATACAAACAGGTACACAAGAAAATTTTTCTTAGTGGGATTTCAAACTATAAGAAGGCAAAGTTGGTAAACAACTTTTTGTTGAATAAACTTCTTTTTGAACACTGATTTTCTGTCCCGTGTTCAGTTAATAGCTTTACTTTCAGAAGACAAGTGGGGAGGGGGAAAACCGGCCAAATAAGTACAGCTGATATTTTGTTCCATTTTCAAATAAGGCATTCTGTGGGTCACACAAACATAATCCAGAATTTTCAGGATCTCTACTTCTGAAGAAACCATGTTACATTCCATTTAAATAACATCAACCATAAAGATCAAATGAGTGATGTTTTCTGTGAGAAAACAACTCTTCTAGAAGATATTATGTTTATATATTAATAGTACATGAGATCCACAAAGTCATTGTTTGCATATAACGCATGACTATTATAAAATATGTGCAGAAGTTTAACCAGAACTGGGAGAAGATATTTTAGACTATGAAGCTTGACAGCTTCTTCCACATTAGTAAGCTGCCCCTGCTTGCACATTACACTTTTCTCCTCCCATCCGTGGAACAACACCCCACTTCATTAAGTAACACTGCTGCTGGGAGAGGTAGATGGGAAAACTGAAGTAAAAAATGTCTCCCAGCTGAGATTCTCACTTTCATTCTCCCAGTTTCTTAGCTTATTTATTTTGCACATCAGAAGCCCAGTTCTCTGAAGACCCTATTCACTGCTCTCTCCAACAATACCTCAGAACAAAAAATCCCTAGCAGACAGCAGCTTTTGCTTCTGTCCTGTCCCCAGCCAGGTTTTCCAGCAACCCACTGCCCCAATAATTCCTCCACAGGATCCCCAGCTGCAACAGAGTGTATTGTAGGTACTGACTGGAATACAAACATCATGTACCAACTGTAATTGCATTACAAAATGAACCCCCCCAGAATAATGGTAACAAGAACACGTAATAAAAACCAGAAGAAAATCCTTAAAGGTATAATATAGCTTCTGCTTTATTTTATGGTCAAGGGGCTGGTACAGACCCTGGCATGCTCTGTAAGTTTTTACTATTATAAAATAAAAACTAAAAACCTCTCAGTAATCACAACTTGGTAGAAATCTGCTTCAGCTGTTACTTCACTAAAAATAATTTAGTGTCATGTCAGATATATCCAATTGTGTGCAAAACTGCAAATACATTTAACCCTATGACTGGGTTCAGTGGGAATTCAGTTTTTAAGTGCTGATATAAATGTACACAGGTAAGGAAAGAGAAAACAAAAGCCCCTGTTTACAGGGAAACTGAAGTTCATTTCAGTAAGGAATAGAAAGGTGGTCTAATGGCAAGAGAGAAAGAATTGTGGCAGAACAAAAGAGGATGAAACCTCTGAGTGTAAGTCACGGAATTTCAGCATAAAGAGACAACATGCAATAACAAGTAATTAATCATATCTTTTGGCCATGATAACAGAATAACTAAGCATGATGTGATATTCTTTAATCCCATTATGTATTGAACAGATTATTGCATATTAATTCAGAAACACGAACTTTGCGTGACAGACCATAATAAGGTGTGTCTCCACAGTTCAGAAAGATAAATCCTAAACAGCTGCAGGTAAGAATTGCAAATTACATGATTATTAGAAGCATGCTCCAATCTTATCTAAATGATTGCTAGAACTGAGACACTGGTGTTTAATCTTATAGGTCATTACATAAGGCTCTGCCTCAAACCACCAAAGAGATCTGAGGATACAGAAACTTAAACCTATATTTGAATTCTGCTTTGAATTGCTAATAATATTTTTGCAGGGTAAGTAACACAGTAAATTAGGATTCTCCAAAATGACCCCTTATACTCTTCCAGGTCTTCCCAAACAGCCATTTGCCATGATACCCATCTAAAATCTGAACAACACAGTGTCAGCTCTGATCCTGCCTATTGTTCTGTTTTCTCACATCTGCTGTACCCACCTGCTGCCTATTTGTACACAGATTATGGAGTCTTTGGGATAGGGATCCTGTCTTCATTCTATACTTGTACAACATCTGCCATCTAGTAACTAACTACAAACTGAATTACTTTCCACTGAAACAAAAATAGACATTTTCTAAAGAGGAGCGAGGTTTGTTTCCTACTTTTTCTTCCATGGTCAGAAACATTCTACAAAATATTTTTCAAGTAGATATATTAAATCCTTTCATTTTCCCAGCCATCATGAGGCAGTTGAGGCCATTGTTTCACATATCAAGACTCTTCAAATTCCTATAATTATTTTGCAATGCAACTCTTAAGATTCAAAGATATTGCAATGAAAAATACCATGAACTGGAGTACCATTTTAACATGAAAATGGTTCTTGCAGCAAAATAAGATGAATATTGGCTGGAGTTTCAGAATTCATCATGCATCATAAATTATGAAAAAAATATTTATCTCTACACTTGGCACTTCTGAAAATAAACCCAGTTTCAAGTATGTGATAATGGACAGTCAGAAGTCAAATCATCTAAACTGCTTTTGAATCTCAGTCTTTGACACTAACTTCTTACAAAATTACCTGTGTTTATAGGCAACATAGGATTGTATTGTCAGTGTATTATTTTCCATCCTATTCAAGAACATGCCACCTAGACAGCCGGCCAAATCTGACAGCTGGATTTGATCATAGTAATTACATGCAAATTATGTCTGTTTCTGAAACAGTCCTTCATGCTCACAGATCCCCTACTGCTGTTCCACTTTGTATTTTTACTTTGGTATTATATTTTCCAGCAAGTCCCTAATAGGATGATGAGAGTATTGCTTATGAGTATATTACATTACATATACCCTTAAGGTCTTTGCCTTCATAGCAAAGAGCAAAGCTGAAGTGATTTAATATAGAGATAGAATGACACAGTACCATGGGGGATGCATTTTCCTTGGGGTTTTTCTGTATCAATACACATCTCCACAACCGTAACTTTGGTAGGTAATGCCTTGGCTGTGATCAGATCCCAACACTTTACATCACACAAGTTTGCAATGACCCTATAAAATTACTTTCAACCCATCTAAAGTTTCAGTGACAAGAAATATTTCTGACAAATAACCAAGACCCGGCAGCAGGTCTAATAATACAGTGCCAGGTTTAAAGTGCTGCAGTTATCAGTCAGTCACGCTACAGAGCAGGTCATGCATAGCAAAGAGCTGCTTTATTAGCTTGATGGAATACACAGCATGTGTGAAATGATAGAATGCAAATACTGAGCAGAAGCCAAAGCTGAAGGAAACTCCCCCATCATAGCCCAGATAGTATGTGCTGTTCACAGTACTAGTAGAGATCCATTCTAACCAGCACATGTTCGTTAACAACACATGCTTCAGAAACGAGAGTTGGGAAGCCATCCAGGCTCAAAACCTAGCTACATCATCTTTCCCAGAGCGAAAAGAGGAGATGGAACAGGAGGCAATTGATACATTTTCCCTGAAAGCTGCAAATAATAATAGAAACACAATATAAATATAGATGAATTTTTCTGAGGCCATTTTTCACACTAAAATAGTAACTGAAGTTCTTCTCCTGACAACACCAGTCAAGTGCAGGCCCCTTACTATTCAAAAAGCATAAAATAGTTATTAAGAAAGTGAAAGTAATATAGACTATTTAGGGATATAATAGAGAATGACTAGAAGCAAGGGGTCTCCTTTACTAATAAGCAATGAACAACTGCAATTCACTGTTATTGGACTACTTTGTGCAAACCAGACAGTTTAATAATTGTATACAATGCTATGCATTTATGAGGTGATCTGCCTCTTTAGACAGTTCTGGGACTTACTATGTCTTCCTGGCACTTCGCTATGAATTTCTATAATCCTGTTATAAAAAATACAGAGATGATTGTAAATGCGAGATGTTTGGGAGGGTTTTGCCACAATTCTCTCTGCCTTTTTTCATATTGCCTTGAAATTGTTCGCAACTACTACTTTTTATATTCTTGTGAGCACATCCCTCAGCCCTCAAATTTTAATAATATTCTGTCTGTTGGCAGTCTCATAAACCTCAGAGGCCTCAAATCCCTGTTTCCCTCACCACTCATTACAGCTTCCTGAAATCTGCACTGCCCAGTTCTTTCCACAGCCTCTTGCTGTTCTTGCAGCCTCAGACAGTCTCACTGAGCACCCTGCTCTAACTCAATGTCACTCACTAGCTGATGAGTGTCATACAAGTGACACCACCAGAGCACTCAATAGAGTACTCACTGCTGAGGACTCACTCAACAATCAAGGACAAGTGAAGGTAGAAATAGATTACCACATCCTTTGCATTCTGATACTCATTCAGCTAGGGCAGCATATCATTGTCTGCTATTTAACTTGGTGTTCTGCTTGCACAGAAGGACTACATCTAACACAAGTAAGGCTGTCCAAAAAAAAAAAGTTCATTAGTTTACTGACTGAGAAGGGGGAAATAAGCACAGATCCTAGAGATAAGGACTTTGCTGCTGCCTTTACTTGACTTGCGTATGGTTATCCCACCCTTGCAGTTCACAGGGCTAGAACTGGCTCCACACGCACAGTCCCTGTGCAGCTTAGAACACACACGAGCTGGCTTTGTGCAGTTGTGGGAACCCTCTCAGAAACCGATGCCACAAACTGCATGGAGCTCTAAAAATATTCTGTACTGCCACCAAGTCTCTTCATGCAGAAAGGTGCATTAAAAGTTTTGTAGGTCATACTCTGCAAGATTAAAAACAGTATTTATATTTAATAGGCAAGATCAATATTTTCAAGAGTAGGCTGTAAAGTTAGGCACCTCCATTTCCACTGAGGACTTGAAAGAAATAGCCTGAATTTCTGAAGTGCTGAGAACCATCTGTTCTTATTGGCTTCAGTAGTTATCGAAAAATAAACTGTTTAATTAGATGCTTTGGAATGGATGTGACAAGCTAACTTTGACATCACAGAAGTTTTGGAAAAAAAAAAATCTTGGGAGTGGAATGATCTCATCTAAAGAAAATATTGCTTCCACTCACCATTTGGCCTTCTCCATGTCCTTCAGTCAGCTCCAGAATAACTATAAAAGGCAACTGCTCATTTCCACAGCCCCCGCACCCCCACCCAAGTCTATAGCATCAATAAAAGTTTACATGTTAAAATGACAAATAAAAGTTGTTGCCTCCAGCCAGGAAGCAACACCAAAATATGAAAGTTCTAGCAAGGAGCACTGTAAAATATCCGCATCATGTACTGAGATATATGCAACTAAAATAACATTTCAGACTGTCATATTTTTCTAGGCATATCTCTGTCGCAAAATGAAGGGCAAGGTGGAAATACCTAAACTAGCAGAAGCACGAGATGGGAAATATTTATTGTGCAGAGAAGCATCCTAAAGCCTTGTATTACTCTCCTGCAGCCAGGCTAAGCTCTGACATCAATCCAGGTTTGCTGGCATTGGTACCGTCTCATTCTGTTAGGGCCACACTGATCATATTGTTGCCATGCATACATCTTTGATTCTCCTGGAGGGAACTAGCTCAGACTTGGAAAGAAATTGGTAAAATTGGAAAGAAACTTTAAACATAAGAAAAGAGAGTAGTTTAAAACACTGCTCTTCATGCTTTTGTGTAGAACTACACTTTTTACATGCACACAAATACATGCAGATAAAAAAACATGGGTTTTGTTTGGGTTTGTTTTTTTTAATGCTCTTCCACTTCTGAAGGAGCTTTAGCCTTGATTTGAAGCTGCTACCTGAAAAGGTCAGAGTCCTTTTCTACTGGCTACACACATCACCTTTTTAACTCTATTTGCTAAACATACAAATATCTAATCCCCATCAACACCTCTACAAGCTGCCTCAACAAAAACAGCTTGATAGGGTGACAAAGATGTTTGTGAATCTATGAGATTAACAAAACGCATTTACATGGTCTCATATGATAAGCTGTTTCTGTGCTACAAACCATTAAGCTCTGAGGTGCATCTGTCACTTTCCATCCTCTTTTGGCTCAAATTCTTGGGTTCCTTACCAAAGGAAAGGAGTGTTGGCTGGGAGATGTGACACTGTCTGACAGGAGTTAGGATGGGACATCATAAACAGGACCGAGCAGAGCACAGCAAAGTGCCCTCCAACAAATACAGCTATTCCATTATTTGGCTGTGTATAAGTCAAAATCTCTCCCAGCTGGGAGATTTCAGAAAAGACATGAGATCAGCAGCAATGTGGAGTAAGATAAAGCTAAAGAGGAATATTTTAAAGAAGTTTTGATAATGTCAAAAGACATTCATTTGCAAAATAACTTCAGTTACTCATGGGTTCTTAGAAAGAAGGCATATTATAGAATGAAATAGCTTTATGCTTGAATAAATTTTTAATTTAAGGAGTCATGCCAGTGTACCCGGCTTTTAAATAGCATTATTTGTCAGTGGATCACAAAGTGATTAACAAGTGGAAAAACATTATTGTTTGTTTTGCCCTTGAGAACAGAGTCTCAAAGAGGCATAATGTATTATTACCTTTAGATACACTGCAAGCACACAACAGAGCTGACAACTAGACCTAGATTTCGCATGTCCATGTCCAGAGCTCTAAAAACAGATTTGCTCTTTAGGCAAGGAGCATTAACAGGGAGCTTCTAATTCTATATCAAAAGTAGGAATACTTGGCAACACTGAAGCACAATAATCTGAGTTCAGGTACAAGAAAATGACTGTTAGAGTTAATATTAAACACAAAGGAAACAAAACAAAAAAAAGTATGGCTTGCAAATGCAAGAAGTTAAATGCTAAATTTACAGAAGATGGATTTTTAAAGAGGTAATGAGGGGTGGGATTCTTCCAAAGGGCAATCTACCAGTCTCCTAGAACTCCTCAGTCTTTCTTAGCCATACTCAGTAAGGACTGAGGAATAACTCGTATTTTTGTTTTAAAATAAATTCCCCTATAAAAACAGAACAGCAATTTATTAATTTACTTAGTTTTGGAACCTCTGTCAAACTATAAAATGCAAACAGTCTTTTCCCAAAGCAGCATTAACCAAAAACTATATTGAGGTCATCTGCAAGACAAGTCACCCTGAAGAAGGTACCACTTACACCAGGCAGACCTCGTGCTATAATACACAGCCCAATGCCCTAGGGATGAGAAGGTTGTGGACACAGGAAAGGTTAAGCACTAAACACAAAATGTGATAAAAAGCTTTAAGAGCCTTGCACATCTACTCTTTCACTTCTAGAAATCAAGGCTGTGGACAATGCCAGAAGATTTTTGGGTCATTACAGAAGAATGTTAAGTGTATAAGATATAATATCCTTCATATTCAAACTTTACTGCAGCTGCCAAGCAGCCACACAAGGGCTCCAACTCACAAGATGACCAGAACTTTCCTTAATCCAAACAGAAACAACTGAAAGCAGGCATTTTTGCCCAATCCAGACTCCAGTGCCTATGCACTGCCTCAGGGACACAATAATGCTGGGATCACTCAGAGCAAATCCTCTGTTCTAGTTCACCACCAAACTGTACAAGTGCTCATATGGCACAGCTGAATGGTTAATAGGGAAGAGAGAATCATAGCCATGCTGTGGCCCTTTTCTGATGTCCTGGGCTATCTAAAGACAGTGTGCTGGACAAATATTCATGGAGGCAGTTATTCTCTCTGGCACCCAAACTACACACAAGATCCATTGGAGAGGCACAGTCGCTTCTTTCCTTCCCTAAAATACAGTTAGTGCTAATACAGCAGCTTGTTCTTGACATTAGCAAACCAGAATTAATATATTTCTCAGCATGAAGTCTTGATTGCTAAAGATGAAAATGACTGAATACTCAGTGAAATAACACTACACAGATTTAAAAATAATGTGCCTGCACTCAGCTGTATCCTACTTTGTATGTTTTAAAAGTGTCAGATGACAATTTATATGCTACAGTTGCCATAGAAGGATTTCTAAATGCATATTGAAAAGTTGAAAGTCAATTAATTCCCTCTTACCAAGTGCTTATATTTCAAAATTAATAAAGAATTGTTATTTTACCTCAATATGCACCTGTTCAATAAAATATGCATTTATATTCCACTGCAAACACTGAATAAATTTTCTCTCCCCAAAAAATCCTATCCTTTGTATCCACAGCTTGTCCTCCTGTACTACCCTTGAAGGCATGAGGGACAGTTTGAGTACTTTTTCCAGTGGCTGCATCAGCATGAACAATTCATTACATCTTATCACTTATTTCCATCCCTATCCTGCCTTATTTGTGAGAGTATATTGTAAATCACAAGGAAATGGTTCTCTTGGTAAAAGAGCATTTATTTTTACTCATCCTTCAGTTGCCTAACTCAACTCACTAAATGTTTCTTTGAATAATTACCATGACACAATGGGTAAGGAGGGGATGGGAAAAGAGGACTGTATTGGTTTTGGCTCAACTACAGTTAATTTTCCTCAGAGTAGCTGATATGGTGCTATGTTTTGGATTTGTGACCAAAACAGTGCTGTACAAACAGAAAACTTTAAGGAATCCTGTATTTGTGTCTGCAAAATTCCAGGTCATCTGATGCCAAAAATCATTCCTTTCTCGTGCTTTTGCTCAATTAATTGACATGTCAAAAAAAGAAAAGCCATAATTTTACAGGATCACAGCTTCAGTGTGAATTCACTTGTAGGTAGTGAGCTGTATCCTTGTCTCTTAAAGATTAACTTCGCAGGTATTCTAGTGTGATTCAAAGCAAGAATCCAGGCTTAAGATTATAAAATGCCCTGTCCATAGAAAATTCACACATCTGAATAGCTTTAAATTCTTTGGTATCAGCTGTATGCTTACTGAATTTCTGTCACCCTTGTGATCCTCAGTTTGTTGTTCTCAAAAATGTTTTGCTGTGATTCTGTTCAGTAGGGAATATCAGAACTCACAGCTTAGTCTTGTTTCCATGCCCTTCCAAGCATGGCATCTCTATGTTTTTTCCATAGGAAAAACTGTAAAGCAATTTTATTGCAGAGTTGGGTCCATTTCCTTTTCTGAAAGCAGGTTTTGTTGTTTTTTTTTTTAACCTTTCTGGTCACTCACTTATTCCAAAGGCTCATGCTTAGTGAAGTATAAGATTACAGCAAACAGTTTCCAAATCTCTACTCCCTAAACCTGCAGCAAGTACACTCTGGACTGGAGAACACCTCACTGACGCTGTTGCTATGGCAGAGCTTAATAGGAGTTTAGAGACTGGGCATGCAGCCAAGAAGAAAATGAGGAGGCTGACACATGACATTTCCCCCTTTGTTCTTTTCATACAATTTGCTTTCTGCAGCTCTTCTCATGAGCACAAGAAATGTTTCAACTTCAATTATCTCTACAGGAGCTTCATTTCTGCCCCTCCTTTTTTTTTTTTTTTTTCAATCTAAGTCCCCATTCAGAGCTACTGTGACTCAGATTTTTTTCTTCAGTTCCAAATGAATTACACATGTGTTCATAGTTAATAGTTTCTACAAACATTTTTATCACATGTGCTGCTTATTTCCTTTTTATTAAAAGAATCTAGATTGGAAGTTAGGAACACAAACCTTATGGCTTCCCTTCAACTCCAGTTAAACTTGACAGCCAATAAGGACAACATTTTCTGAATAAAAGGTATCAGTATTTTGTAAAAATTAGATTTTTTGTTCATCATTATAAACTGACATTACAAAACCCATGACTTACTGTATCACTGTTTAAGTCCCATAATCTTCAGCCAGTGTTAGGCAAGATTGGTATGACCCAATGCTGTAATTGCATCCAGTTAACGTTAACATAAATTGTACAGTCAAATTCAAGTACCTTGAAATAGAAGAGACTATTGTTTGCAAAAAATATTGTTTTAAACCTATACAGTTGCATTTTAATATGAAATAGCACAAAGGAATACAAATCCAGTACAGGTTTATGTATTTACTTCAATTAAGAAAAGCAAAAGATATAAGAGGACATTCAATGATCTTTGAAATGCCTTGATAAGCCTGGGAGACCTTATTTTCTATAGCTCCACAAGCATCGGTACTGTGGAAATTGCAAGGTTAAGATGGTTTTATGCTGTGTTAACAAAGCACTGTGAGAACAATATAACAAGCCTGTCACATCCTGGAAACTGTCTTAGCTATGGAAGTTGTGTAGCAACTTCCATAGTAATAGTTTCAGCAACTATGACGTGGTCATACATCTTTATTATTCTAAAACAAGCAATTCCAGAAAATCTGTTCTTTCAAATATACTGAGGTTTTCACTTTACAGATTACAAAATGAAATCTGAAGTGTCTTTTACAGCAACGAAATTTTGTCTCCCAGTTGATTTTAAGAAATCCATTACAAAATAAATAACTTCATGTCAAAAAGGAAAGTATGAGCTGTTCCACTGTATTCTGTGACCTTATAGTAATTAGTTGAGAGCTTAGATTTCAATACTCCTCCATAAGAAGTAACCTATTCCATATGCCTCTTACCAGAATTTGTAGCAAAGAAGTAAACCCTTTTTGAAGTGTTCTAAAACTCAGAAATACTTTAAACTTATATCCAGAATGAAATAGAATCAGGCAGAAGAAAAGTAATCAGTAGGCTAGTGCACAGTAGTACATTTCTAAAGCAGGTGAAAGGTGAACAGCCCATTAAAACAATGAGAGCCATCAGTGGTGATATTAGTTTAGGAGGAAATAAAATCAAAACATGAGGTACTTATTCATGAACTTTCACTTATACACAAGGACTGAGAGTCACTATCCTTAATTACAAGGACAGCCATTTTCCCAGTCCCATGGAAGTAACCATGCATTGAAAAAGCACCAGTAAGGATGCCGCGAGGACCCCATTCTACAGCACTTAAATTAGCAATCCTACCAACTACAAAACTCCTTTCCTGACTTCAGACATTGAAAACATGGTTCAGTTGTTGTCTCAGTATAATTATGCAGTACCATTTTGGTCAATCAAAGTACAGTCAGACACATACAGCTAGTTTTGCATATCATGTTACACCATCCACCCAGTGCAGACTACCCTGGAACTCAGGACAGAGTCTCTGATAAATATAATTTATCACTATTTTTCTGTTTGTTGGTACAAAGCTATAAATAAATTTAAAAGCTCTAAATCATGCAGAAAAATTCGATTACCAAGTGTATGACAACCACTTTTACAATCCACTTCAGACTTCACAGGACAGATCAAATCTCCCTTATCCTGAGGTTTTGATCTAGGCAGTGAAAACTCCATTACAGTCAAAACTGAAGCACGGGTACAAGAGTTTCCAGCATTCTATAGGTTAAATTCTTATTGAGTGACAAATATATGGGTTTCCATATCCTGCAGCTGTTAATGATAATGAAATACCTGCCAGCTGCTGTAATCAAAGAGTAACTGAGCTAGTTGAAATAGCACAGTTAAAGAATGACTACCTGTTAAAGCACATTTAACTTCAGGTAGCATCTCTACAATTGACAAAATAGACATCCATTTCAAAGAAAACCCTCAAATTATAATTTTCCCACTTAGTTGATTTATGTGATTTAACATGCAGTCATTTTCTCATTAAGATCTAAATATACAGTACTCAAACAAGTGATTGCAGTATTCAAACCATAACAGAACATTTCTTTCGTGGTGCTCCTGTCTGTGATATCCAGAACATGTAATGATTTGTTTTTAAAAGCCAACATGCTGTAAGAGTCAGGCATCCTCAGACTACTTCTCACATCCAGCTGCTGTAGGAAGCAGCTCCCCACTAAGGCCCTGGAAAGAGCAAACCACTAAGCCAGTCAGCTTTTCTGCAACTTCCCCCACTGCAAGATAAATAACCCCACTGCAGGTATCCAATCTAGACATTTTAAAACCTCGACCTTCAAACCTTTAGATCTTCTTTTATTCTCTCAGGGTTCTGGTTTATCAGATGACCTCACAGTAATGACAATCAACCCCATAAATGCACCCGTCCTGAGCCAAGGACATGATCACTGCCAAGTAGCCTTACAGCCCTGCCCAGGCAGCTGCAAAGAGCGTTCTGTGCACATACACGCACACATTCACAGCTGAAGGAAGGGACTGTGATTGTCAAAGCCTACTGATTAGCTAGCACTAGACAGGTAACAAGTAACTTCATTTACTGGAAAGAAAAAATTTCATTCCATTTTAAGAAAAACTGTTTTGCTTTACAGAAACAGTCACACAGAAAACTGAATTTACAGAGGTGATAGAATCTCTTTACATAGAAAATTGTAAGAGAATCCTAGATAAACAAATATCCAAGATAGTCTAGACCAGGATTTTTTTAATTTACAGTTCAAAGGCCCACATGATTTGCAAAGCAATTTTGCCTAATATCATATCAAACTACTACAGAAATAACCAGCTCTAAACACTACCTTGCACCCCCAAACACAAAATTGCCCTTCTCAGAAGTTATAAAACATAGCTTTCAATGACAAGCAGCAGAAAAAAAATATTAGGATCTCCCTGAGATCTGTAAAGCATGACAGGCACAGGCTGGATCATGCCAGTTGTGAAAACAGGAGCATGTTCTGGATTTTTACAGAGCTTTCAAGCATGCACAAGAATTTCTAGCACAATGTGAATGAAGTTTGAGATATAAGATGAAGATGTTTGTAGGAACACCATTTCTGGTATGCCATGAATGCAGAGGAAATAATGTCATATATATCCAGCCATAGTTTTAAATGATGACATAGCAAAAGCAGTTTCTAGGGGTTTGCCAGACAATAAATCTTTAATACCTTTCATCAACATCATGGATATTCACCAGACCAACCTAGGCAACATGGGAGCTTTGGGGTGAGAGAGGACAGGACAATACACAACCACACTACTGTGAAAAGTAGAACTTTCAAATACCAAGGCACTGAAAACTAGTAACCACATTTAGTAGTCCTATATTACTTAGCTGAACAATCATAATGAAAACACAACCGAGTCAGGCACTCTGAGTTCATGCAAACAGCTGTCTAAAATGACCTGTTAAAAAAACCTGTTCAGTAGTGACCACTGCATTACAAGAGGATTTACAGAAGCTGGGACCAATTGGCAAATGGTACATTGACTAAAAATGCTTTCTTGATTAGAATTCACAACATAATTTAAACAGCTCTATTCTCTAATAAATAACAACCCTCATAATGAAAAGCTTTTCCCCCCCCTCATTCACCACAAAATGAGATGGTATTTTAGTGCTGTTCTCAATAGGCAGTCACTGCTGTTGCACTGAAACAATAACAAGCATTTCCACATTTACAGAAAGGCTATTAGCTAATCATCGAGAGACCTCTTGACATCACTAAGAATATAGCCACACTCTTCAGCTTTCCATTTGCTTCCCATTTCTTGTTGGCCTATTCAGTGTTTTTGAAAACATCCTAAAACTTTCAGTAAGAGTTCCCAAATGTTAAATGATTTAAAATTATATAGAATACTATTTTATTCAGATATTTGGATCCACAAGAAAAGCTTATCCTTGAGTGTCTTACAAACAACCTACCCTGCAAACATGGTTGCAGGTTACGGGAAACATCGGAAAAAAAATGCTCAATGAGCATTATGAACAGCATGTGATGGCTGCTGGAAACAGGAAAGCTGCTTGTGTTTTGGGTTGTGTTGGTTTGGTTTTCTTTCCCCACAAAATTATTTTAGTGACATAAGAAAAAAAAAAATCTGTTGTTGAAAACAAACAACGAGGAAGTCAATAGTCACACTGTCAAACGGGCTTAGGCTATTAGTATGGCCTTGAAAATACAGCTGAAAGCAGCTACCCACTGACTCTGCAATAAACAAATGGACAAGGTATTGTTATTAGTTCTTCCCTGAATTACTTTAGCACTGCTAATTTTTTTTATCTTTTTTTTTAGTTTAGAAGAAAAGAACTCCCTATACAAGGGACTTGTTTCTTCAAAACTTTTCACAGAAATCAGTCTCTACATAAAGGTTCCACAGATGACAATTTTTAAAAAACATTTCACAAGTAATGTCTCAACATAAAATGCTTCCTTTTCTTTGTGTGAACAATCCATACAGCTATAATATCCTTTCTGAGAAAGAAGAAACCTGCTTGCCTTTCCTCCATTACAACATACGCAAACACCAACAAAGCCCCTCCTGAGACTACTTCAACAACAACAGCATATGCTGAAGCCACATCAAGAAGATAGACTATATCCCTTCTCCAAATCATGTAGTACACATTCTGAATGCTGTGCCCAGTTTTAGAAATACATAAAAATAAGGGTCACTTCCTAGCATCACAGCTGTCTCAGCTGTGATTCCAAGAGTTTACTGAGGTCAAAGGAGGGAAGAGAGTTGGCATAAATCTGAATGTAATTCCACTGAATGCAATTCTTCAGGCAGATTATCTGCCATAATATTGCCTCTCAAAGTCCTCTTAGAGTCTATTAAATTCTCAGCTTATAATATTACCATGGACTATCAGCTGTCGTGGTTTAGACCCACATATATCACCACCGCAGTATCACACATCCTAATACAACTAACTCAGTGTGTATGTACCTCTAGGCTGCCTGCTGCTCCATGGCCATGTTGAACCAGGCAGGAGAAATCCATTTGCAGCTGTTTATAACAATGGTCATCACCACAACACTGCAGCACTCTCATGTTCAATTGGAGTCAAGCTGAAACAGTCTTCCTTATCCTGTGGGATTGAAAAGCAAAGCCTTTCAGAAAAATAACACCACAGGGGCACATACCACGCTACTGCTAATGGAGTGGCTGAAAGGGGTCACAGAAAGGAGGCCCTAGAGATCAAAGAACTGAAAGACACTTGCAAGACAGCCAAGAACAAATCAAAACAAGACAGACTTCTGGCAATAATGAACTTACTTGTCAATATTACAGGGCACAGATAGAATCCTCTCCCAGCTAAGAGCCACAATACAAAAATCAATGAGCACGCAGAGACTAACAAACAGATGGGGGTGAGGAGGAAGACCTCAACTACTACTTCAGTTCTCAGATGAACACAAGAGCTAGAGGAAGTCTAAAATCCAGGAAACTTTGTTTTGTTCATTTTGAGACAAGTTCTGCTGCACATTGAGGGTGGAAAAGAGCATTTCATAGCATCTTACCACAGTATGAAGCACAGGCCACAGCACTTTGCCCCAGCATTTTAATAAGTGTATTTCATAGCATTTTAACAGGCTATTTCATGTTATGCAACATATTAACAAGTAGGAGATGTTCTTTTGGGAGAACATGATATAACAGCAATTTGCATTCACATGAGACTTCACAAAAGTAGAGAGGTATCAGTGTGGCAGAAACAAGAGGATGAGAATATTTACTCCCTCCTGTTCAAGCCATTTCTATCATAGTTGCCCAAGACACAAAATGGAATTTTAAGTGTTTTATAATGGTGGTAACATTGCAAAGCAGAGCTGCCCTGCCATTAGCTCTAGACTAGACCACTATGGTTTCTCTGTACCTCAGGGGAACTGGTCTGGCAAATTATTTCATTTTGTGTCTATTTTTCCTCTTTTTCATTCCTAAACAACCAACCTTCCAACTTCCTGGATACACAAAAAAATTTTATTAAATTCTTCAAAATAGATTCCTCCACTACTGTCAACCTCATTAATGCAAACCGAGTCCTTCCTACTCTTATTCTCACACTTACCAAGCCCCCACAGCTCTGCTGCCCATCTCAATGCCAGGCCCTCCTGAACAGCCACACACAAGCATGGGGATGAATACCATATAAAGACACAAGGACTAAATTTTATTTCAAATATAAGCTGTAAGAGAAGAGGTGTTAAACAAACAAAATCTTTAGCCTAAACACTGGAAAAAGTCCATAGGGACGGTGGTTCAAATAGAAGATTTTTTTGTAATCTGTATTAAAAATTGGAAAGAATAACAACCATCTGCTACTTTCAGTCCTCTTGGGGAGACTGTATTGAATGGTGCAACGTTTTGCCTTTCAGAGCTTTAAAAACTGCGCAGAGATCTCCAGCAGAAGCTAAGAGGAAGAGGGGGAAAAAATGAGAGTAAAGATGGCCCCAAAATCCAAAGTCCAGACAGCTCAGGAAGGGAGATTGGACCTGCCAAGAAAGCAGTGAAGCGACACAGCAGGACCCCGGCACAGCCATACAGCAAACAGCCTGACTGCTCAACAGCTCGCTGCAGAGAGCTGTGCTGAGAGCCAGCACTCCGTGGAAAATAACAGCAAGAAGGAGCTCACAGACAAAAAGACCACTTGGCTTGAGGCTGTGCTGCGGGCAGAGTGGTCCTGCAGCTCCAGGGGCAGTGTCTGCATCCCCCCAGCACTGGAAGCAGCTGGTTCCACCGAGTTCCCCCCTCCCACAAGCCCCTTTGAGCCCCTGGCACTGCTCAAAGCCCTTTGGGCCCCAAGCCAGGTGTTGGTGCTTTCTGCCACAGCTGCTGCACAAGGCCAAGCTGGAGGCCACTTACACAGTGGCAACTATTTTTGCATGTTTTTCCTCATTTTCCTCCCCAGCACCAGCATATTCCTGAACTGTGTAACTAAATGTGAAACCCCATACTATTTATTTCCAACTTCAATCATTATAACTGCTGTTGATTTGACTCTCCACTGGTCTGATTACGTGACTAATGTGTCTGTCCTTGAACAGGCAGAAATCACCAGCATCGAGGCCATGCTGCTGAAAACGCAGCTGCGTTGGGCAGGGCACATCTCCAGGATGGGGGATCACCGCCTTCCTAAGATTGTGCTCTATGGGGAACTCGCCACCAGCTGTCGCAAGAGAGGAGCCCCGAAGAGGAGATACAAGGACTCCTTGAAACAATCCCTCAGCCTTGGCCATATTGACCACCATCAGTGGTCCACTCTGTCCTCCAATCGTGAGAAATGGAGACACACCATTCATGACGCTGCTGCTTCCTTTGAGAACACACACAGAATCAATCTTGAGGAGAAAAGACAATGTAGGAAGAGCCGTGCCTTGCCAGTAGTGCAAATGGAAACTTTCCACTGTGCCTTTTGCAATCGGACTTGCCTATTTCACTTTGGCCTTTTTAGCCGTCAGCGTTCTTGTAGCAAACATGGGTAGAGCCCTTTCCAAATCTTTGTTCATGAAGCTTAGCCATGATGATGACTCCTTCCTTAAAGCCAAAATGACTGGTCAGATTTTCTAGTATGATGTTGGTGTTTAAAAATAATAAAACTAAGGAAGTATGTGTATAGTACTTAAATTTAGACATTTGTTTAGATGTAGTAACAACATCTCATAGTTTCATTAGTGAAGCAGACTCTGGGAGCAATTAGGGCGGCGTTTGTTCCCTGTAAATAAATAGCATGATACAGTAATAAATTACTGTGCTATGTACTATTCTAAACTGCTATTTATTCCGTTAAAAGTACATTGGAGGAATATTGAAACCATATTTTCATAGGAAAATGTTTGACTTTTGTGCCAACTTCCATATTTTCATGCCCTTCTCTTTTGCATGTTTTTAGCATTAGAGCAATTCAGCTTTTGAGAAGACAGATTGAGCAAGTGCTAAATTTCTAGAGTATATTGCAGAATACTTATAGAAATGTCTGTTAGTATCATCATCATCATGGCTAAGGCTTCGCAAAGGAAGATTTGGCAAATCCAGACTTGCTGCAAGCATGGTGATGGCTAAAGAGACCAATGTGAAATAGGCAAGTCCAGTGGCAAAAGGGAGAGTGGAAAGTCTCCAAGGGTGGTATTGGTGAGGCATGGTTCTTCCTTCCTGAACCACCTGCATGCAGGTTTGGGGCTGTGGCTTCCACTGCACTTCATCACCTGCCCTTTCGTCCCTCACCTGTCACTACAGGGCTTTGCAAATGTGGGTGAACTCCTTAAGCCTCTGCAGTGGAATTTTTTAGGTGAGGCACAGCGTGTGCAGAACTGGCCCCACCCTTTACTCCTAAGGTTCATCTGCCAGGGCCAAGTGAGCTTGGACGGTGACAGCGAAG
>JAWWEE010000004.1:19117894-19165870 GCA_035221455.1 Xenops minutus | reverse complement strand
CTGTTTCTAAATTTAAAGGAGAGGAATTATTCATTGGCCAACATAAATATCTTAGTTCTCCCCTCGAACTAAGACAATAGAAAGTATAATTTAAAAAGAAAAAATATATATGGACATGGATAAAAATGGTAGCCTTTGCCCCTTAGGCTTGTGCCTCCAGACTAACGTAACAGAGCTAGTGAAGAAAAGTTTTAAGGAAAAGATGTGCTAATAGACATAGTCCTACAAGAATTACTATCATTGAAATCCAAGATGTAATTTACCTGGTCTCAAGGTCCTACAGATCCCATGTGTGAAGGATTTCCCTGGGACAATAACTTGGGTTCACAAACTTTTCA
The DNA here is from genome assembly GCA_035221455.1 of Xenops minutus. Lineage (NCBI taxonomy): Eukaryota > Metazoa > Chordata > Aves > Passeriformes > Furnariidae > Xenops > Xenops minutus. The sequence continues at coordinate 19,165,532 of JAWWEE010000004.1, read as the reverse complement.
GAAGACTGGAGGATCCATTCCAATGGACTATTATTTCAGTCCTGTGGAATGAACCAGCTCTGTATAACTCTTCCTTTTAAAAGATGTCCTTACAAACTGGACATCCCTTCTGCTATTTGCCTCTTTGGTTCTGCCAGTGTCATAAAAAGTGAGGGTTGGCAACATGGAAGAGAAGAGCAGCTTTGGTTCATTTGTCTTCCTCACTATTTTCTGCTTGTAGAAAGGGTTGCTATGCTAGTCTGTAAGCACAACAGATTAGATTTTGACAAGATGTAGCCTCAAGGAAAGAGAAGCTTAAAATTCAATTATAGTGAAAGTTTAGCTTTCTCTCAGAACCCCTGAAGTTTACATCAGTCCTAAACAATACTTTGAAAAGCACCTGATGCAGAAACTGTGCCATGTGTCTATCCTCATCAAAACTTAAAGCCAAGACAAGAAGAAAGAAGACTTTTCTCCAAAGCTCCACACAGTAAAAAGGCATCTAAAACTATGTCTTTTTTTTCTTTATATAGCTAATGCAAATCCACAATTATCCTGTTTTCTGACAATAATCCAGATTGACACTGTGATGTGATCAGAAAGAGACCAGCCCATCAATCAAAAGAGTAAGCAGAGATTTACACAATCACTGAAATTTTCACTTTGTGGCATATTCTTATGCCTAAAGAATCAGTGCTGGCTATCTGCATCACTGCATACATTACAGACCTTTACCACTGGACACAATGCTCCCATCACTTATTTGTGCTGTGGATACAATTCTGTCTCAAAAGACTCATGTACAAACAGGAACAGAAGGACTTTGTTATGAAGACCTTACCAATGGCATGATGCAGGTGGAGAGCTGTATACCTACTAACAGGATCTGCTAAGCCAGGATGAGCTCTGAGTATAAAAAGTCTTCAGGTTGCAAAACCCATTTCCCACATACTGTGAAAGAACTAAGGGAAGTTGCATTTCTCTTGCGAAAAAACACTAATGCAATAGTAAGGTCAAGATACAAGAAGTTTCAGAATTTATCCAATAATTTTGTTACAAAGCTTGGGAGTGCTATTCTAATAATAAAATTCCTGGAGATGGGAACAAGACATGAGACAGGGACTACCTATCATAATGAAATCACAGCTTTTTCCTAGATGACTGCTTTGGGGAACAGATGCTTACAGTATTTCTAGCCTGCCTGCAAACTAATCGTGGAGCTAACATAAAGGAGGTAATGGCTACTGCTCCTTATAAAAACATGCTTTTGGGCTGGGTCACATTTAGGCAAATGCCACAAACTCCACAATGAGAAAAGTCACATCACCTCCTGCAGCACTAGGGGTTCAGTAGAGGTTCTTGAGGGACAGCCTCACATTTCAAGCAGAGATTTCATTTCAAATTTACTTATGAGCACAGGACTAAGTATACCATGGGCCATATACTGAGGATGTACAGCTAACTCTCAGACTTGCTTTATTCTGTGTCATATCACAGCAGACTCCAAGGGACCACTCAAGCACCTATAGACTGAATGAGTGGGCTACAAACTTCCCTATGTCCTTCCTCATCTCTGCTCATGAGTTGAACTGCAAACTCCAACAGCATTCCCAGAATATGGCAGTGACCTTAACAAACTGGCTCAAATCCTAAACTGCCAGTTCAGATCTCACAGGGTCATCATTAATTTATCAGGTAACAAAGGGTATGTCAAAAATGTCAGTGGGTGCTGAAGCAGCCATCCATGTCATGCTGTTGCTTGTTAACACTACCTGTGGCAGAGCAGAACTGTAACAAGACCCACTGGCCAAGCCTCAGGCAGATGCTGCTGGCTGGTGGCATTCACCCTGTCCCCACTGGCATGCTGAATGTTTGTGTCATGCACTGGTCATTAGCAGGAATAATTTTTGAAAGGAAAGTTATGTTACTTTATATAAAACAACAACTTCCCCTCTCTCTAGCTGTTAGTAATTTTGATTAGGAAGAACAGATGAACCTTTTATTGCTTGCATAATTAAAGAATCACACTGTTCTTCCTGTGTTTTTTCTTGTTTATGATTTTCCATTGTAAATCATTAAGTGCTACAGTATTAGCAGAGATCTAAAACACCAAATTAAATCAACACTACTTCTCACATACATCAACATTTGTGATCAGAGAATTGTGTATTAAATAGAGGGTTTAGTGAATTATCTGACCTTTCCTTCTCAAGTCTGCACCTTCTGATTACAACTTCCCTTACTTGGGTATAAAATATTGCCAAGGTCAAACCCTGCCATACCGCCTGCAAATTTCCTCTAACAGCTCCATGACTGTAAAGGTGTTTGGATTATCTGTATATTTTGTATTCATGATGTTTACAGTTCTAGCTTGCAGCAAGAAAAATTGCTTTGAATTTTTTTTTTAAGTCTTGGAACAGAAGGCAAATAAAAAATATAATATGTTTACTACCACACACAGTTCTTTAAACTCCTGCTACATTTACCCTGACAATTCCTTTTCCATCAATCCTCCTGTCCTTGGATATCTCCGTGACATTTTCTGCCATGGCAGCAAAGGACACCTTCTGGTTGACATCTTTTAAAATTGATTATACCAGAGAACATTTGTTTATTCTCTTGTTCCTAAAAACAACTGGACTTCACTCCTGGGTCAGAGAAAAACAAACAACATGAATAAATTGTCTTCATCTTCAATACATCCTCATTTTGTCATACAATGGTTAGGTATATCTAAATGTAACCTTAAAGACCAAATATTGAGCCCATCTCATAGTCACTGGGCCAGTAGAAGCTGACCAAATGCATTGTTATTCACAAACAATACATTCCTCCACTGAAATTGGTACAGTTTCAGATCAATACAGTAGAGCTTCATTGAGTGTTCATTGTGGATCCTTCTCCACAAAAACAGGAAAAAATGTGAACTAAAAAATGAGCCACAAATAGCTCAGCAATTAAGGCATTCAAACAGTCCACAGAATACCTCCAAGCATCCATCCCATTCTGTAGCAATTAGAGAGTATATGTAAGGTCTGTAACATTACTGGTTTGCTCCTGGAGTTTCAGCATGACTAAAGTCTTTGGAAGCACTTCTAGTCCTACCAGTGGATCTGACCAGTATAACCAAAGACTAGCACCCTCAGCTTCTATAAATGTTCTCTGCCCCTTCTCTGAAAATTAGCTCAGGAAGAGACAAAAAGCAAAGTCCAATCTCCCTGGGTAGTGTTTTACTCACTGCCCTTGTATCTGTGGCACACCCCTACCTCATCTGCCTTCCTCATCCCTTATTTCCAGGTAGTTCAATTTTGGCTGGGCAAAGGTTTTTTAAACATAAAGTCTACCACAGGAGCCTGTAACATTATTTTTCTTCTTAAAACACATGCATAGCCAGTTTCAGCTAGGAGAAGATTCATTTACTTTGATTAAGAATACTGCAATTCCCATCTTTCTCCTTCATTTTGTGTCTTCATATCATATTCTATCTTTAAATACCTGACCTGAATTTCAGTAGGATGCTGGCGTGACTCTGGGGCTCCCTGAGGAGCAAGGGCGTATTTTAACCCTGGCCCATCCCTACTGCTGGAATACTAATATTTTTTTCTGTGTATATTCCAGTCCGTTTGATAATTATACCCACCATTATGAGGTGAAAAATCCAGATCATAATACAGAGTACAGCTGGCACATTTGCACTTCAGAGAATATCATGTATACTAGAGTCAAACTCACACCTTGATGGAATTTTAGCAGCTTTTGCTTCATGAAAAGACTTCAGTAGCATTATGCTATTGGTTCATTTTGTCACTCCATGACTTATGTGAGTAAAATAATCATGTTTTAATAAATGAGAGTGTTTGTTTGAGAGACAGTAGGGAGAATCTGTTGTCTCAATTTAATTTACAGTTTGGAAGGGCTTCAATAAATACAGTACACCAAGTGCTGAAGCAAAATAGATTAAAAAAGAAGCCTTCTTTCCATAGAACACAAAATGACATTTACAGCTGTACGATCACATCACACAGTACTAACAACTGGTAAGGACAAAGTCTGTTCAGCACCATCTTTGATACAATTTGTTCTCTTTGAAGCTTGAAATCTCAATAGATGATGCAGAAGCAAATATTGTCTTCTGCAGCCAGCTATCAGTATTTTGTCCTAGTCAGGCAACAAAGGAAGATTTTTCTAAAGCTGTAACAACAGATGGGTGAGAAGCATGTTTGTCCTGGATGCAGAGTGAAAAAGGAAGGTAAACGCAGCCATGTTCACTGACTGGTGTCATTGCCACCAGATACACCAAGCTGCAAGTTGCCTGTCTTTTCTCCGCTAAACGGTTTCAAGGAGTCTGGCATCTAGGAAGAGTCCACAAAGGGCTACTACTCTGGCAGATCCATGAGCTAGATTCAAAGGATGTGCCTGGAGGGTAGCAAGCCCATGCTATCAGCACACAGCAGCACTGCCACCTGTCCCCCTGCCAGCTGGTGCAAAGGACAACCAGGAATTCCCCACAAACTGTCTCAGCTTTAGTATTCTGAGCAGACACAGCCAGAGAAGACATTGAGAACCAGGCTCAAGGGATAACCAAAATGCTGAGTTTTGAAAGATAAGGAAGAAAGAAATAGTGAGGATCAAGGACAGCAGAAAGCATTGGAAGGATAAAACAACCTGGAACTTGACCATTAAAAAAATAATTATTAACAGCAGTGAGGTACAAATTTGATGAAGGGAGACCGCAAAAGACCTGTTCAGTGAAGATTCAGGAAGAGCAGAGGAATGGGCTGTAAAAAGCACTCTCAGAAATGTGGAAGCAAAAGCTTCAGGGAAGACCTGAGAAAAATGTGAAAGTTTATTCCTAGTCTGAACTAATTTCTTTTGGTGTGATATGTGAGCCTGTTGAATGCTGACAGGAAGGAGATAATCAAACAGTTTTTTCTTTAAGAAAAACTCCTTTCTGTTCTGCAGCTTCCTTGCAACTCAGTGGGAAGCATTTGAACAAGACAAACTAACATCCATAAGTCACTTCTCCGCAGAGCAAACGAACTCCCAGTGCAGTGGGTAGGCTGCTGTCCGTCCTGAGCTCCCCAGCCTGGAACTCACTCAGGCATCTCTGTGCTGCACTGCAGTCAGTTGTTACTACGGTATTAGCACAACCCAAGCCTGAGAAATATGAGCCTTTAGAGGTACCTGTCCACCTCCAAATCCAGAAAGCTTGTCATCTTCCCACTAATGTATTGTAGAGCCTACTGTACCTCATAGAACCAGTCTGGGGGAGCTGAAAAAAAACCCCTATTTGTTGTCATAGAAACAGCAGGACTTTTTGCTACTGTGCAGGCTGATATGTGAGGGTATTATTATTTGGCCTTTTTCCAGGTAGCCAGATTGAGAAACTCTAAAAAGCTTTTTTAAAAGCTCCTGAAATTTTGCCAAATAATCAGATTAACAGTTTCCACAAACACATTCAAATATTTACCAATGGTTGTGGAAAAATTTGAAAATTCCTGGGTTAGGAAACACTGTTGAAAAAAAAAATATTCTTAACCCCCCCCAAAAAAAAAAAAAAAAAAAACAAACACACACAACACAAACCCCCACGCAATGGACATCTTGTAAGGCGACATAAAATGTGCAAAAATCTGGAACCAGTTATGAAGAACCATTTAAAACTATAGCGATTGTCTTCAGTTCCCTCCACTTAGCTAGGCTAATATCTTAAATGCCTATAGTTAATGCAGTAATTTAGGTTAATACTGCAAAACCAGATATCCTGAGGGCTTACCAGCTGCCAAAACGAGCACCACTCACTGACCTCACTGACAAGGAAGGTAAGGTGTTTATGACTTTTCCTTTACTTCATAACAGTGTCAGTGAGTCATTGAACAGAATGCTGGTAGTGACCAAACCTCCCGACACTCGAGGTAGACAGCTGTGTTCCCCTAATAGCTCCAGAGATTTACACCCAAGTTACAGAATCACAGAATCATGGAAAATACCTCTAAGGTCATCAAGTCCAACCTTTGACCCATCACCACCTTATCAACCAGAATGCAGGACTAAGTGTCATGTCCAGTTTTTAATAGAATGCCTGTGGGGACAGTGACTTCATCATCTACCTGAACAGCCCATTCCAATGATTAACCACTCTTTCCATGAAAAAATTCTTTCTGATTCACAGCCACAAAAATATAAGCCAGGTGTCTTAAATAATTTCATTTACTTTGGACAAAAGAAGTTTTGCTTTACCAGAACATCTGGGGTTTTTTTTCTTATAATTTTTCCTAAAATATCTTCATCTTCCACTTGAAGAACAGTATTTCTTGGTTATGACAGAGTAGAAAGACCATTCTATAGGTGTTGTTAGTTCATGGAAAAGGTGGAATTTTTAACTATTCAGCTTGGCAAAAGAGTGCATGTGACTAGGATATATTATGCAAATATTTATCTGTATGCTGGGCACAGCTGGGAGATAAAATGCAGTTTAGATTATAGAGGTCTTAATCCATTGGCATTGAAACTTCCCATTCTTATCTCAACAGTCCAATTTTCTCTGTTCCAAATAGTACAAAACTCTGTCCCATTTAGTACAGGAAATCACCACTCCCTTGCTGTAAGCCAAATAATTTGATCCAAATGGCTTTACATGTCCTGTGTGGAGAAAAAAAAAAAAAATAGCCCCATGACTTCCAAAAAGCCTGTCTCTGGCATGCAGGCATGACATCATCTGACATCTCTGACTTAGCATCCAGCTGGTCTATTGCCCCATAAAAATATTCTCTGTTCTTCTTACTGAAGTAATCTGCTTCTGTTACAGAATACATCTTACTCGTCACCCATTTCCACAGAAACAGTCAGAATGCCTTACAAATTGTAAATATGCAATTATTAAACTTTGAGCTCTCAGGCTATGAAACTGGACTGATGTGACACTAAACTGAGCCATGAAGAAAGTCAATGAAAATGGCTGGAGGAGTGGTTCAGGTAGGAGTGTTTCTCTTAGATTTAATTTCTAATTTCTCCTTGGACAACAGCCTAGGGCTGCAGCCAGCCAAACAGCCTCCTCCTGTGCCAGATCCAGCAGCCATCCTCTATTCCAGCTTCCTTTTACAGGTTCAGTGCCTTCATATTCAACTCCATTGCCAGCTTCAGGAGCAATCTAATTTGATGCAGAAGGGCACAAGCCTTTGGGAAAAGAATAGCATGTGAAAGACAAAATTGTTGGTAAAGGGATAGTACTTTACACTGTAGTAGTTTTTGTATCATGTCTATAATTACATGAAACAGAATAGCAGGGTGAATGAAAAAAAAAAGCTGCAATTTTCTAGATTCTTCTCACTTTGTTGACTATTCAGACTGATGGCACTTGTTAGATCTCAACAAGAGGGGAACTGAGAAACCTTTGTGTTACTATTCCTGTCCATAGAACCATAGAACACACAGTGACTTTTAGCCTGCACTCCCCTTCAATAGCAATTCTCTGTAACCATCAACTGCGGAAAATCCAGCCCAAGCCCTTTTTCCTGTCTTTTGTATGCAGAATAAGTACCTTTTAAAGGCAAAGACAAAGGGAGTTTGACTATACATGTCCCTTTTTTCCAAGAGAGAAGAGGTCATGACTTTTAAAGCCCATGATCTGGGCTATACACTTGATCAGCAAAATAATCCACTTACTGTCAAAGCCTCTCACTATCCAAGAAGAGGAGTGTTGGGTGCTCTGCTGCATCTGTAGCTGCTCAGACTGGAGTTCTTCACTGGATAGCACCTAGACAGAGAAGTCCATCACTGGAATTTGTAGACATTATGAGGATGTAAATAACTAGTGACACCATCATGCAGATAAAAATGGCAAAGTCCAGTTGGTGTTGGAATTATCCCTCATTCACTAATATTTATATAACCAGAGCTACTCATTGACATGATACACTTTTACTTAGCAGAAAGTCACAGAAGTATTTTACTGTGATAAAATATAGTTTGATCTTGAGTGCCTGGAGACATAGAATGGAGTGAAAATATAACTGTAATGCATCTAAACATTGAAAGCGCTGTAGGTCAAGTATCTTTCTTTTTGTGATATATTTACCTTTGTTAACTAAAACCTAATATTCAAGTCTATTTCAAATACACAAAATAATCACACAGGCATTCTGATACTGCCCTAGGTCCCAGAAATTATAGGACATGTTCCCTGCAGGACATAAGAAGAAAACTACAATGACATAGTAAAATTCATAGTGCTCAGTGTATGCATTTGTGCCTCACATGAATATGCAAAAATAGCAAATTTATTCAGATGAACACTTCTTCAGAATATTTTCTCAAAGCTAAAAGCAAATTTTTGACATTTCCATGACAGAAAAATGGGGGTGGTCTGTGTACAAGAGACAAGGAGTCAGACTGAGACATAAGCACCAGGTGTCACTAGGCTGAAGTGAACCTCTGAAATTTCTCTGCATGACAATTGCAGGCTTGTGAAATTCCTGTAGCTGCAATTTTTCATTCTGTCTTATCCTGAAGAAGGGCTTTCTCTGGCTGGAGAATCAGTTTTCTGTAGGAAGCAAATTAATTTCATAGCAAAAGTGACATCCACCCACTCCCCCAGAAGCCACAGATTCCATTTTGAAAGACAACTGGGTCTGTTTACAAGGTCATTCTCGTGAGATACTGAAAAGAAAGGTTAGATAAATTGCCTGTAAGTAACCAAACTGAAATCCTCAGATCCAGAGATTACTCAGCTTTTGCTTCAGGAAAGAAATAATGGGTGTCCAAGGGAGAAGCATATGCTGTGCCCGGGTCATGCAATGAGTGCTGCAGTACCAGCTGGAAGAAATCTGGCAAAAAACTTGAGCAAAATCAGAATCTGAAGCTAATGAAAAATAAAGAGTAGACCTTGCAAAACAGAGAACACTGACAGTAGATACAATTTCCTCATCCTTATGTATCATTTACATAATGCTAGAAAATTATGCTACTAACCAAAGAGGGAAAAACTGGAATTAAAACAGCTGATGTCATGGGAGTAAAATTAAATATATCAAGAGAGTAAGGTTAAAAAAAGAATTTTGCTAAAGCATCAACTGAAAAGCTGATGTTACAAATTTTCACTCTTGTCTTTACTTTTACATAAAAAGTTTGTTTAGACTTTATTTCTTCTTCTTTTTACAGACTCATAATTTATTGCTGCAATATATAAAACTGGCTCTTCATGTTTTTGCAGTGGAACTTTCCTTTGCAAATACTAGAGGTTGGAAAAGGGATGTTTATCTGCCCTCTGCTGGACATACAGCACTGTCAGCATTGGCTTGCTTGTACAGGGCAAAAGTTATTTCCTCTCCACATACAGATCAGCTTCGTCATGGATTCAGCAGTTACACACCACATGGGCTGGATTTTGTCTAATGCACCCAGGTAAGATAAACTTTGTATTAGTTGTCCAGTGTTGACTTCACTTTACTCTATAAATGCTGGGATCCAATTTAATCCCACTCAAACTGAAATAAATAAAAGCATATCTCTGTGGAAATTAAGCACATTATGCTTTACAAAACTGTCTAAATTAAACCTGAATTATACTATTAGAAATGTATCTGGTAAAACTTGGATTGCCGTATTCACAGACAGAGGCACTGTGTATATATACTAGGTCCATCTCTATGAAAATAACACTATTGATCTAAGTGGATTAAATCCCAGGTCACCTGAAATTTAAAAACAAACAAATAAATAAAGTTGCCAGAAATCTGATTGTTATTCATCAGAATTTTCTAGAAAATTTCTTCAGACACTGTGTGTGTCTGGGCCCAACCAGCTTGTTCACAAGAGCTGGCTGTATACATATTACAGGATCACTAGGATTGATTGATTGATTGATTGATTGATTGAAAGATTAAGTGAAGATCACAAGAAGGGAGAGAGCTCAACAAAATCACATTCCAAAAGGAACTGACAGTGCTAATCAAAACCAGGGGTAGACATGCCTGTGCTATACCAGCCACCCCTAGGGCAGTGAGGAAGCAAAGGACCTGCCACAAATATTAAACAAATCCAGCCCCATTACTACATTTACCCTTCTGAAGTCATTCCTCCCTATAATCAATATTATCAGAAAATGTTACTTTTCCTTAAGAATTTGCTTCTATTTCTTGACTTCCATCCATAGCTTAACTTTTTTTTTTTTTCTTTATTTGGAAAGACACAGAGGAGGGATTCAAGCATCTGAATGAAACATGTTTTTACAGCAGTTTTGTAATAACTTATTAGTGATGGGAGTAATGAGAAAGAAGATTTTCTTGCAGCCTTGCAGTGCTATTACTTTCTTTAACCTGGGTCCAGTGGTGATATCTGTTAGGCCAGTATCCTAACCCGGAATTTTAACATATAGGAAAAACCATGATTAGTTAAAACTGACAGAAACAAGCCACTAATTACCATGCAGATTGTATTCTAAAATCTTTTGCCTGCTCTGCATTTAGCTCATCTCCTCCTGTATGCTGATTCAGACTGGCCAAACCTCAAAGAGCCCAGATGTTTTTCCAAAAACAACCTTTAGGATTATAAGGCATATATGCAGCATTTCTCCTTGTGCTTCACTATATGTGCATTTACATTAATTTGGTTAGTCTATATGCAGTGGCAGATCTTCAGCATTCAGATGGCATAGATTATCACAATGAAAAACTCAAAAATACTGCCCTGGCCATCACGCAGCTCTCCTGGTGTTGGCTTCATCTGGTGAAAGACTTCACCCTTTGTGCTTTTTTCTCACTAATGGAAAATTACATCATATTCAAAACTAATACAACTCTCTCCTAATTTCATTGCTCTACATGATACTTTGATGCTGCTAGTCTTATATCTATAAAAGAACTTTTTTTTATTTGCTTCTCTCAAAAAACATTTCACCCCCCCAATGGAGGATCTGACTGAATTGCATCCTATGGGCTTCACTTTCATAACAAAATTTACACTGGAGAAACATAGGATGGTAAAGACATTTAAATAAAACATTAGTTTGTCCTCTTCTACCTTTCATGCTGTTATTATAAATTAATTTTTAATCAGTTCCTACCCCAAATACATTCTCCCTTTAAACATACACTTATCACATACTGGTAAAAGTATTTCTAAAAGGGCAATTTAAAGGCAGTGCTAAAGTTGCTCCTCAGAAGCCCTCTAATTCACATTTATCTCTGGTTTCAGCTTCAACCATTATGCTCTTTCTTTTTACAAGCTTCTAGATGTGTATTTGAGCTGTGCTTTAGACTACAATCCATTTCTACCATCTGAGCTTGCTGAAAGGGATTCTGTATTAAACAGGAGGTTTTCAAAGCTGCAAAGAGCAGTTAGGGATCCATCTACCACGCATATTTTGGAAAATTCTTCCTAATGTTTTATGTGTTTTAAAACATACAAGTATTATCAAAACCCAGCTACCTATACTGTTTGGTCCTGTTCTGTATGACTGAAGGTCTCTGTTACATAAAAGGAGAAGATAAGATCAATGATTCATATTACATAAATGAAAAATGATGAAAGACACAGCCAACACTGGCTAACAGTTGTCTTTCCACTGTTGTTTCCACTGTTGTTTCTAATTTACCAACCTTCAGCATTCTGCCTTCAATTACCCTTAAGCTGTCTGCATCATACTAAGGGTTTGGATTTGGGGTTTTAGTTGGGTTTTTTTTTTGGGGGGGTGGAGGGAGAGGAGAAAAGACAAAGAAAAAAAAACCAAAACATTTAAAAAAAAAAAAAAAACAACAACGAAAAAAGCAATCTCAAAATCACCTGCTTCTCATCACTGCAAATTTATCTCTTTCACTGGGAAGTTCTAACATGTCTACCTTTGAAATGTCCAGATGAGAAGTACACTTTTGTTGTGCCTTGTCACCAGCAAAATGACTAAATCCTTTCAGACTCTTAACCAGTGCTAATTCAGTAAAAATGTAATGGACTTTGGGAGCTGAATTATCTGAGGAGTCTTTCCCACTAAGCACATTCCAGCACTTCATACAAGGCAATGAAACCATAAAAACACCGCTGGATGTACAAACTCCCTGGGATGGAACTTCCCAGGAGTCACTCATCAAAGTCAAGGGTCCCCTTGTGCAAGGGGTGCTTGGGGCTTTCTGACTTAAGTGTTTGGCTTTACAACTCCAACATTACATCCAGGTAGCCTTCATTATATAAGTCACAATACAGTATAAGAAACATGAAAGCATACGTGCCTTTGGCAAAAGCATTCCGTATTATCATTACAGTGCTAGGTCAACCTGTACTGTAAAGCTTTAAAACCTTGCCATAAAAATGAACACTAAGAAAACCACACATTTCAGGTTAACAACTGTTTCAAAGCAGCACAACCCTTTAGTGAGTCTTTTGATACTGCAGGCTGTAAGATGCACAAATCAGCAGCACATGTGCACGTCTATCTGCACACGTCAATGCTACAGACACACAAACTCAGCACAGAAGGGACACTGCACACAGGTGACACATCCTGCAGCAGAGCGCCTCACCCTTGGGAAGCTTTCCCCCCCTTTTTGTCTGTAACAGTGTAAATGTATTAATCATCAGGATGTAATGCAAACCCCACTTTTTCTCTGGAGCCTGAGGTCCAGGATGTGAGTGATAGCTGAGGCTCAGCAGAGGATATGGGGTCCAGTGCAGATTTATTGGTTAGAACAATGGCATGAAATACTTAATAAGATTATTTATTACAGTGGTACATTTCTAAGCTATTGCTAAATATGTCTGGACCAATCAAATTACATAAACATGTAGCAAGAGGCATCCACCCTATGACTTGATTATTTTTAGACCAAAGTGAGCCTATGAGGTTTACAGGATGATTGTGTCCAGGAGGGGACAGAAGGAAAAATTTCTTTTAAATAACAGTGACTGTGGCAGAAATTGTACCCTTTCTGTTCATGATCAGCTGACAAAAAATGATGGCACAGCATACAACCAAGCATCATTAATCCCAGCCAGTTCCTTACCTCCAGTGTATGCCCTGTACTTTAACCATTACTGCTGTACTAAACTGAAAATTAAATAAAACCCAGGGGGATATGGGTTTCTGTAATGGCTTATATAGCTTCAGTTGACACAAGCCCTGTGCAGGGTATTTCTAGAGACTTAACATCTTATGGACAAAATAGATGTTATGGATGGATGATATCTGCTAAGCCATCTGTTCTGTTTCACTGCCAAGGCAAAACTGTTCCTACTGCATATTTATTTGAGTTTTACATTAGTTTTAAACACTCCAGTGGACTGAGCTTCTCCTATTCCCTTGGAGATGTTGGACTCACAACAGAATACTTTTCACTGACAGGATTTTTTTCTGGTGTTCAGCCTTAACTTTCTATTTTTAATTTAATTCTATGATCTTCATTGACCTCTGTGCATGTGCCAGTTTCCATGTTTCAGCACACAGGGAAGAGAAGCTGTTCACATCAAGGACTGTTACTGTTCCATAAAGAGATTTTGGAAGAGTAAGGAGTGCATACACAAAGAGGCTCAGACAAAAGAGCATTTACTCTCCTCCTAGAGAATGTCAGGACAGTGAAGTCTCAGATTTCTCAGGTATGGACTATAATTACTGCAATGTTAATCACCACTTCTAGTAGGAGGAGACAGACAACAGTTTCAGGACACCAGCTGTTTCCTCCATCCCTATGAAAGCAGCAGCAGCTTATTTCTAGGCCAGAAGATCTGCAGAGGCACAGTAGGCAATGCACCCCCAGTTCTCCTGTTTCTGGAGGATGGATTAGGAGAGGCTGCAGAGTCGGAGGAGAGATGGATGCAGTGTCCCCAGTCCACCAGCCAACCTTGACTCGTCACATTCTAACAACTGACCCAGTGTCACACTTTCCACCTGATGCTCAGACAGGTTCAGAATCCCACTGCAGGCCCAGCAAAATTGCCAGTCTGTCTCAGACTCCACAGGTAGCATTTTAGTGTATCTTTTTTGGTTTTGATTGCTACATGTCAATATTCTTCAAATCTGGGGTGATGATAGAAGGATTTTGTACTGCTATATACCTGCACTGACTACATTTTGTTCTCCTCAAAACTGACTAAGATCTGACATCTTTCATGCTTTCCCTTGTTGTTTGCCTTTATTATCTTTCCTTATGCATAGGTTCTTCTCCAGTGTAAAAGACTTTGTTCTGTAACAAGGTTAACAACAAGGGGTTTTTGTTTTTGTTTTTCACTTAATGAGCCTCCTACATCCTTACTAATTTGGAGATTAGATAATTGAAGTTAAAGTTAATCCATTACAGGATTCATTGTCTATCTTTGGCCTGGTTTTAATAAAAGTAGCAGAACCTTCTATGTGTTTAAATCTCATATGTATACCTAAGTAACATTTAAAACCAACTTTTTGATAATTGATAACTTTTCCACAAAGCTTAAGGTTGGGGGGTTTTGTGCTTTGTTTTGTTTTTTACTAGCAGATGAAGCTGATAAATGTCATTTCATTACAAATTGACGATAAACACAATTTTCATTACAAATTGCTATTTTCACTATTTCTCACCATTTCCAATGGGAACATTACTTGTTTTCAAGGAAGACAGTGGTCCGTAGCAATACTGAGGAATATCATTAATAGAGGCATAAAGTTGATACATGTATTTTTAACAGTCTACTACTGCATCTAGGTACCATATACAAAGCCTCCACTAAAAAATCCCAGGAATCTGGGGCTGTTACTGTCTCCAGTGAGATTCCATAAGTTTCAGGGGCATATTCTGGCTAATCTGGAAATATATTTGCAGTCATAGCCCCTCAGGTATTTATAAAAACTATTGCCCGAACTTTTCTATTGCCTTTACAAACAAAAATCTAGTAACAGCATCCTCTCTTCTGTTCACATTTCCTTGTCTTTCTGACTTGATCAGCACAGCCAGAATAATAGAAATGTTAAAGACCATTAAGTCTGAAAGCCTCTCCTATAAACGGCTTTTTATGACCTACCAACTACTTTAAATCCTTTCACCGCGTACATTTGGTTTTGTACGCCCAGATACCACACGGGGCCCGGGTCGCTGCGGGCATCCCGCAGGAGCGATGGCGCTGGACCATGGGATGCAGGGAAGTGTCCGGCCCCCCGCGCCCGCAGTTCCCCCTGCCGCCGCCAGGGGGCGGCCGCGCCCCGCCCAGCGCCATCGCGACATCCCGGCGGGATCGCGACACGCCGCGGACACGGGAAAACATCCCTGAGACACTGCGGCTCCCGCAGCGCGGCTGCAAGCCAGGCGGAGAGTCACGGCGAGAGTGTGTTTGAGCCACGACGACTAAAACACCTGCAGGTGATAGTAACTGCAGTGAACTAGTTAGTCCTGTAATCACGTGCTACCTGACTACACGGGTTACCTCAGCACGGGCCCAGCAGCTAACTCTGCTCCCTTTGTCTGGCTATACAAACTGGCCCGTTGGTGTCTAAGGAAGGTCAAACTAAACGCTGCTTCTAGGCAGAATTCAGGTGGGGGGGGTAAACCCACACCTATTCTAACACAATAGAAATAGGGCAAGGACCACTCCCAACTGTTTCACACTCATGGGAAAATTAACTATTGGGGTAGGACCATCTTCCCCTTTCCAGAATGGCGATGCACTTCCCTTCTATTTTACCCCCAAATCGATGCTCTGAGCACCCCTTCCTGGCAGCAATCTTCTGCCATACAAAGCAAGCAGTTTTTAATGGAAAATGAGAAGCAGAACAGACTAGAAGTAGTAGAGGGGGGAACACAGGCAGGTGGTGAAAATGGGAGGAACAGGAAGATCCTGAAGCAGTGGGTTTTCCCAGGGCTGTCACTATTAGTGACTCCTGGAGAAACCCTCTCCATAACCTGGTTATTGAAATAGTAAGATGTCAGAAGGCTGTAACAAAGATGAGGGTAACTGCAGTTATTGCGCTGGGCAGGCACAGAACACACATCCATAGGAAAACACATTTCATTGCCCTCAGCAGTCACAGAGGGATGTGGTTTTAAATTAGATTTTGGGGCAGAAAACAATGAAAACAGGAAAGGTTCCTGCTCGTCATAAGCTGAATTGATTGAACAAATTCTCTGTAATCTTTACAGGTGACAGCCTGGAACCAAGGTACCAAAGAGGGACAATTAATTTTTGCTAGCACAGA
This sequence comes from Xenops minutus, assembly GCA_035221455.1. Classification (NCBI taxonomy): domain Eukaryota; kingdom Metazoa; phylum Chordata; class Aves; order Passeriformes; family Furnariidae; genus Xenops; species Xenops minutus. The sequence continues at coordinate 19,149,406 of JAWWEE010000004.1, read as the reverse complement.
ATTTTGTAAGTTTTCACTAGCAAGTACTGAGAAGAACCAGACAACAAAAAAGCATCTGTAGACAAATCAAATGTAGTCAGGAACATTTCTCTTGCTCTGTTAAAAAACTGACCCCATTAAGTAGCCAGTATTTCTCATTCATCTGAATGACAGAACAGCTTTTGATAAACGGATGACAGCCTGACATATTTGGAACAATCCTGTGTACTCTCTTTACTACTGTTTATTAAAAGGGGTCATTCTCATTAATTTTTAAATACAGTTTTAAAAGTAGCAACATCATATATTCACACAGGCATTGCCACCGGCTGTGCACAATGCTATCTGTTCAAATCTGTAAGACCTTTTGGTTTACTCTTAAAAAATATGTATGCTTCACACACAAATATTACACAATTAAGGAGAGTCCACGGGGTAAAATAAAAATCACTGGAGGTACAGAAAAAAATTACCTTTGAGGAATGAAGTTAAAGTTTTTTCAGTAACTTCACCTCCTATTAGGTCAAGTGTTTAATCTCCTAAAAGGTGTGAGTTGTGATCACCCTGGACTCACATTTTGTTTGTTCTGTGCATTTTTGATTTAGTGCAAGTTAAATGAGTTAGCAGAGACTGAGTTAGCTCGCCCCTTAATTATTAAGTACCAGCACTTTCAGGGAAAGAAGTGCACCATTTGCAGTGAATGTTCTGTACTAAATTGGGGCAAACTATTTCCCAAAATACTGCTGTGACATGAATACCATTTCATGCAAAGAATAGACCCTCACAGGGCTGTCATTCACTCATTCTGCTCTATTCTGGATTCTCAAGAATGAGAGAAAAAAACAGTTTGTTTTTTTTTTTGCTGATGCAAACTTTCTGGGTTTGCTCAACCACACATTCAACTGTGCCTCGCAGGGTGGGGCTGAAGTTTGGTTTTTCTAAACATCTTAAATTGTCATTCTGAAACTCACAGGTGTGATCAACTTTGACGGATTTCCCTTTCATGCTAGGGGGTAACAAGTGAGCGGGCATGCAAGGAGCAGCAGAAGAAAAAAGTGCAACAATCATTCATTTTTTCACAACAAAAAAACACCACTTTCATGCAAACTGATGGTAAATTTTTCAGTGACAGCGAGAGTTCAAGGTCTGACCCAGAGCCAGCATCTGTATCAGGTTATGACTCCTGAGCGGGTCAGATGCAGGTCTTCTATAAGCTGGATGAACTTTTAACAACTTTGATGGAATTTCCACCATCTATTACCAGGAACAAATTTGATCTGAGCATAGGATCTGCATTAAATGAGTATCATCCCTACACCACTCTTGCAGTCTCCTTTCTGCTTTATGATGCTTTCTATTCATACTCCTAGTGCTAATTAACTGTTGTATAATAACAAAGACTAAGCAAAAGTGCCTTTTAGAGACCAATCAGCAGAATCCTGTGACAGACCACTAAACAAGGAGTAATAGAATGACACCTGACCTGCTTAAAAAAAAAAAAAAATACCAAACTGACACAACAAAACAAAGCACTTACGAAAAGCAAGGCGAAAAACATGAACTGTCATCCTTCTCCAGAGAAGACAAGTAAACAGTCTAAATTCAGCTTCCCTAGAACTTTACATATAAAAGCTTGCTTTTGAAATACAGAAGAGCAACCACAAACGGAACTGTAGTAATGCTCTGCAATCAAAACAGCTTTGGGTACATCTGCGTGCCTGAGGGCAGATAAATTAGAGCATCTAAAGCTGGCAGGATGAAAGACATCAAGTCCAGACAGCAGCTAGCCATGTTAGCACTGCTGAAACTTGTAAACCACAGAAAACATGGTACATTAGCTTAGGCTGCCTTCTGGTTATCCAGCTATACGGCTTTCAGGCTCAGCTGACCAGGTCAAAGCACAGAGGAGACATGTCTGCGCTTGACATACCTTCCATGTGAAAGGTAAATTAAATTCAAACACAAACCTCCAGAAACGTGTAGCTACAAATGGAAACAAGAAGGGCAGCCTGTTCTTCTGGTCGTCTTCTGCTTTTCATCTCACTTACTCTTCAAACTTCACTTTTGCAAATTAATAAATTCACTAGATACTGTGGCAGTGTTTTAGAGATTTCTGGGATCAAGGGAGATGCAAGTCCGAGCCTTTTTCCTAAATCACTCTCCAGATCAAGCTCATTTAACTCAAATGCAAATGCTCACACAGCTATTCAGTATAAAGCGTCAAAGGCAAATGGCAGTGTTTACATTCTACTCTCATATATCATCAGCGACAGAAACTACTGTACCTCAACCACAACTAGTCAAACAGGCCAGACATTTCTTTGTAATGGACACAGCAGTAACATACAATCCGTGTAAGAGCGACTGCACCTCTGAGTATCATTCTGACTACATGGGAAATCTGTTCATGAGCCCTTTATGAACGATGTTTGTGTCCATCTCTGCTAGACCCAAATTTTATTTAACTTCCAGGACTTGGCTGAGTCCTCCACTACCTCCACCTTTGTCTAAAATTCCAAGTCTAACAGCAGCATATAACAGCAGAGTATTAACAACCTTTAAGGGCTGTCAATTTACACAGTATTTCCATGCCAGCATGCCATGAGCCAAAGAGGGTCCCAATTAGAAACCAAAGCTATTTCAGCAGTCAGCTACCCTAAAACAGAACTGAGCAGAAATCTAAGACATGTGTGTTCCTGTCTTCATGTAAGAAGTTCTTTAATTTTTTTTTTAATATCCCAACAAACTGTGGATATTACAGTGTTACCTGAATCTGCAAGTGTTGCAAGCTTTTTAAATTCAATGCAAGGTATGTATCAGACATAAAAGGTCACAGGCTTCATTCCTTATGTCATCAAAACTCTGAACATGTTAAAGTCATAATTGTACTACTTCCAAAACCCTTGCACATGTGGATCTGCTTGATGTACCCACACAAAAATTGGCAAGCTTTTTTCAGTTCCCTGATGCTGAATAGGAGGTCTCACGCCTATAATTATATCAGTGAAAATCCTACTTCTGATTTGTGGGAACTCCTCCACTTTCAGTTTCATTAAATTATTGCCAAATTATCACAATGAGGAAACACAGTTGAGGCATTCCAGTTGATTGATGGGGGGAGGAACTAATGCTGGTGGTTAGACTGCCATTATTTTGAAGTTAATATTGTTTCTTTCCTGACTCATTGTATTATAACAATTACATTCACTGAGACGGGAAGGAGAAGTTTTATTACACTGATTTCCCATAACAGAAGGAGAGTAGAGGCCACACACAAGGCTGGGGCTGCAAGTGGCACATCCCAAAATGCCTTTAAATACAGCTAAAAATGCTTTGCTATTTGTTTCACTTTGCTCTGAAGACAAGTGTGGTCCAGAGCCATACTAACCTAATTTCATGCAGGGATACAGTCAAACAGGACAAAAAGCATGACATCTAGGAATACTTATGCCTTCTCCTGTGTACCTGTGTGGCTTTGTTTGTTTGAAGTTACTTCTATCCTTACAAATAAATGCTTTGATTAAATGAACCAGTCCCAAGGAATGTTCTTCAAGAAGGAAGATCAAAAGCATGGTTATTTTATCAACAAAGTATCTGCATAAATGCACACAAGATCAACAAAGGCCAGTGTGAAGGCTGCTTGTAATCTGTGTGAGAAAGCTAGGTCTTCTCCCTGAATAAGCATTAATTTGTATCATAATTCCCAAGGTGTCAAGCTGGGGTAGTACCAACCTGTTCTGTGCCTTGTGTCTTCAATAACCTGTTCCCAAAAGGCTGCCCACAGGTGGATCAGAGATAATACTCAGGTAAGTTTGGAGGACTACAGTAAAGGCAAGACTGAAATAAAGACTGTTTATGATCTATGCCACAGTTTTTGCACGTGTGCTCAATGAATTTTGTAATTAAGCTCAGTTATCAAGACTTCATTACACTGGGCTTTAACTTCAAGTAGCACCATCCACACTGCCTGCATTTTAGCAGGGCAAGTGTCGTGCAGCCACACAAGCACACAAAGACACACCTACTGCAGATCCCTCACTGTTCCCACAGAAATACCACAGCCCCCATACTGTGAGGGGAGAAACCAAGCTAGACCCAAGGTCCTCCTTCCCCTTGGCCACAACAGCCAAGGGACCCTTCCCTGCCTCACCGAGGCTCCCTGCGCTGCCGCTCAGCCCTCGCTGCTCCCCCTCGCTGTGCCAGGGCCGCGGGTTCCCCGGGCTGCCCCGAGCCGGGGAGGGCGGCAGCGCCCACGCTGAGCTGCACCCAGGGCTGGCAGGGCTGGGGGCCCTCCCGGCGGGCCCTCGGCCCCACCGCCTCCTACAGCCGGCTGCTGAGGTGGTGCTGCCTCAGCTAAGTGGAAACAAAGATCCAGCTTTCAACAAAAATCCTCTCATAAACAATCCCAGACCTGCAATGCACTTTCATAAAAAAACAAAACCAACCCCCCCAACCAAACATACGCCAACAAAAAACTTCTGGCTGCTTTCGCATTGACACAAAGCTACCCTTTGTCGGTACGAGGCGAGGCCGCCCGGTGTGCGAGGCGGGGGGGCAGCCCCTCAGCGCTCCTCAGAGGCCGGGTCTGCTCTGAGGTGGGTCATGCTGTGCTCCACAGCGAGTAGATGTGTTGAAGGACCCAAGTACCAGCAAAGGTACTGGCTCTGCGAAAGCTTTACAGCTTTACAGCTGCCGCCCTTGTATTCGCACCTTTTGGGCTGGGGTTTAACCCGCCGCGGCTGCCGCAGCCCCCGCGCAGCCCGGGCTGTACTTGGCGCTCTCGCAGGCGCTGCCGGAGCATCCCGAGCATGCGGAGCTGCAGCTGCAGCGAAGCGCCCGCAGCCCCAGACACCCTTTAAACTTCCGCTGGGCCCTTTAAACTTCTCCCCGTTACAGCGCACGGGTTGTAGTCATGTACTTATTACCAAGATAAAAGGGGGTTCCAGTTCTTTTTTGTTGTGTTGTTTTTTGTTTGTTTTTGAGGGTTTTTTTTGGGAGGGGGTGTGGTTTTTTATGGGTTTGTTTTGGTTTTTGGGTTTTTTTCTTTGGGGGTGTGGGGGGATTGGTTGGTTCTGTTGGTTCGGGGTCGCTGTGGTCCCCCCGTGGGACCCGCGGGGCCGCCGGCCCCGACAGCAACCCCAGACAGCACAGGGCATGTGGGAAGCGCAGGGCAAGGGAAAGGCGGCGGAGGAAGAGCCGGCCCGGCAGGAAATCCATCGGGAAGGCAGGAACAGCACGGAGGAAGAGGCCAGGGGGCGAGGGCAGCGGGGGCGGCTTCGGTACCCTCGAAAAGAGCCCGGAGAGGAAGGGAGGGTGTTTTTCGCCCCCGAAGGTGCCCCTCGGAGCCGCTCCCGGGCTCTCCGAGCGCTGAGGGGCGCCGAGACCCCGGCCCGGCCCCCGGCCCAGGGAGGTGAGTAAGGGTGGCGCAGGAAAAGAGCTCCTGCTCCAGGACAGGAGTCTTGCTACTTAAAAGAAATAAAATAACAATTAAAAAAACAACCATCCTTAATTACATTCTGAAATACTAAGGTACTTTGAGTCTTCAAACATCAAAATACTTTGAAAATACTCTGAGATACTTTACATGTTTTAACTGGTTCTAGTTTCTGTAGGCAGACTCTGCTTTTTGTCTGGAGCTTTAAAAAGTTTTCTTTCTGTACCACCCAGCACACTTCCATAGCGTAGCTGCCGGGCTGAGTATTGTGTTTCCCCATTCTCGCCGATGTGGTGGGAAAAGGCTTTGCTCACTGAGCCTTTTATGTTAGTTCATCCTATTAAAGCGCCTTGCTTTGTTGTCCTCTGAACCCTCTTTAATGCCTCTGCATTTTTCAGCAAGTTTAGTGAAAAGCAAAATTTCACCCTGTATCGTTAAAGAGTCCTGACCAGAGCCACATTCTCTGATGAATCATTTCAAGTTGAAAGATTCAGGATTCCTTCACTATCACCTTAGTTGTGCAAACAAGTTCCTCTCCCTTACATTTATGGTATTAGAAAAAATAAAATACAAACTTTTTTTGCTTGGGAAATAGACAGTCTGAGACAAAGGTTAATCTGAAATATTTCCTCATGCAGTATTTGCAATACGAAATATAAAAACAGTAAGAGAACTGGTAAAAACAAACAAACAAAAAAGTTGTTACACTTTTTGGAACAGAGTTGTAGGCTGCTTTGAAGTAATATCTCTGTGCCAACATAAAGGATTTGTTCAAAAGGTGCATGGATCAAATAACCCTGATGAGAGAGAGAAAATACACACTAGCTGCAAGCAATTTCTTATCTTGTGCCTAAACCAGCAGTAGAAGTGGGAGTTGTGATGGAAATAAAAAATACCTAAAAGTGCCTGGTGTTTGGGAAATGGCTCACATGGATTTCTTGTGCAACAGGCGTCGAAGTGGTCACCAGATTAGGAGAAATCGTTAGACCATAGTTGTGTCTTCCCTTAAAGCAAGAAAGATAACAATGCAGACTGCGGTGAGTTGTTTTTCAGCACATTTTCAGTGTGTTTTTCAGCTAACATCTTGATCCTTCTTCCAAACATGAGGAGAGAGTTGCACGTGTTGCTGGTTTTTTTTTTCTTCCACCTTAGAGCAACTAAGCAGCATCCAGCTCATCAAAGTGCAGGGAAATACTGCAAGTAGCTGGGTAATAATTGGCCTGATAGACTCTCCCCCTATTCAAAATGACATAGATACCAGCTCTTTGAATTGTACCACAAAATTCAAAGTATTCACTTGTAAACATCCTTGTTTGTTTATTATATATACCTCTTTGTGGGAGGGTTCATGAGACCTCGCCCAGAGTTGCTCAGGAAAGAATTATAGATCTAAGGATAGAGTTCACAAGTAAAAATCCCCCAAATCCTCTGCTTCATGTCTGCATTACCAGAGAGGATTCCCCCATTTCAAGTGGAAAACATCAGACTGTAGTCCAGCCCTCCTCTCTCTACCTACATCCCCGCAATCCCAAATTGTCCCTGAAACCTGTTCTCCCATACACTCTTAATTACAATCTTGTGCCAAATACAATTTTTACATCATGAACGTTTTTATTGCACATTCTCTGTAACCATATAAATTCTATTTCTATTGCTTAAAGCAATTCACGCCCCCACCTTCACATTATACAGCTGTAGGTGCTCAGTGTGGGCAAGAATATATCTGAGACAGTATTCCAGCAACTTACAGCAGTATCCTGCTAAGTCAAGAAGTCTTGGCTTGTGCCAAGTTTGTCTGTGTTTAAGAGAGCCAAACTACCTTTAGCAGACAGCTCAGGTCAGGACCTGTAAGTGTCGGCTGTGGTTCAAACCAGATTTTTCACAGGTAGTGATACATTTTTCATCAGTGATTTCATAAAGCCCAGCAGATAATTTTAACCCAGTATTTATTCAGTGATTTCCCTGTAGCCTGTGTTTTCCAAATGTGCATTTGTTTTCAAAGCTGTGCAGTCAGTATTTTGAGCCCGGTTTTAGCTGAGTGGAGTGATTCTGAATAAACACTGCAATTGCTACATACACATCTTAATATTTAATATGGCTTTGGTCACACACGTTTCTGATGAGCCGTTTTTATGTAGAGTTATTGTACCGTGCACCTAAAAATGGATCTTCTCCAAGCAATCATTCACAGAAGCTCAAAATAAATATTGGTCTTTGTGTCAGGTTTCCATTATGTGACTACTAACCCAGGCTGGTGGAAGGTTCACAGAGGGTTGACAGAGCTTTGTGAGCTCTGCTTTATTAGGATTTTTCCATGCCGGAGCATTCCTGGGTGTGGCTGATGGGATTTCCTGCCTTTTGTCCCATGAAGGTATCAGGGAAGGTCCAAGTGCAAGGAAACACTTCCCGCTGCACTCCCGTGTAAGACTTTCGGGCAGAGCAAGAGCTGTGTCAGTGCAGAGCACTGCTCAGGGAGCTTTGATACAATGCCGAGATGTGTACAATGCAAGTATCCAGTCCTGAGCATTTGATACCGTGTTTCGGAATCTGTGAGACAAAAGGAATTTGTCACCCTGTGCCTGGAGGGGGAGGGTCCTTAACAGAGGAATTCTCTTCAGTGGATCACATACATCTACACTAATTGTGTTCCAAACTTACAAAAACACCAAAACCTAACCAAATTTAACAAATAAACAAAACCCCCAAAACACACCCAAACAATCTTAATTAATATTTGCTGCCCGAGTTTCAGATCTCTCTAGGCACTTCTTAATCCAGCTGAAAATTTGTGCAGCTTACTGTGCCACATGCTCTTATATCCAGTTCGTGTGTGCAGAGTGGATTTGATTGCTGTTATCATAGAAAATCCTCTGCGTTGAGTAATAGTTTTCTTGACCCTATGCAATTCTTGCAGACTCTGTAAAAAGAAATAAGGTTCTGTCAGAATAAATTAGATGATGGCTAATGAGCAAACCCTTTCCATCTGTAAACACAAAGATGGGACTAGAAAAGTTTGTGAAAGCAGATTATAGGAACTTAGATGATTTTTTGTTTTGTTTTGTTTCTTAAATCTTGATAGTTCTGTTGTATTGAATTAAGTCCATTTTCCAAGAAAAAACAGTATAGGGAATTATTGAAATACAATAGCTCTTTTCCTGTCAGTTTTCAGAACTCTGGGGAATTTCCAGCCTTTCATATCTGAGAAGGTTACATAGCTCTGGTTTGCGTATCCACATTTTTGGATGCTTTGTCAGTTTGACTCTTTTTACAACATCTGGTAATGCCTCAGACCATACAAAACTGAATCAATATTGAGATCTTCCAGGCCAAACAAGGAAATAGGAAATGTTACAGTTGGGCAATCCCTAAATTTCTTAGTTGACAGACTAAGAAAAGGACAGATAACAGTATTTTCACACCTTTCTCTTCCCTAGTTTTGGTCCTGGCTGCTGTGGTGTACAGCAAGCCCAAAGTTAGTTCCTGCTGAGTGGGCTGTGGGGCATTCTGGCTGCAGCCCCTCTGATTCCCAATATACACCCTGCCGTACCAGCACACAGGCATTTGCCTCTCACACAGGCATACCTAGTCAGGGAGTTGCCAGGGAAGCAACAAACAGGTTTTATGATAATTTTCTTTCTCTGTTCTATTTCTTGCACTGGAAGAACAGCTAGGAAAAAGAATAAACATCAAAGGGCCAGATTACTCTGAATAATTGAGGCTATTCTATTTCACATAGACATTTGGTATAATGCACCTTTTCAGTTCTCGGTTCATTTTCTCTGCCTGTTTGTCACATGGCCAACATCAGGACAAAGCTGCACGTCCTTTCCATGCACACAGAAGGCAGGCTGGGGCTCGGAGGCTGCTTTCTACATTGTACGCTTCAAAACTGTGTACTAGACCTCCGGCCTAACCTGCTGGTGTATGGGAATGCATGGCCATGGCCAAGGAGCTGCAGAGTTCCCCTGCAGGAAGTGAGGAGCAGTACAAAATGGCCTGTCTTTAATCTTTTTCATGGCAGGAACGCTTACTGTTATTAATGTTGTTTTATTAGTTATTATTCCCTGTCTGAGCCTTGTCTACATGCATAGATGTGGCCTGTCTATGGAGGAAGACAGTTTCAGTCATCATGATCAAGAGTGTAGGAAATGCTTCCCATGGCCCAGTGCCACACTCTGGTGTGTGCATATTTTTTATTGCATGAATTACGTAGGGCTTTGAGTTCCCTACCAAAACTGGGCTTCCATCTCACAGTCACCTCCACAGGGGAAACAGTCATTTTCTGAGAAGGCCCACAGTGCAATTAGATGAGGCAGATAAGCAAGGGATACAGAAACAAAGGCAAAGCAAAGGGAAGTGACTCACCTGTGGGCTATCAGCACGGAAGGGCCAAGGCCAGTGGGTGGTAGTCACGAGGGGTCAGTGGCACAGCCATGCTGATATAGCTCGTCCCTTGTCAGAGGATCTCAGACGTGTGGGACAAACAGCCTTAATGCCCATAAAGCTTCAGGAGCAGAATGTCACAGTCCTTCGGATAAAAACACCCCTACAAATTCGTAAGTCCCTATGCATTGCCTCATCCTGTACATCGCCTTAATTTACTCACTGGTAGCACAACAAGGGCTTAACTTGGACTTTCATGGTTTATATACTTGCAGTGCTCTGCACAGAAGTGACTTTATCCCTGAGACAAAGCAGTGCTTTCCCTCATGACTGTCAGCACGCAGTGTACGCCATCCCTGCCCAAATGAAGACCTGAGCCAAGACACGCTTTATCTTGCGCACAAACACAGATTTGCCATTTTTTCCAGCCCTGTTCAGGTCACTAATTAAAAGCCTAGGAAGTGAGCACACATGAAATCATTCCTTCCGTACAGGCAGACAGATGGAGAGAAATTTCAGCCCGTTTCCACTCTTTTGTCTTCAGGGCATTTTTGGAATTTCCTTCAGGAAGTGAGGTTATGACCCAGAGCCTTCCTCGGTGAGTAGACTCTCGTTTCCCACAGTAAAGCCTGCACAGTGATGACATACAGTACGAGAAGGTGAGGTTTATCTTCACACTCCAACTGCATCCTGTATGAGCTCCATGGAACTTAAAAGTAATGCTGAGAGGGAACAGCCGCAAGAGAGGAAAGGGAAGTCAAGCCTTTGGAAGAAGTAATGCAGCATCTATTCAACTCCACTGCCATGGTCTTCGCTGGGAGACCCGACGGAGCTGCAGCACTTGCACAGCTGAGGCTACCATTCTGTGTTTCATAAACTTCATTTGTGATCAACTAAGAACTAAACTTACAAATTATATTGGTGAAAGAAGTGAATTATTTCACTTACTCTATTGTAGGCAGTTGTGGTAAAACTGGCAGGCATCTTGTTTTCCTTCTCTTTGTACTTCACTAGCTTTTAGAGAAGGATTGCTACCCTAGAGATTCTTCTAATGGCATTTCAGTAGCATTCACTTTGTATTTTACATGGTCCTGTAAGTGACATTATGTGTGTTATGTCCCCACAGAATTGACTTAATCCCACCATGTACTGAAATCAAGGAAATTCTTTTACTGGTTTCTATCAACAGAATAAACATCTGGCATAAGCCCACCAGAATAATACAAAACTACTAGTAATCTATTAAAAGAATCTTTTAAAAAATCAGTTTATTAATGTTTAGAAGTCAATAAAGCTATGTGCAAATTGAACAATGAAAGTCAGAAACATTTTAAATACTATTTTTTAAGAAAAAATCCAACAGTTTAATTGCACTGGAAATTTTACTACAAAGGCAATACATTTTCTTTACAAAATATACTTCTAGGAATTGCCAATAACTGTAAATCAGTCAATTTCTCTCAGCTATCCCAGATATACCACTTTTGTTATAGCAACACTCTAGGTGCATGAAGACTCCTGCATCTTATTAACTTATTTACATTGTACACATTCAACCCCATTAGCGCAGGTTAGAAAAATAGAGGAGTAAAAATGATGCTGTAAAACAAATACATTCAACTTAATGACAGGTACTTCTTCCATGAACTGATAAAATACAGACATCTTTGCTGAAATTATGAACATTAATAAAATGTGCCAAAATGTATTGCATTTTGTTATGGAAGTGCATTTATCTATAGTCATTTCACTTCAACTTTCCTTTTATTTTTCTGAAACTCGAGGTACTCTTCAGATTTTCTAACTGATCTTTACTTTTGGACAGGCTTTTAAACCCGACACTGAAATGCCCCTTCAGCTTTTAGCTCTTCCTAGGCAAAAATCCTGCTGTTGTCAATAGTATTTTTTACTATTATGTATACTTTCAGTCACCTTGAAGAGAAATGACATTTAGTTCTACCTTGTATTTTTCATGATAATGCAGTTGATTTAATGTTATAAAATAAAAAGGCAATCAATGTATGGGGCCAAATGCTGTTCTGAGCTACTCCATAAAATCTGATGCAGTCAATGGAACTGTACAGGTGAAAGTAACTGCAGAATCTAGCTCATGGTCTTCAAATGTAATATGGACTGACAGCAAAATTCACAGCTATGATCTTGCTAAATAAAACCCCAACAGCTTTGGACTCTGCAAATAAAACCTTATGACAACTAAAAACTCTGCAAAGTGATGCCAAATTATGTTTGGATATGGTCTAAGTTATATTTGTGTGATCTCTTTCCATGTTATGTGTTAAACAAACACTTCTAACCAGCAATACCAGAGCCACCACTAAATTCAGTACAGAAAGATCTTTGTGTCAGTGGTTTGCTGCAAGGAGAAAAAACTTCACATTCTTTTCACATGGGGAAAAAAAAAAAAAAAAGATTCATTCTCCCTTTCCCTCCTCCCCCTTTTTCTTTCTCTCATACACACCAGGCATCATTTCACCAAGGCATCAGTCTTTCAGAGTTACTAAGGAGATTTCAGGATATGAATGCGCCTGACAATCCTGAGCTGCCTCAGTGCAAAGACAAAACATGCTCCAGGAAAAAAGATTTTCAAGCCAGAACAGTCTGTCCCATTTCTTGAACTCCAGCCTTGCAAGTGCACCATTCGCCTCATTAGAACTAATGCTACTTGCTCACTCAGCCCAACGCTGCTGCTGTGAGCAGGAGGCATCCCAGCTCCCCGATTTCAGAGCAGGGCTCCGAAATACACCCCTGTGGTTACTCCTAAGAAGATGAGGTAACATTGCCCGAAGACATGATGGTTTCAGGATGGTCACCATCCTCCTTCTGTGGGTGTGAAGAGTTGTCAGACTTACTCCGGCTGAACTCCATCCCCCCAATGATTGGCCTCTTGAATTTGGTCCCAGAATCTGCTGGGGGACATTTGCAGCAGCACAAAATCTTGATGAAAGCTCTCCGCATCTCTTTGTTTGTCAAGGTGTAGATGATAGGGTTCGTGGCTGAATTGAGCACGGCCAGCACTAAGAAATACTCTGCTTTATAGAGGATTTGGCAGGTCTTCACTTTACACCCCACATCCAGTAAAAGCAGGATGAACAGAGGAGCCCAGCAGGCAATGAAGACACTCAGGACTATGATCACTGTCTTGAGCAAGGCTAGGGACTTTTCTGAGCTCCTAGTAGCTTTGGTAATGTTTTTCCGAAACGTCAGCCTGCGGCTCCTAGTCCTCACCATAGAGTAGATCCTGCAATAGAGGACCACGATAGATAGCAAAAGGCCAGTAAAAACGGTTGTGCAAAAGAGAATATAGTGCTTGTGGTAGAGAGGCAGCACGGTGGAGCAGTTGGACAAGAGGCTGATGCAGTTCCAGCCCATGATCGGGAGTCCCCCAAGGATCACGGAGATAACCCAGCAAGCACTGATCAGCAAGAAGGAGCGGAAGCTGTTGCTTCCATTGTGGAGTTTCATCTTCAACATGGTGATGTATCTCTCAATGGCAATGGCCAACAAGCTGAACACAGAAGCTGACAAGGCAACAAACATGCTGCCTTCTCTTACAAACCATTGTGAGGGTGTGAGGCTATAGGTTTTGTGTCCAGATAGCAGGAGGTTGGCAGTGTAAGCCACACCAGCCAGCAAGTCTGAAAGAGCCAAGTTCCCAATGAAATAGTACATGGGTCTGTGAAACTTCTTGGTTTTCCAGATGGTAAGCAAGACAAAAATGTTCTCTAAGATTATAAAGCAGCAAATGACGATAAAAACCACCGACGTCACTTTAATTCCACTGTCCACATTCTCATTTAGCTTTCCCGTGTAATTATAATGCTCTTTGATGACATAGTTGACATCAGTGTTGGCGAGGTTGCTGACGACCTTCAGCGGGGCAGTGGTGCCAGAGCTCATGGTGCCCAGCTGGTGCTGCTCCCCCAGTGGCACCGCACGGTGGCACCGACCGCAAACCCAGGGCCTGCCCTGCAGAGCCTTGGCCCCGCAGCCTGCCCAGCACTGCTGCACGGCCTTAGAAACCGCAGCCCTGAGAACAAGAGGCACAAAGCCCAGAGTTAAAAGAAGGAAGGCAACCAATGTAACAAAGTATAAAGGTTTTAAGATAATCTGCTAGTTTCATTGTATATCAGACTCATAGTGGTATTCACACATGAATCAGTTTCATTCAGCTGCTAAAATACATTTAAAAGATGGTTAGGCATATTCAATAGGTAAAGCTAACAAGATGAAAAAAGTTCTGTCATGCAGAGCTGACCAGATAAATTGGTGTCAGCATGGACTGCATTACTGGACTTCTTCCAACTCAAAAGATCTCAAAGCTCCCCAGCAATAAATTCTAGCCTTTTTCTTCAGTAGGAAACACAACTTGTAATACAACAGCAGAGATTTAGAAAGGGAAAGGGGTTGCTTGATTTGATTTAACTCCATATGCATGAAAGCCCGTACAGAAACGACTTGACAGGAGACCTGTATTGTCCTCCATTAATAATGTCTGAATACACTTTGGAAGGGGGTAGTTATGCAATTTACTGATGCCATCTCAAACAGTGGTAAATTCACTGATGTATATGTAAACAAGAGATCATCTCAAAGCTGTAAACAGGTAAGGGGTGCCCTTGCTAAATACAAGTAAGAACATGCTTTTCAAAACCCACAGCAGTAAAAAGTTTAGAAAGGCAAGAAAAATATGTAATTAAGCTAGAGCGCAAGCCCATTCCATGGGTTGGAAACAAAGAATGTCAAAAAAACCCTTGCATTTAAATAACTAGTATTGCAAGCTTTTGAAATGGGCATGATTAAGGAATACAAATATAGAAAAAAACCTTTACATATAAAGGTTTTCCAGTTTAAAAAAAGAATTTAAAGTCGTAGTATCATGAAAGAAAGAAAAGGACAGGCAGAGTTGTTAAACTACAGCCTAGCCGGACAGAGCAGAAGGTCCGAGGCCAGGGGGTTCAGTTTCTCGCCCAGTTCCCGGGCTCCTGTCCCGCACTTCTCCCGAGCTCTAACCCGCACCGCTCCGGCCGGACGGGGCACACAGCGGGGCGCGGCACGGAGCCGGCAATCCCCCTCCCCCCTTTCTGCTTCGGGCCGCCGGGGGTCGCGCCCAGCGCCGCCCGCAGCGCCGGGACCCCGCGCGTCCCGCGCCCCCCGACCCTCACCTCGCTCAGGCGCGGCGCGGAGCCCAGACCGGCCCTGCGCATCTTGCGTGCCCGCGGAGCAACTCCGGTGGGCGGGCTGGGGGGCTCGGTGGTTTTAATGTTTCTGCAGCTGCCGCTACCCACCCCGTTTCCGATTACTTGCCGTCTAACTCCTCCCTGACTGGGCGAGGGATGCACGCCTAGCCCAGCTGCTGCCGCCGCCGGCGGGGCACCCCCGCCACCCCGCCCCGGCCCTGCCTGCCCTGCCCGCCCCGCCCGCGCGGGTGTGCCCGCCCCGGGCAGTGCTGTGCCAGCCCCGGGCAGTGCTGTGCCCGCCGTGGGCAGTGCTGTCCCCGCCGTGGGCAGTGCTGTGCCCGCCCCGGGCAGTGCTGTGCCCGCCGTGGGCAGTGCTGTGCCAGCTCCGGGCAGTGCTGTGCCCGCCGTGGGCAGTGCTGTGCTAGCCCCGGGCAGAGCTGTGCCCGCCCCGGGCAGTGCTGTGCCAGCTCCGGGCAGAGCTGTCCCCGCCGTGGGCAGTGCTGTCCCCGCCGTGGGCAGTGCTGTCCCCGCCGTGGGCAGTGCTGTGCCCGCCGTGGGCAGTGCTGTGCCAGCCCCGGGCAGTGCTGTGCCCGCCGTGGGCAGTGCTGTGCCCGCCGCTGGGCCAGCCGCGCAGGGACAGACCCACGCGGGGCCGAAGCGGGGAGCCCGGGCAGGCGGGAGGCCAAGAGCTCCCCCGCGGGACCCCCTGGCCCGGCCCCAGCCGTGCCTGCCCGGGGAGCCGCCGTGTCCCCCAGCCGTGTCCCCCAGCCGTGCCTGCCCGGGGAGCCGCCGTGTCCCGCCCCGGCACACTCCGCACTCCGCGCACGGAGGGCCCCGGCTCGGGGGTGCGCGGGGATCTTGCCGCCCCTCCGTCCTTCTTCCCCTCCCCGAGCAGGCATGGCAGGGATATGACCAAAGGCAGCGCCCCGTAGGCCACCTCCGTCCTCCCTCCTAGGCGACGTTGGAAGTCGTGTTTAAGGAAATACCTGGAAGAGGCTCTGCCATCTCCCCACTTCACCAAGGTGTGTTTTTGCCCTGGCAGGCCCGGTGCTGCCACCCGCACTCGTGGCCTGCAGCCTCCTGCGGCGCTGGGTGACTCACCAGCGGTTCCCCCCGGGCAGGGACCAGCCCGATGGGGCGCGGATGGTGTCAGGCTGCAGATGGGGAGGCAGAAGCCAGCACTGACCCGTGGGGGAGAAGCTCACTTTCTGCCACTGTCCAACAGCACCAGGTCTTGGTGTTTTCACATAACAAAAAGCCAAACAAACAACTATGCATGTTGAGAAGATGCTGTAAAAATACCTACATATTTGAAAATATGAAGAAAAGTTTTAAGTTCATTTTTTAAAAACCAAAATTGGCAATCACAACTACTTACAGTGGTAAAGTGTTTTTACACAGAGACAGAGAAAGAAGAGAGTTTAGGTTTTATAATTCTTTCTCTCTTCATACTTTTAAAAGGAAAAGCACCTTGGTGTATGTGACATACAAACTCTGGTGGTAATCTACCACTGCACTTATGGCAGAAATTTTCCTCTTCCTTCCTTGCTCTGTTCTTGTTAACTCCAAATTGAAATGCAAAATAATATCACAATAACCCAGAGCTCAATCGATCAGGTTTTTCAGTTCATAGCATCGCACTGGTCAATTAGCAGTAGCAGCTGCTATAGGGAAGCAGCTTTCCTATGAAAGACAGCAGGAGTACTCTACCCTCAGGAAGAGGGTCCCTCTCTTATTTATGCTGATAGTCACGCTTCAATTGCTCCACGCCTCTCCCAGAATGACTCAGATAAATTACACTGGCAAACAGACATTTACTCTTCCACCACAAAGCTAGAAACTTGAAAAGATGTTTAGCCTCCTGAGAGCCTGGAGGAAAATACAGCCGTTAAGTTACAACTGTTAGAAAAGGCATGTGAAATAAATCATGCCTGAGGTTGACATATGCATCCCCTGCAACTGCCTGACATACCCTAGATATTTCAAGCTTTCCCCCATACTTAGCTAATATACAGAAAATACTAGGTAAAAGTGTGTTCACTAGGCATTCTCCTCTAGGAAATAATTCTCACATAATTTTAAGCAAGAGGAACATATTAAAGGAACATGCTTTAATTAAAGGACAGAATGACTCAGGGTTTCATTAGTCAGATGTACAGGCTTTCATGTTTGGGCTATTGGTTACCAACTGAGAGAACTCCAACTCAGAGATGTCACATCCAACAAATTAATTTTCAGAGGCTGTGTAAAATCATAGAATCACAGAATGGTTTGGGTTGGAATGGACCCGAAAGATCATCCAGTTCCAACTCCCCTGCCATAGGCAGGGACACCTTCCCTCGGCCAGGTTGCTCAGAGCCCCATCCAACCTGGCCTTGAATACTGCCAGGGATGGGGCATCTACAACTTGTCTGAGCAACCTGTTCCAGTGCCTTACCACCTGCACAGTCAAGAATTTCTTACTAATATCTAATTAAACCTACTATCAGTTTGAAGCCATTCTCTCTTGTCCTGTCACTACATCCTCTTGCAAAATGCCCCTCTCCAGTGTTCCTGTAGGCCTCCTTTAGGTACTGCAGGGCCACAATGAAGTAACCCTGAAGCCTTCTCTTCTCCAGACTGAACAAACCTAACTTTTTCAGCCTTCCCTTTTAAGAGAGGTACTCCAGCCCTGTGATCATCTTTGTGGCCTCCTCTGGACCTGCTCCAACAGGTCAGTGTCCTTCCTGTGCTGAATTCAGAGTGGGATGCAGCACTCCAGGTGGGGTCTCACCAGAGAAGAGTGAAGGCATAGAATCCCCACTCTCAGAGCTGGCCATGCTGCTTTGGATGCAGCTCAGGACATGGTTTATTTCCTGGGCTGCAAACACATATTGCTGGATCATGTCTAGCCTCTCATCCATCAGTATCCCCAAGCACTTCTCCATCCCTGCATCCCCCATCCTGTATCGATACTGGGGGCTGCCCCAACCTAAGTGCAGCACTGGGCGAAATATGCAGGCAATATGAGTTCCATTCCAAAAAGTTGGGTATTTGTATCACAAATAGCACAATTAAAATGAGATGACCACTCACACTTACAGTCCTCTTGACATCTCAGCAGAGGGGAAACAAATACAGCTTCATTCTTCTCAGGCAAATGAAGGCAGATCACCTGGATTTGCACTGAAGGCTGCCTAAACGCTCAGAGATGATAGGTTAACATGGTTCAAACTGCACAGGTTCTAGCCTGCTTACCAGGGCTGAAACACAAACACAGGTAACCTCAGATTGGCCCTGCCAACTCTGCCAAAAGTGTAGTTACTGTAAGTGTTTGGCAAGGGGGTTTACACCAGGGTTATACTCCATCTCCACCGAGAGAACAAGCTCCCAAGAGAATGATAACACTTTTTCTCAGTACCTCTCCACCTGCCAGGTCCGCTGTTAAGGAAGCTTGTACTTCTATGAAATACACTACAGAAATCCGGTGTATTTATAGCTCCTTTGAGAACTCGACTCTGGAATTGCCTATGGTCAGAATAAGGAGAAAGAACACCATAATGTTATTCATGCAGCATTTCAGAAATAACCAGAATGCAGGTCTCAATGAAATGCCAGCAGGAGAGCTGCACACATCAGAACACTGAACCAACATGTAACAGCCGCTTCACCTGGGTAAACTGGTTAAAAAAATTGTTTTGCAACATTTCCACAAGAATAAAGAGCCAGATGCATTTGTTCACAAAGATCCTGAATATGTATATGCTCCCAGGTACTTGAGTTTTTAGGATGAGCAGAAACTCATGTTTTAGAGCATGGCAAGAACAAAATAATACCAACTCCCTGTGACAATCAAACTTGTGGGATTTCCAATGACAACTTAGCGTAGTGGGGATTGCAGAAACACAGCTAGTCACAGGGCAATTTCCTTGCAGGAAAATGCTTTGATCGTGTCAGAAAAGAAGCTGTAAGCTGGGGTCCACCCAGTGCCTGCATACCGAGCCTGGTGGCCTCTGACACTACCAGGAGACCGTACTCTCCCAGCGCTAATGCTGCTGAACAACTCACAATTGCATCAGAGGAGTGTCTGAACATTATCCATCTTGAAAAGATAGTGAAAATGCCTGCAAGACAGATTAGCAATGGATTTTTCTCCAATATGTCATTCTTTTGTACCTTCAAAAATCTTTATCCATATATGGAAAAGGTACTTTTATTCATTCTGACAGAACTTACGCCACAAAGAGAGCCACTCCTCCCTGAAATGCTGGGTCACATCCAGGGATCCTTGAAACAGTACCAAGAGAGCAGGTTTGATCACCAAGAAAGGATCAAGAGTGGTCTCCAGAATCCCCCAAAATTCTCATTACTACAAGAAATATAAAAAACAGCAAAAAAGTCAGACTCGTATTTCTGCTGCAATCCCTGAACAAATGCTCCATATTGTGAATAAGTTGTCAAAATTTACCTGCATTGTAGCATGCTCTTATATGTGCCTGTAAGTAACTAATACTTCTCAAAATCTGTAAGATAATTTGTTCATATGGGTTAAAATAGCCCCTTAAATGAAGTTACATGCAGGCAGAAGAAAATTATAATATTGTGAGATAACTCAAATCCATACTGGGGGGTTATATCAGAAAGTTCTGAGGGAGCAGAAAAAATGCTGAAAGTAAGAATTTCTGTATCTGTAAGAAAGCAACACAGAAAAGAATAAATCAAAATATTTTATTAATTTGTTAATATAGCAGTAAAACCAAATCATTGATAATGATTCTTGAGTGACATTTTTTAGGTACCCTCTGAGTACATAAAAGAACAATTCAGATTTATTGTTCAGTTTAAAATGAATTAATGTTTCAGTGACATCACCTTTGCAATCTAGAACTATCTGGTTTTAAATTATCCTTCCCACAGAGGATAGGTTAGATGAATTAATTTTCTGTTGATATTCATAGTGTTCAAAAATTCCATATCTTCTTTCCTCAGATTAAAATAAAAAATCTGTTTTGGAGAAAAAAGAAAGTGATGAGAACACTGCAAAGATCAAAGCACATGTATTTGTTCAGTATCAGCATTCGCTAGCTTAGATGGTCTGTTTTTAAGTTCTTGATAGTGATCATTAATACTAATTAAATGTCCTTTTTGTTTTAAAAAGCTGCTGTAAAAAGTTTACTATGTTCATTTTTGTGAGAATTTGTACTTTATTTTTAAAACAATAAGATGAGTGTAACATTAGGAAAAGCTCAAGTCCAAAGGGACTGGAGTGTTTGAGAAAGTGACATGCAATAGTTTGTATGGATATCATTGCACCCAAAACCACAACACACTTTAATATATGGAGCAATTATCAATAGGATGATAAAGCTGCTAATATACTCTTGAACTTCCTAATAGTAGTTCAGCTACAGAATGTTTCTCAAAGGGCACTGGCTGGTAAAGCCACTATTGAGGTCACAGCAGCTGAGATATGGTACAACAGGTGGGCACAAAGTTGCTTAGAGAAGCACATCCCATAATGTTGGCCATGGCTATGATGCCTTACAGAGGGACACATGCTACACACTGGGAGGCAGTACTGGTGTCATTGAGTTAAATTAATTTCAGGCTTTGTGTTTCTCTTTTTTTTCTTCAATGGGCACTGTCAAGTTCTGGAGGTAGTTCTCATTCTCTCTTCCCTTAGAAGTCACCACTGTCCTACAGTGTCCCAGCAGCTGGAATTAGTCCAGTGGGATAGTGCAGATGGACAAGCAGCCAATGGGAAACACAAATAGTAAGGCCGCATCATTTATATTGTAAATATACCACAAACTTGCTACAGGCAGTGCAAATACTTGACGTTTTCCTTCAAAAGTGCAGTCATCTTACTGGAGGTTACAAAAAGCGCCAAAGAAATAGGTACAGAAAAGGTCTCCCAGCACAGCAACACAAAAAATTGCCAGGTCAGTTTATCTGTAGTTTTTACCCAATGCACAATAGTCAGAGGTGAGCTTCAAAGCTTTGGAAGGGGTGTGGCAATGCAGGGAGAGTTAAGTGCTTAGATTCAATCAGTAGCAGGAAGAGCTATGCCACCTTTATCCCCATTTTCAAAAACATGGGTTAACCACAGTGCAAAAAGTGGGGCAAATATTATGCAGTCTACCTGGCTTAGTGAATTTGTGAACTTACTAGTATTACAGTTTCCTTATTACACATGTAAGTCAGAAAGAAATGCCTTGAAAGCCATGCTGGGAGACAGGTGTGATAGAAACACTTCTGCAGCCCAAATAAAAAAAAAAAAATCCAGAATATGCACTTTAAAAACCCATTTCTATTATTTTCCATTGAAACATTTTTAGGTGCCTTCATCTCCAGTAATATGAAAGATGAAAATCAGAAAGAAGCAAGAAAAAAGAAGAGAGGGAGCCACTCATCAGGCAGGAAGCTATTTGGCTACGCAGAAAATGGCCTCACACTTTCCATTGACTTTCAGTTTATATTTTTCTTCTCCTTATATGTTTCAAGAGAGTTCTCTTCCATTAGGAGTCACAGAGCTCCTGCAAAAGCAGCTGACTGCACTTAGGTAGATAGCACTGATAAATTGTATTGTATTTTAAATAATGGGTTATCTCAACTAGAAAGGAGTGCCCCAACCACTCACTACCATAAATGACCCACATGATAGCGAAGAAAAAGTGACTTCAGTTTTCTCGTGTATTCCCTGATCCTATTGGCAAGATGATGGGTTACATGGATGAAATGGATGCATTGCTGTGTCTTTAAAAGGGTCGTTGTAGAAAGGTGAAAAAGTTTTCTCTCTAGAGAAAGTTTGTTTTACAGAAATAAGAGCAAGAGGAGGAATTTCAACCCTGGGGAAGAATATGCATATAATACCAAGAATTCACTTGAGGGATAAATTCTGAGTTTAAAAGAAAACAAAACTTTAAAAAATGAGCACCTGCAGGCTAGCTGACCAAGGAAGAAATAAAAAATGGAATTAAACTTCCTGATTTTGTATGTTCAGCATTTTTATATCCTTGTGGTCTTCTGGGTTCTGCTTCTATCACCAAACATCACTCCTCCCCTCTACCCCTAAATCTCACTAATGCTCACTTGTTCATTTCTCATTAGTTGTCTTATTTCTTTGATCAATGTTGTCAGTACTTTAGAAGGGTTCACTTAGAAGAGGTGATGTGGACCTACTATTCAGCAGCCTTTGCTTAAAAACTATTACCACAAGAGTAATGCCAATTTAGTTGTAGAGAGGAACATAAAACACGAAGTCATTGATTCTGTCTTTCCCTCCAGAACCTGACCAAAAGTAAAAGACTTGCTTGATGATTCTAAAAGAACAGAGTATAAAACTTGTGAATACCGTAGTTAAAGGAAGAGGCTGCAGTGATATATCTCAAGGACACAGGAGATAACAGGGCTCCAGCCTCTTGGGGCAATTAATAGGTTCTAGCAGAAAACAATGACTCTTAGCGAGGCACAATGTGCAAAACTGCTCATCACATGTGGGAGAAAGATAGCTTGGGTCAGCTGAGTCCTGGCCCTTAAAAAGCTTCTTATTGCCTTAAATCACACTTGACCTTGTACATAGTTAAAATTAAATCCTTCTATAGTTCTAAAGCCACTGCTTGGTAGTAAAAGAAGAGCTAGGAAAGATTACAAAATAATAATAAAGTAATAATGAAAAAAACCCCCACACCACAGAAAAAAAGTCCTGAACCAAGAACCAAGTAAGTATGAATGTAGTTAGAAAAGTGGCAGATTAAAACTGTAACTTGTCACAGGTATTCCTTAAGCAGTATTATTTCTATCTGATTATTCATTACTCACTGCACTGCTTAGATACCATGACCTAGATTAAGAAAATGGTGGCTTGACTTCCCACCAAAACAGATGCAGACACAAAAAACCCATTGTAAAATCTCTTTGACAGATGGAACAGTGAAATATATTAATGAATTTAAAGCCATCCTCACTGTAAACTAAAGTCACCTATATAGGGCATTTACAATAAAATGTTTTAATTCCATTTAGCTCAGAACAGGGAGATGATCAGAATTAAGTGCAGAAAACCCAGAAAGGTTCTAACCAACATGGGACCTGTAGCCAAGTTTGTCTGTATTTGAGCCAAGCTATATAGAAGCTCTGCTTTGAGGACAAACAATGTGGACAAGAACATATGATTGCTGTAAGTCACTTCATGATAAAAAGCTGAGAAGCTTTGTTTCATGACAAGACTAAAGTAGCAAAGCACTGGGAAAACTGCCTCAGGAAGTCCACACACAATATAAATCATAATCAGATTTTCCATACCTTTCTAGATACAGGAACTCCTAAAATATCAAACTAATGTGACTAGAAGTTGACTACTCAGCCAATAGACGCTGCAGGCATATTTCTCAAAACAGATCTGTAAACTACATGTATCTCTAGTTATATCTTTGTTATAGTTACCTATTTTGTAAGAAAATCTGAGGAACAGCATAGATTCTTAATGAGATTTCCTGGACAAATCCAAAATGAAAGCTAAACTAATTCTCACAAAAAGCTCACCAGAATTTTCAATAAGTAATAACAAAGACGTCTCTTTGGCTCTCAGAGCTCACTGCTCAACTCAGTCCTGCAGATACTTAATTAGTATACGGACTTCTCTGGAATGATTTCTACTTTGTTTTATCTACAGGCTACGAAGTAACATGCACAGAAGTCTCTGAGTCAATGCCATAATTACGCTGTGATATACATAGACCTACTGCATATTACAGTGAAATTATATATTTGACAGAGGTTTTCAGCTTATTGTATAATATTGTTATGATATTAACATTTTTTTCACCCAGCTTTTTCTTCTTTGTACATTGTGTCTCTACCAAAGTACCTGAAGAATTATTTCACACTTATCACTTGGGTTGTACACTAACAAGTAGCATTTTTTCCCTATATTTTTCAAGAAGGGATATCTCTTCAGGCTCTTTGATTAAACGGCCTGATGCAGGGTCATTGATATAAACAGGAATCTTTGCATGCACTTCAATGAACTAAGGAACAGGATCTGAGATGGAAATAGAAGATCTCTTGGAGGGTAATAAAAAAGTCCTATTCTCAAAAATAACTTTTGTGTGTTGTCAATGTTAAGGATTTCAAATCAGTTATTATTAACAGTAGACATTAATATCATTATTATATTCACATTATAGCCTTCCCTGAATTTAAATTAGTGTGACTGATCACTGATCACTGAGAAAGGAAAAAGCTCAAACCTTCATTCACTCAATAAGGCTTGGATCCCAGGAAACATGTCTCCCATCATGCATTCCATTCAGAATTTCAACATCATCTTCTGCCATTGTAAAATCAAACACCTATAGGAATTCACATGTAGTTAACATTGTGAACACAGAGAATTAGCAACCTCATATATATTCTGATATTTAACTGACAGATTTAAATGTGAGGCAGAAGTTTCCTACATTTTTCCTTCTGGAAATTCTTATACTTTGTCATAGAAAAATACTCCATTAAGCTGACAGGCTCCACTGGATCCTTCGCTCCTGAATGATTAATTTTTATTTGTAGACTCTATTAAGATAATTTTGTATTACTCTGGCCTCAGGCAAGAGTCCAAGACAAGGGTAGTATCAAAGCTCTTTTTGACAGCATTCTATATTGTCACTGCTAGAGGTATAGCAATATCCTGACTGCAATCCCTTTGGGAAGCTGAGCTCAGTATTCCACTTACATCCCAATGTTCAGTTCAGAATGTTACAATTCTTTTCCTCAGATCTTTAACAAAAAAGAATTACTAGAAAGTATCAGGACATTCACAAAGCTAGCAAACCAAAGGCTGTATCTATCTCTTCTGTGATTCTGCTTTAACAAAACACAGATCAGCTAATACAGAAACAATGCTACAGTGCCCCAGTACTAACTCAAACTTGAAAGCAATCAATCACCTGTCTTCATGCACAGGTTCTTACAGCCACTGACTTCTCCTGTGCTGAGATCTGCAACGTGAGTGACGGTGTCAGTGGTTTCTTAGCAGGTATCTTATTAAGACATTATCATCAGAAAGTTGCTTCTGTTGTCTTTGACAGAGCTCCTTCATGCTCAATAAAAAGATCCTGTGGAGCCTGAACTACTGCCAAATGAGCTCCTCCCATCCTGCATTATAGAGCAATCACTGTCTGCTGGAATGACCCTTGCAGTCAAACCTCAGTGTTCGCCTTAGCCTTTTAATCCTAAACCAGGGAACAGTCACACGGCTAGAAACCCTACACTATACACTGAGAGTTAAACAAGAACTGTACTTCTGCCAGCTTGACTAGAAGCAGTAGAGATTCAGGCCAACACAGTAGCTTGGGGAAAAAAAAGGAAAAGGAAGATGTGATAAACAACATTCAATAACTGTGCCAGTTCCCTCCTCCTCTCAGTCTTAAGTGTTTTGAGTTTTGCTGCAACACATTCCCTCAGTTGTGTGAAATGAATTGGTGGTGCCACAGAATAAAAATTAATCTGGATTTAAAGTATCACTGGGAGAAATAAATTATTTTTAACCTGGTTATGTTTTCTGATCTGGTTCACAATGCAGTATCACAAGCAACTGTGCGTGTACCACACAAAGCTGTGTACAAGTCAGAATAAATAGTCAAGGCAAGAGCTATATAAACAGGCATGGCCACCAGCAGAAATCCTCATTGAATTTATGTTGATTTGCACCTACACACACACACACACACACAGAGTGATAAAAATAGCAGACAGAAGTTTCCTGTCTTCTTGCAAAGCTTCCTCCTGATTTGCCAAACAGTGCATACCCCAATAATATTTTTGGAAGTAACAATAAGGTTGTTGTGGTTTCACCTCTCCTAAAGAAAGAACACACTCACATTAGAGAAACAGAGAGAAAAATCAAGAAATGAATTAAAACCATTTGGTATGAAAAGGAAATTAAAACAAGGGTGCAGGGGAGGAATCATGCTGCCAATCCTTGTTCGTTCCCGCTCTTCTTTGTCCATCCCCTTCATGCAGGAACATTTTCTGCATGTTGAGCAGAAGGAAGAAGATAAGGGAAGAGTCAGCTCTGGCAAGACTGTGATGTCCTTGGAAGGTCTCCACCTTGGAGAGATATCCCTAAGTGAGTTTTACAGCTTTCACACAGTGTTATGCATAGCATCCAAACTCCTTACATATGACCTGTCCACCTATCCCAAAAAGGACCTAACCATAGCCAGAGTAGGATGTTCTACAACCAGCCAAGTAATAAATAAAAATAATAACAAAAACTAACTACAAAAGATCTTCTATAGATTTTTCTTTATACACAGTCATTAGCTCTCTGGTTGACTTCTGATATTTGTGAGATATTTGTGGTTTTCTAGGATACTGCTGTAATTTTGTGGTATCAGCATTTGCCATTTTTAACTAAGGTACCTTAGAATAAAACTGGTGTAGGAAAATGGGAAGGTAAACCAAAGTATTAGAAACTGTTACTTGGATGTAAGTCAGTCATGAGTGTATAACCAAACCTTACCTTGCAGTTTTCCTGTATTCTTTCTGCTTTTGTTGATTTTGGAATAGTGACAATCCCATTCTGAAAAACACAATGCTTCTCATCATTAAAATTTACAGTTTTGAAGAAAATAATCTCTCTTCAAAACATTTCAAGACATCTCATGTCTTCTGAGGTTTTAATTTCATTTTTCAGGGGACACTGACATTTCTATATGACATTTGCAACTGCAGTAACTTCCAACACAGATTATGTGGTTTATATCAACTTAACACAGTATTTAATTTCTTAGTATTTCATGTTGAGTGACAGAAATGGAATGATGCTTGATACTGTCTGCAACACTTACTTTTGAAAACATCTCTTATTGGTAGTTCTTATTCTCTACAATCAGATTCTTTGCATATTTAAAATACTGGCATGATTTGCTTACTACGTTCCAAGTTTGCAGTAGAGCCATTAGTTCACAGAGTATCAACATACTGAAGGCAGAAATACTTTCTGTATAAATTCTGGTTTGATGCACAAAACCCAAACTATTTGCATTTTTTTCCTGAGAAAGGAGACCTTTTATTACCACCCTTCATTACCTGTATACTCCAGCGTATGCAAATCTGTGCTGGAGTTCTGCCATATTTCTTTGCCAGCTGAATGACAGTAGGATGAATTAGTGCTTCACCTTTGGCCAAAGGACAGTAGCCTTCAAATACAATATCTCTGCTCTTACAATAATCAACCAGCTCCTGAGGTCTTTGGAAAGGGTGGTATTCAACCTTAGATAAACAGAAATAAACTTTTAGTAAAAACCTTGAGAGTACATTTTGTAGAAAATGTCACTGATAAATGTTTTTTTCTCCCGTTTTAAAAATACAACATGAGTGAAATCACTGCTTCTGGGAGGTAGATGTAAGTTATCAGTTTTAGAAGACACATGAAGGGCGTTAATCAACAAGTATTTTGTCAGTAATTGGCACAACAGTTTCCTGTGTATTCTGTATTTCACTCAAAAGCAAGGTACAAGGAGCAGTTAGTTGTCTGCCTGACCTGCAGTTGGACTTGCACTATTGTTCTGATCTGTTTGAGAAATACATGGAAATGCACAGTGGAAGTCACCACCAGGTCCCTTTTATTGTGCTTTTGAGACTACCTTCTCTTCCCCAAATCTACGTCCTTTCCTGTTTCTTTACTAATCATCTTTGAGTTGCACAGGCAAGGGGAGGGGGCTGAGCAGGGACTGGGTTTGCAAGAGACCAACCAGAACAATTTACTTAGGATGAGGGCCTGACCTTGGAAGCAAAGCCTGTTGGCATGGATTGTAAATGGCAAATCCTGTATTCTGTGTGCAGCACTGTCACCATAAGCTTACGCTGGGAAGCAATCCTGCTGGGGAACGAAGTGTGAAGGAGACCCTTTGTAGGAAGGAAGATCACAAATTGCCAGGAGCCAGTTTAAAGAGGAAAAGTAACAAGCTACAAAGACACAGTTGTTGGGAGCAAAAGGAAACAGCAGTTACTGAAAAGTAAGGATCTCAGAGGAGCCACATATTCTGGCAGGTAGAGAAACCCAAAAGTGAACCTCTGTAATATTCCTTAATATGTTATTTACATTAAGTATTTCACAATTTATACACGGTAAGAAGCGTACCTTCCTTGGCATTCAGATGAAAATGGGTAGTTTTTTTGTTTTCTTTTACAAAATACATAATCATGTTATGTGTTTTTGTGACTGGTCATTGCTGTTTTTCCATAGATCGAATTCTTGCGCATTTTGAAGAAAAAATCCTCTTCTGAGCAATTACCTCAACACATGGAATCTGGAAAATTTCTTCTTCCACAAAGAGGACAAATGAACATTTCCTGTTTCTCATCTTTAGTACATGTTGTCTTTGCAGACAACAATAGTCAGGAACAATAGGCTGGCAGTCATTCAACATGCACTAAGAAAAAACTGTGCCCCTGGAAGGCTGGGCTGAGTCAGCCTGCAGCCGCTATGATCTAAATTACTAGGTGGACTCGGGAACAAGGTTCAAGCAGCAGACATCCATGTCTTCAACCTTTGATGTTTCTTGACCTTTGAGTACCCTTTGTATTTCATGTTTATATGTGTAAGAACAGTGTTTAGGTCATAGGATTATTCACTTGTTTGCACCTGAGCTGACTACAAAATATTTTCATTGCATTTACGCAAAACTCTGAGGGGAGAAACGAGCAAGCAGGGTGCACTACTCGGCTATTACGACAGTAATAAGCAATTTCAGCAGCCATTCTTTACACTAGGTTTAGCAAATCATGTAGCTTAGAAAATATTAAATAAAGAAGGATGGATTTAGGATCAAATGCTGAAAAACTGCAGTACCCCTATGCACCATGTGACTTATTTCAGCATTTATTACTAATGTAACTGCAAGTAAAATTTACCTGTGTGTCTAAGTAAGATTCTAGACAGCGCAGTTCCAGGTTACCCCAAAAATGTTTCAAGCAAGAGCAGCATGCTGAGATATACCTGCCTGTTTCACAAACAGAGCACACAGCAACAACTACTTCCTACCTGGGAAGATTATACTTTGTGCCTTTCACTGAACCAAGAGGCTCCCAAATTTTGTGAAAGGAATTTCGGCACATGCAGCTCTGTGTTGGTACCAGCAAGTGTTTTTCTTCTTAAATATATTACTAAAATAATCAAAGGCATAAAATAACAACCATTTTTGAATTTATTTTTTCCTGAAAACATTCTGGAAGATTCTAGTGGCATCTGAATGCAAGGGACTAGGATCCTGAGCTACAAAAGGCATAAGGTGAGTGGCCAGCATGTGCTTCCCCTCAAAATAATAATTCCCACTTCCTGCCTTGCCCCACCCTTGCTATTTCAGTCACCAATCTTTTCTGAGGCAAGGGCTGTCCGTCACATGGTGGTAGAGGAAGATCTTGATCTTTTCTGGCACTCTGAGTGATTTGTGCGTAAAACCTGGCATTTGTTTAACAAAACAGTTTGCAGTTCATATTACAGAACTTTTCATAGTTGCTACGTGGTCAGGGGGCCACAGGGGACCTTCTCACTAAAACATTGTTTTTCTCAAGTCATAGCAAAATGGGGAAAAGCTGAGCCTAACAACAATGGCACCACATGGCCCTACAAAGTCATACCTTGGACGATGGTACACAAAAGCCTTACCCTTTCCACCCTGCTGTGGATCCTTTTCATCTGGTAAAGTTTCCCTGCATCTGGAATTCAGTAATTATGGGAGTGCTGTTTTACAATTACTTCTCTTTACAAAACTGAAATACAAACCTATAAATATTTTCTCTATAGAGGAACAGTTCAGGTGAGTCTATGTACAAAGTTAAGTTTATGCAAAAAGTTTATGTACATTGTTTCCTAATGCCTAAATACATTTCTACCTTGTACAAATGTACACAATAAAGCTCAATATTAATGGCAGTATCAACAACATTACTGACTCTTTCTGAGGTATTATACAGTAATTTGCAGCTAAGAGTGAAAAAAATATTGATGAGCATTCCTGCATGGAATTCAGAGAGGAACAGTTAATATTTGGTTTTAGTGTATCGCTTTACTAAATGAAACATATATATTAATTAAATACTTACAAAATGTATTTTTCCCTTAATGAGTGTCAGGCCTATGAGCCTTCAAAGAGACTTCAAAGATTTCTTTGAGCATAAATCCAAACTTACTACTGCCAAGTCAATTACAAACTCTGGAACACAAACCTGGAACTTCTAAGTTGTAAGTTTCATTCTACATGATGCTAGAATAAAGTATTTATAATTATTTTACACACTGTTTAACAGTACTTTTAATAATGTATTTTAATTTTAAAAAGGTGCTTGCTTAGTAATAAATACCTTAGTAATACTATATTCTTGAAAAGACAGGCCTTTCCTACTTTTTTAAAAGGTATGATGACAATGGGTTTTTTCCCCACGAACTGAGAAGAGAGGTTTGTACAATAGAGCTATTGCTAACTTCTTCTGCCTTCCTACTTTTTCCTCTTCACAGAAAAAACAACTTTCAATTTTAACATCATAAGAACTGCTGGAATTGTAACAACAGCCTAAATTCGAAAAGAGGAGTGATTTTCCTCCACTTGTTTCCTACATATTTAGACTTTGTATACAGTGATTATTTGCAAATGTTTTGTATTTAGAAATAAATCTATTGAAAGAGTACAATATTTATAATGCATAATATGCATAAAAATAGCAAAAAATTGTATTATAAATTGTGGACACTGAAATAAGAACTCAGTACAGCACTTCCAGTTCCAATTTGAATTTAGGAATTTGATGGTGCTTAAGTAATCTCACCATCAGACTCAGTAACTCTTTAACACTAAGCAAGTAACAGAATAAATACTCTTTTGAAGATAACCTGAAGTATGGTTTATAAGAATTCTATAAATCTAGACAGTGTAAATTAATGCTATAACAAAACTGTTCAAAGTGGAGCACTTTGCAGTGGATGGGTATTTCATTGTTGGTTTTTGTATTAAGTTCAGAACAGTGCTGTGCATTACCTTAAAGAAATGATTAGTAGGAACCTTCTTCTACCCCCCAGTATCACCAATGCCTCAACTTCTTTTCTTTTCAGCCACAAAAAGAGTTCTGTCAAATAGGACCAAGAAACCACTTGTTTCTATGAACACTACTGACACAATAAGACTGGTAACACTTTGACATTGTGGGTAAGAGGGAATTTCAAAATAAGTTCAAGATCACACTTTTTTTACCTAGCAGTGATTAGTAGGACATTGAACAGCTACTCTCATTTAACAGGCAGTAACAACTTATACCAAATTCTAGTAAGACTTTGTGGATGTGTATTTCTTGAACCTTGGCAAACTCACTGATTCTTAAACAATCATCAACCTGCCCATCTTAACACATATTTCAATGACTTATTTTGAATAACTGAATTTAAATATTACATATGGGTTTGTTACCGTAAGGTTTTCATGAATTTGTAGATTTTTATACTTCTATGTAGTTTCTTGCATTTAGAGCAGCTAACAACCTCTA
>JAWWEE010000004.1:19070193-19117794 GCA_035221455.1 Xenops minutus | reverse complement strand
GTAAAGAACTCTTCTCTACTTTACCCACATAAAGTTGTCTTGGAAAGTTTTTTCCCCCTCTCCTTAAGGCAACAGTTTATGCTAATTTAACATAATGCAAAATTGCCCCTCAGTAACCTTTTGTCTAGTGGCCAGCTAAAGTCAGAGCTGTTTGGTTCTGACAGACACAATCTGAGCAACCTTTGTATGGCTGTTAAAGACATTAAAGCGCAAACAGCTGCCAGAAATCCTGAGCACCTGTACAAAGGGGAAAAGCATGTGCCTGTGCTCCATCCATTCCAGTTCCCACGTCCATGTTAGCATAAGCACACTTTCTCTGGCAGGAGGTGGTAGGAATGGGAGCATGAACTTCCAGCACAGCTGGAGGCAGAAACCTGCAACAAGGGCAGAGTTGTCAAGTGCCCTGGCAGCGTGCCGGTATGTAGGTGGCCGTTTTATATCTGCCTAGGGCAGCAAAAAAAATCTGCCAGGGCTGTCACAGCATCTGCCTAAACAAGGAGTTCACTGAATTTAGTGTGCTCTGGAATAGGAAGTAAGGGGGGAGCAAGGGAAACAGCACTCTTGCATGGATATGTAATTACCTGAGGCTCTCAGTGTTGCTTATAGGAAGTACAAAAGTATTTGAACACAGGCTTTCCAAAATAATCTTCTCTCTGGAGATGCTAAACGTTTAGTGCTCCTTGGATTTTATTTCTTAACTGTTTTATCGTCAAAAGCTGTCACAGGGGTCATCTGTGTGTGTCTTAAAACCAGACACAAACAAATAGCCTGGGAGAAACTGGGGTGGAAAATAGGAGGAAGGACTTGCCTTCCCTTCAGGTCATCTTCCTGAACAGTTTTCAATATGTACACAGAAATAAAAGATGAAATTGTATGACTAAGGCTAGTTTGGGTGTAGCCTTTCAGGCACAGGGGTGGGGAGGAGGTTGTTCACCAAAAAAATCAAAGTAAAATCCCAAACTCAGACACTTTACATACATTTATCCACTCACCTGATTAACATGTGGAGTAATCACACAGTCTTCCTTTAGTTGCTCAAGATGGCTGATAAGAAAGTTGCTTACGCCAATTGATTTACACACACCTAATGAAAAAGAGAAAAAGAAAAAATATGGGGGCACTCCTAACTATCTAGGAGGATAATTTGAAAAATATCACTTTCAAGACATAAAATGATTGTTTGCATCATTTCTGTGGAGCAAAATACTGCAAAGAAACACAGAAAAACAGCACCAAAATCTCGTTTGACAGTATTATCTGAAAGCATGGTTCTCTCACAGTCACATTAGGAAATCATTTTATAATCTAAACACACTGGAAACTCCCCAGTGTATAAAAACTCTCAGCTAAATTCTGGGAAAGGCTAATGTAGTATAAGCAAAGAACAATTGGGACTCCACCAGAATGAAAAGAAGGAAATGGTGTTCCGAGCAGCTTGCCAAAACTAAAGAAAAGTGGAACATTTGCTGAAGACTAATAAGGTGTGAGCAATACAACAGAAGGACATGCAGCCTAAATGAGCTATGTCACATCGCTTATATTTCTATTAGATCATTATGAGAAGCTACGTAAAGCTCAGTGTAAAATCTTCAATTAAATGAGCAGTATCTAGCAAGAACCATCAAGCTTAAAAATGTAGCTAGATTTCTCAGCTTCTGTTGACGTGCAAATAAAGTTAACTTAGGTGATATGAAGGTTATTTTTTAAATAATCCTTAAATGTGTATGCATGTATATAAATTAAGAGCTGGAAGTCCTGAAATCAGGTGTCTTTGTTCAAACCTCAGAGAGGAGAACTCTGAGTGTGGGCCTGCCACCACAGCTCAACCCTGACTCGTCTGTGGGTAGGCTAGTAGGGGTCTCCCTGGACTGTGGGCTCTGTGCACCACAACCCAGACTAACTTCTTCAGTAGGTGAACTTTGGCTGGATTGACTTGATCCGCGTTTCAGTCTGTAACTCTACAGATGGAAAGTCTGTCTCAAGGTGTGTTAACACAGCAGTCTGATCACTGTTGTTAATCGAGGATTTATTTGAGCTGGCCAATTCTATAAAATTATAGGCATGTGCACATCTATACACAAAGAAATTAAATTTCTCTAGTTCTCTATGAAATTCTGTAAGTGAAGTTACAGTTTACTGCTAATTCTTATAAACAGAATGTTAAAGCCCTGAAAAAGAAAAAAAAAAAAATCAGTTTTCACACACTTTAACAGCACAAGCAGGTAAGCTGCACAGCAGCAAAAGCTGCTATAACACATACTATAACTTTTTAATGTGGCTTCTTTTGTAGAATACCGAAAGAAATAAAAATACATTGGAAACTAAGATGCTAGACATCCTTCCCTTACAGAAATTATCATTGTTCAAGATGTGTAACATAATTAGGTTAAAACCTGCACTATAGTGATTTACATAATTTGTATGTAATCTGCCAGAAGGACCAAAACCTGAGCTTTTGACAAACAACACTGAAGTGTCAACACTAATAAATCATTATGCCACAGCAGTCAGAAAAACACAGTTTGAACACAATGGTGAACCAAAATATTATACACTATTGTTGAAAGCTAAGGAGTTACAAAAAACATGCCATTATTGCCCTTGAAGAATAAAGCTTTCATTTCAGGCTGAAATAAAACAAAATTCAATCACAGATAATAAATATGAAAGGGCTTATCAGACACATACATTTCCACAAAAAACCTTCTATTCTTTTTCCCCTACAGTATACTCTAAGATGTTTTGCTTCTAGCATATTTCTCATAGGAGACTTTGAAGTCTGTTCCATGGTGTTAGATTTCCCAAAAAGAAATTTCAGTTTAGTTATGTTTTGTGTTAAAAGTAATCTCAGCCATTCCTACTAAAGTCAGTATTACAGCATTTGTGTGTTTAGTGACGTCACACAAAGCTAAATTCAAAACTGCCAAGAAAGCACACATTTTCCCAGAAAACAGAGAAACAATAATTAGAATTTCAATTTTTTTGCAGAACCAGCATTTTCTTAAAACTTTTCTTTGGGGGGGGAATACACTTAAAACATTTCACTTAAATACACATATATAGTTTTGGTAAAGTTAGAACCCTTTCTTTAAACACGATGGTTTTGATTTAATTACAGTCTAATAAATGACAGTTACAGTGTTTTGACTTTTGCATTAAGTAACAATATAAAATAATTAATATAATTGCAAAGCCTAACTGTATTAAAAATCTTATTTTAATGCATGGTAGAAACATTAATTCAAAACAGTGGAATTTCCTGAAAAAGAGAGCTTAAATTTCAACAATCAATCAGTAGATTCTACTCTATAGAGAATTGCTTCCACTTGCCTGATGGAAGATTAACACAGTTGCTCAGCATTGTACAAATCTCAGAAGGACTGTCTTAAAGCAGAAGATTACATAGAATTATTTCCACATTTACATCTGCTGGATTAATTCTTAAGCATGAAGATTTAACAAAAGATGGACAAGAAAATGAAGGTCTGGTCTGCTCCCGGGCCTTATCTGACAGACGGACACTTGTGACTACATGTATCAAATGACATCTATGAAATCACATCAACGGCAGATATAAAAAACCTACAGACTGAGAAACTTCCATAAAAGCGTCCCAACTCATTGCCTTGAAATACCCTGGAGGGTGTGTGTGTGTGTGTGTGTGTGGGGTACATTTCCTTACATTTCATCTCTCACAGAGCTCACACAGAGGCAAGTTCCCCAGTTTCTGCCATGGGTCTCAAAACCACTGGAATGCTCTTGAAGAGAGGGGCAGACATTTGCTGTTTTCAATTTAATATCTGTTTAGTATACTTAAAAATCTCATTTCAGACACTTGAGGCACAATTAATGTCTCAGCTGTTGTGATAGCATGTGGTTTTTAAGTGTATACTTCTTTTTAGCTTAACCAGTTTAACTAGTCCTAAAGTTCAGGCTTCCTGAGATAAAATTTTGCAATGTGCTAGCTACAATCCCTCTAGAAAGTACCCTTAAAAATATACATTTATGCTGTCTTATTTACAAAGTCACAGAACTTTGACTCAGGGAGAGAAATCATCCTCCTTATCTGCTTGAGGAAATGAGTGGTCTGGCCCCTAAGAAGCAGGTTTTGAGAAAGTGCCAGGTGCAATAAACAAAGAGTTTGCAATTCCCCATTAGCTCCCAAAGCTTACTGAGGCTTTGTCCTACTCCTTGCCACTCTGACTTCACAGACTCGAAGAAAAACTTGGCAACGCCTATGCATGCTAAAAACTGACTGACCACAATGGGGGAACAGAAAATTTCATCCAGCTTTGAAAACCTACCACAAAACTCTGCAGCACACATCAGAAAACATATTGGCAGAATAATGATTGAATATAACATAAAAAAAGTAAGGATCTTTTCTATTCTACACAAAAAAAATCTTGGCCTCCACCCCATTGGTAATTTTACCACACTATTTCTCCTAGCTGCTTCAAAGCACTGGTTTTCAATATAACTGCATACTAAAATTACTTTTCTGCTGCTACAATTCTGTGATCATTACTCCTGCTATGCTCACCTGGGAACCATGGTAAACTGTGAGGACAACAGGAGAGCAGGCATGAATAGAAGTCAAATTATCAACTTTTGTGACTGAAAACTCATTACAAACATTCAGTTTACACAATTTTTAAATGTCTAACTAAACCAGATAATGCAGCAATACTGGCTTAATGTATGCTGCCTCTGACCCTGTTTGTTCAAAATGTGATCAAATTATTAGCAACTCACCTACGTGCCTATAGGCTGTTGGAATACGTAGCACTTTGGAAGTATTACAGAGAGCAGGTAGTTAGATTCTAAACAGTTCATCCTTCCCCGTAACTATGACGGCACAGTTTCATAAACTGGGATATTTTTTGGACTTCCATATCAGAGGGCATAATGATTCCCAACTGGTATGAATAACAGCAACCTAACTGATGTCAATAAAGGAATACTGATTTATAATAGCTAAAAATCTAAGGCTTTAGTTCAACATATGCAAAACAGATAAATTATGCCTTTTCCCCAAATCATGAATAATTATTATTGAGACAAAAAGTTATTTTGGACAAGTATTTTCTTTTGAAAGGTCATTTCAACACTGCCTTCTTCACAAGAGTTGTAGTGTTCACACTGGGATCTCTAGGCACTTCTGTGTGGGTACATAAACGTGTACACTTGCTTTAATTTTTTTCCTTATTTAGCTTATTCACAGTTTTGACAAAAAGCATTTCCTTGCAAGTAGAAAAGGCTCAAACCATACTCTGCAACAAATCATGAAACAATGTTCTTTGAGGGCTTATTTTTACATTTAGAATTACCCATGAAGTCCTTAACATTAAGAATGAAAAAGGAGCAAAACAAATGAGCATAGACATTAATGCAAATTGAGATTCAATCCCACTTTTACACTTCTGCACCAAAAGGAATTGCAATTTCTTATTTCTAAATAAGATACTGAAAATGATGAAGATTGCTTTATGATCTTTAACATAAATAGGTGTAGCATACGCCTTTATTGCTGTCTTATCTGATCAACAGGGTGTGGTGCAACCAACATCCTCACCAACTGCAACCACCTCCAACCCATGAAAACACATCTCTGAACTCTGTTTCTGATAATAACAAGTGCATGAGATGTCTTCATCTGTACAGACAGAATACTGTCCACAATGTGAAAAAGAAGTGTTGCTAGGCAAATCAGTCACTTGCTTTTACCTATCAGAACTTTAGTGCAACTTATGAACGCACATTCACATATGACTTTTACCAACATAAGCACTCTTGAGGCAAACATTTTGTGGAGCTGTAACACAGCAGTTTGAATTGTCAGCTGTTCATCATTTGAAAATATACATATAGATTTAAAGTAATTTTTCAGTAGAGTAAGAGCAGAATATGTCACTTAGCAGAGGATATTCTAGAAATCTGTGCCACCTGCACAAAAAACTCTATTTGGTTCACTGAACCCTCACTCACATTTTTAAGAACACATAAAAAATGGAGGAAGAAAAGACAATAACTGAGCTGGTCTATGCCCAACAATGAGGAGGACAAGAATATTATTAAGCTTGGTTAGATTTCTTCTCTAACATGGAAGTGAGCAAAACAACCTTTATCCAAAACCATAGTAACACAGCCTTAATCCCTGGGCTAAACAATTTCTGTTACTTTCTGAGACTCTCTTCAAATCATACACATCATCATAACAAAAATATCTGGTAACACATTAAAGAATTTCTGATGCAAGCAGTATTTCGTGTTCAGCATAAGCTGCACTGCTAACACAAAAAAGATAAGCAATTTTAGTAAAATGGCAGTGAGTCCCAGTGGGATCTGAACACAGAACAACCAACATGTTACAACTCTTGCCAACTTCAGGCAAAAGCTGACTGGAAGCCGTCATTCTTCCCAGCATTTTTAGATAGAGGGATGAGTAATCATGTGCATGTGTGTATGAAAAGCTTGCCAAGATGATGGGCTAGCCACAAGGCCAAAATCAGGGTCATTAAAGACACTGCATATGGAAAGGGTCATTTTCCTAGGAACAGACCAATTACCAGTGAGCACATATAATGACTATTCATGATGTCAAAGCAGCTTGCCACATGGCTTTCATCTGCCAGCCGACAAATGCCTATACAAGAATGTTGCAGCTGTCAAGGGAACATATGACTCAATGTATGTATCTTGGAATGGTTTCTGTAGGGAGCCTGGCCCCTGTTCTGAGGTACTGGAGAAGATAATTTCACAAAATTACAATTTTGAGACCGCAAAAATTCAAACCATAGCCTTGATATTACAAGAATCCTATTTGATTTCAGCTGCTACAACAAAAATAACTGGTTATTATACACAAATGTCTCACTGACCAACTTTTAGAATTTTTTTCCCTCCCTTTTCCCTCCACACTGTTTATCCCACAGCCCTTTAAAGGAAAACATGCATGCAGGCTATTAAACAAATTCTCTGCCTTTATCCTATACTTTCACATACCTACTAAAATTCTAAATCCAGTAAAGAAAATAATAGTTCTTCTCCTCCATTCCTAATTCTCAATATAAAGAAGTTGAAATGGCTGATCAGTGAAAGTTCCTCAGGAGCTTGTTCATTAGAAAAATCTTCTGACCCCTTGGGCTGACTACCAAGATCAGGTGCTGAATTCTGATCCCTGAACTAGAATAAGAGATGGCACAATTCCCTCTAGAAGCAAGGCCTACAGGCATGCAAATCCCAGACATATGAAAGGCAACAGACTGTAAGACAAAATAGAAATCTCTTCACTGAATTCTTTCTTAATCAGCATGTGAATGTCTCGTGAATCAAGCAGTGTTATAAATAATCAGTATGATCAATAAACATTCTAATATACTTTTGGTATGACATTTTTCCCTGGAAAGATATTAAGGGAAAATTCAAATTTAATGACTGGGCTCTGGCCATATAACAGAAATACTACAAAAGCAAATTAAAAGTATAACCTTACCTTTGTAGGGAAGAGAGGACAGAGGGTAAAAATATACAAATTTCAGGTTAAAGAGGGAAAGATGCTGGTAGAACATTTAATGGACTCTAAGAAACCTACTGAAAAGATCAGCATGTTTAGCCAAAGATTCTGTAGATCAGGGGCAAACCAGCGAGACACGGGATCATGTTTCACATGCAACTCAGAGGGATTGAAACATGTGAAGTGGGTAAAACTTTCCGGGTGTGTTACTTTAACATAGATAATTAATGTGCTATGTCATACCATTACAGTAAGAGACAACATTGGCTTTAGAATCCTTATGAGCATTTTTGAGCATGGTCTCAAACCTGTCATGGTCTCCCTCATGAAAAATCTCAAGAAAAATGCTCAGCATTCTGGGAAATTGTTCTTAACCTAAAGTGAGATCTTGCAGCTCAGTTGCCTTAAGCAATTGAAGAGTCAATTCAAGCACAAGGTGAGAGTGCTAAAACATTAGAACTTCTTTCAAGTTGTTCTAAGACTCCAGCATTGGGGCACTAACCAGATTCTGTTTACTTTCTGAAGCACACTGGATGCAAGGAATGCAGCCCAAAACTTTAGTACAGTAAGTAATCAACTGGAGAGGGTAACCAGATCCCTTTCAAATACTATTCAGATTCTCATTTTAAATTGTTCATATTTCCAGCTCAAATTGTATCAGGACAAGAGTGTCTTTCAAAAATGGCTAATCTCACATTCCTTTTGATGAAATACAAACCCAGTATGGTGGTAAGCCAGAGTAGGGATTTTTCAGTGATAGCAGAGGATCTCTCTTGTCACCTGAATCTATTATTTACATTTATGGTAATATTCTGATGTTACAGCTCAACTCCAAACCTTCATTAGGAGTGTAGAGAGGAATCATTAGTAAGCATGGATTAACACACAGTCAACTAAAGGATGCCCACATATCCCAGTGAATGCGTATCTACCAGATTACAAACCAATTTCAGTGGCACATGCTGCATTCAAATAACAATAAAGTTGCAAAAATAAATCTTCTACAATCAGAGGTACTTAGGAATTTACAAAAATGGGATGCATTATAATACAAGGAGTTTTGGTTAATTTTTTATGCAAGTTTTCTGCTTCCTAAAATATTTATTTTAACAATTTTGACAAATATTCAGATTTTTTTTAAGCTATCACACCAAGTTTATATTATCTGGGGGCACAGTGACCTGAACAGGGGCAGAGACCCAGAACCTCTGGTCTCTCCTCAGCTGGGTGGGAAGATATTTGAGGCCAGAAGCCCTGGAAGTTGTGTTACAGCAGCATTTGTGTGCTGGCTCTCAGACGAACCTGGTTGAATTTATCTTTGAAGATAGACGTGAGTTAAAAAAAATTCAAAGCTATGAATGTAGATGCAGTTAGTATTTTCCTTGTGTCCACTTCTGACCAATGTGATCAATCCAAAACTTTATATAATCTTTAAAAAAATCTGCATTAAAGACTTTCACAGACTGGAGTACTAGTAGTTTATTTACTCTCCTCCTAGGATAATAACAATATATTATTAGTCATTTATATTACTTTAAAATAATGTTTCTTGTCCCAAGTAAGTGGAATTTTGCAGAATAAATATTAACCTGGATTTAAATTCAAGTTGAAGGAGATTTACAAATATCCGCACTCAAACTACCTGTCAATACAGAAAAGTGATTAAAGAAAAATCTGTTAAATTCAGCCAGATCAAAGACTTAGGTCAACACTGACATCTTTTAACCACCTCATAAGTCTCTTGCAGACAGTTCTGTAACACAAATGCATTATCAGTTCCATAACACAATCCAATTTGTTTTCTACAGAGAACAGTGTTTTTTCTCTGCACTTTCAGACACTCTTCAGTGTAGACACAGTCAATTGCTAAACCCACTAGTAAGGTGAATCATTTCAATATTACCTTTGTGAATTGACTGTGGAAGCACATTATTTGGTTAAATAGTCAATACTTCAATGTGAAGCGTTTAGTTTCTACTAATTTTTTTTCCTGAATAAATGCTTATAAAAAAAAGTAACAGAATTGCAAAGAGGAACCAGTGTCAAGTTCAGAGAAGACAAAGAACTC
The DNA here is from genome assembly GCA_035221455.1 of Xenops minutus. Classification (NCBI taxonomy): domain Eukaryota; kingdom Metazoa; phylum Chordata; class Aves; order Passeriformes; family Furnariidae; genus Xenops; species Xenops minutus. Next base: position 19,108,210 of record JAWWEE010000004.1, on the reverse strand, counting down.
ACCTGTTTAGTAAAGAACCAATAATTTTTCCCCCCCTCCAACAAACTTGTAATTTTCCCCCCAATAAATGAAGATTTTATACTTTTCCTCCAGTAAGGATTTTGACTAAATCGTACATTCAATCCATACTAAGGCAAACATGTTGCTCACATAACACATAGCAAGTCACAAAGATATGCAGCAAGTGTTTAATCCTCAGTGGAAAATCTAGTGGTTAACCATGCAAACAAATTATTTAACATTTTGCTCAGGAATCATTGCATTTCCAACTTCAGAGTGGTTAACATCTGCGTGTCATTTCACTAACACATACTTATGGTCAGGACATCCAGAGTCTGCATCCCCTAAAGCAAAAGAGTGGAAGTTAATGTTCTAAGGCACTTGACTCAACCAGACTATTAAATTTTCCTTCTCCTGTATATGATCTAACTGAGGTCATTCAGACAACCAGAGCTGGAAAACTTATTCTCAGCTAAATGGATCATGAGTCAACAGAATGCTTAAATTCAGAAAAAGACTGGGGACAGCAACATGCAAACTGACAAAACTGTTGAAGAAACGCAACTTCAGGAAAAATAAATATAACAGGGGATGTCTGTAAAGAGTTATTGTGCATACAAACAAAAATTAAAAGCAATTTTACCTCTGTTTGTGTGGCCAGTGATAGTATTTCCAGTGTCTTCCTAGAAGACCACTGAATAGCTCATAATCTTTCCCATCAGGAAGTTATATAGAGAAAGAAAGAGTTGTGCAACACAGGAAAGATCACAAAGACACATGCAAAAGCAGAAAGCAGCTGATAGGATAGCAACAATAATAAAATGTGAAAAATACAATCTGTTTGCAGCGAATTAAGATGGCATATCTAGGCACAAATTACATGCACTAACTTAAATACTCATCAGAAAAAAACTTTTCAATGGAAAGATGAAATACCTTGTGGAATAATCTATCTTTGGGTATGAGTCATTGATGCTTTGAAGTATTAGGTTAGTTTCTTTACAAACTGAAATGTTGCAATGCCTTACATGGCAGAAAACACTTTGGCAACTTCCCCTACACTTAATATAAAAAGCGAGAACAAAAGATGTACCAAAGATAATTTGCTTCTGTGTTTCCAGAGGAAGAGCAAAAGTAGACAAAGGGCTGAAGTGTAAGAGGTTGGTTTATGGCTCTGATAAAGCTGGTAGTGACACACAGCCTGTAATTGCCTTCATACAACTCTCCTGCTACAACTACTATTCCAGTAATTCTGGGTTAGTGTTAGACTACTTAATCCAAGAAGTCTCTCTGTGGAACTTCTCTGAAGTTGTAAACAGGGTGGTCCACATGGCCCAAGAACTGCATGACAGGATGTTCCCTCATTTTTAAATAATAACCACTTCTAATAATTCCACATACTTCAGGAGCAAAATCCTTCTCTTAAATCTACAGTCTACTCTTCCTATTGCTATGAACATAAACTGAAGTCTGCAGTGCACCAAAAATCAAGTTATCAGAACTTGAGTGAATAGCTCCCTTCTTTGATTTTTTTTCCAAAAGTTAGTACCAAGGAATCTGCAGTTGAGTATTCCTCATCTAGCCATTTCCTTTTTCTCAACTTCTCTAAAACACAAAAGGAGCTACAAAATACCACAATATAAGATAAATTGGAAAATTGCAATTACAATTAAAAAATACAATTAAAAAACAAATCTAAAAGAAGTAGAACTTGGCATGATTTATACTTAAAGCAGAGAAGGCTATTGCAAAAGTATTCTGTAGTGGCATATAGACTTCAATGCCATCAGTAGATTTCCTCAAGGAAGTATCCACACCATTATTCATCTCATGGACAGACTGTCACAATGTATTATTTAAAAGCAACACTGAATTGCTGCCATTTCCAAAGAGATTCTCGTAACTTACACACACAAATTCCGCTGAAATACGGGCATCCAGTTCAAACTAAGTTTTTGAACATCTCTCACTATGAATTCCCTAAGTCCCTAAGTGCACTGTAATTCTTTCTGCTGAGATAGGTTTTTGTTGTTACATCACCTTTCTCATAGAGCTCTTCCATTGCTCTCCAGGTTTCAGCTCGAACCTCTCGATTGCTTTTCCCGGGAACGTGTGCATCAGGCCAGTGCATTAAATACAGATCTGAAAAAGAAACAGAGTCAGACTGCTCATTAAAATGTGCAAAAAATAAATATATCAAATGATGTGAACAGCATTTCCCCTCCATAATGGCCCCTAAGACACTACCATCATAATAAATACCAATCTTACTCCGTGATCATTACTGTACACATAATTTAGTTTTAATAAATGAATTCTATGACATCTCATTAACAACTAAGGGCAGCAGAAGTTACACATAAATTAAAAAATGTGCATGTACTGGACTCAGAGTTCCAGATGAGATAATCTAAATTTCAAAAATAACAGGACCTATAGCTCCTTTGTAAGTTTGTAGACACTGCTAGACATTCTGAAGGAGAAATTTAAGAGATACTTGGAAAACAATTAGATTACTATTTAAATTCTATCTGCAGATTAAACAGGTAACTGCAGGCATTCCTGCCAAACAGGTTTTGGCCTTTACTGCCTATATTAGTCTGATAAAAAACAGGAAAAGGAAAGGAGATGACTGAGATGTACACCATTTTCTTTGTACTTTATAATATTCCTTTTCTGGCAGTCCAAATATAGAGTTAAGAAATAAAAAAAACCCCAGACTTGTTTGCAATAAGAAGAGTTTTTTGTTCTTTGAATACATCACTGCATTCATTTACAGCATCTCTTTGGGAAAACACAGATCCTCTGCTTTGTGAATAATGAAAAAATGTAGGGAAAAAAAGAAAAATAATTCTTTTTATTCACATTTAAGGACTACACTAATGATTATTATTCCATTGTGCTGGTATATTAGTTTATCACCTCTAAAAATAAAAACTCAACCTCAATTTAAGAGGAAAAGGTGACATGAGATTCTCTATAATACGCCAGTTCCAATTTTGGCATATCATTGCAACACTCTTACAGAGATTATGTTACTTGCATTAAAAATCTGTTTAGAAGAGTATAGAATTTTGTACAGTAAAATACATTACAGTTCTCTCAAGGAAAGTTATTTTGGATTTATCAAAATCACAAAACAAAAATCACAAGCTAAATTTGCACTTTCTGATATCAATAACCCATTAGACTTTTAAATACAATTCCTCAGAGAAGAAAATATCACTCATATATAATGATCTGCAGCATCTGGATTTCCATCACATTTAAAGAGAAAGTTGCTCATTTTTTGCCCTTGTATACATAAAATCCACTTCCAATTCTATATGCAGTCCTGTTCATCACCAGTCTATGAATAATTACTTCTTCTGTAATTGCTCTGAGAAAAAGAACTTTTATTTATTAAAAATAAATACCAGTGGTATGGGAATAAATACCAATTTCTGTGACATTTAACTGAAAGCTAATACTGAGAAATAATATTGATTAATGCGTCTGGTGAGGTTATGTTCAAAACTCAGGGCTACTCTACTTCTGTTGCCAATAAAATTTCCACTGATCTATATTAGACATAAATGTAAAGATTTGCATTACAGAGTGCTAATATCAAGTGTTCATTTTGATCCAAAATTATATGTACTTGGTGGTAGTTACTGCACAGAGACTGCCATGTTTGAATTTAAACTTTTTTGCTTGGATAAAGCAAATGTCACACGTAAGTAGGTGTGAGTTACTGGTGTCTGATGCCTATCTCACATAAAAATGGAATTACATATCTTTAGTTGCTGCTTGCTATGTTCTCCAAACCAGACTAGTAAGAACTGCTTAACTATGCAGAAACACATCATTTAGCAAAAATAATCAAACTTCAGCAGAGTTTCACCAAAAGCTACTTCTCCAAAAGCCTGACTATTCAGTTAAACACCATAGTTTGCAAATGCTCACAGAAATAGCTACATCATGGATTTCCATGTACAGAGATGCACTGTACCAGCCCAAGAAACTGAAGCCTCTCAGAAAAAAAAACTTGACAGATTTGATAACTGAAAGATCTCTGGCCTTGGACATTAAAAAAAAATGCAACGTATCAGCCTTCCCTGTATCAGCGTCTTAGGCCTCTTCAGTGAAAACCTGATTAGCTGTTGGTCCTTTATTTTAGAAAGGTGATGTTACCAGGTATGTGAGGTCCATATCATCCTATTATATTTATTTTAATTTATAACAAATTACTTCACATTTAGAAATACATGCATTTAGGACTAGAAAGCATCTACTAGATCACAAAGCACAGTCCCTCTGGACTGGAAGAAGCGTTCACCAAAGATGTGGGGCAAAGGCACCTTATCTCATAGATAAAGAGGAGAATAGTCTTTGTACCAGTCATGGGTAAAGCACCCCTGGCACAGCCAGGATCTGCTTTCTTCTACTGCATCTGTTAGAAAACTTTCCATGGTGCCTGCAGGCCAACAAAAACAGTAAGCCCTGCACACACCAAAGTCTATGACTGCATCTTTATTTGTACACACATTCACACACTACACCCACACATACTTTCTTTTGCATAAAATATTTCCCCATGTGGGGGATTATGAGAACAGAACCACTCTTTAATTCACTTTGGAGGCAAGAAGTTAGTTTTAAATAATTTATCGAAATAGCTTAAGGTTCTAGTAATCAAGAAATGTGTAACTTTATCACTGCAAGTTTTTAAGAACAGACTACATTTTTATCTCTTGAGAATGATGGGGTTGTGCTTTGTAGCATGGGAAAGATTAATCAGTACCTTGAGATGCCCTCCAACCATATATTTTTTAAAAATAATCTTAAATCAAAAAATCCACCATGATTCACAGTATCAGGGTGCACCTGAGAAAGATCAAAAAAACCTCCAAACATTCACAATCAATTTTTGTATTTAACAGCTTTATAAAACATCCTGTACAGCCAATCAAGCTGCAATAGTGCAGTGGTAAGTGAAGGCCTGAAGTTCATTTAAATGTCAAGGCACAGTGCTGCAGGAAAAAGCTAACGCTGCTTTCACACATACATTTAAAATAGAATGGCTTATTACTTCTTAGTGGTTGTAGACCTACAATCAACACAGTTCCTTTTAAATTAAAAGTCCACGGACATTTTACACATTTAAAAGCCAACAGTATGTTGTTGTGGGAAATAAAAGTTTGCAATTCTATTCAAGTTCCTAATACAATATTAAAAAAAAAATTGACTAAAACAAATGTAGTTTTGAAGAACACAGCACGCCTAAAAGCAAAAATATATTTTTCAATGTTTCCCAGCTATCTTAATGCAATGATATTTTCCCTCCTTTTCTCAATAGTCACTGTACTTAGTATTGAGTTGTATTTTTCTCACCCACTCAATCCCTTTTGTTTTGTGTTTTGTTCTATTGAACAAAGAACAACGTGAAAAAACCTCCAGTGTTTTGAAGCAATACAGAACCTGAATTATGGTAATACACCCATTCCATGTGATTCAGCTATTACACTGAATATGCTGAGAGTGCATTTGTCCAGCTCCAGCTGGGGATTTGTGATAGGTCAGATTTGCCTGAATGGGACAAACTCAGAACAGTCAAAAGGAAAATAAAATTGTTTATGAACTCTGTAACCCACCAATCACATTCAAGAAATTACTTTGGAGGTTAGATCCAAATCCCAAGGAATGTGTTCTGCTACTGCCAAACCTGTAAGATTTGCTGCCATTTCACACTGGTTTACTGTGACTGCTAGTTGAGGACCACATTAATTAAATGCAAGGAGCAGAATATCTCTTACAACCACTACCCACAAATAATAAAAATTTCCAGCATGTCATGGATATATAATCTACCAGTTCAAACAAAAATCCAGGAACACTGCACTCCCAGTACCATTTGCCTGAAAAGTGTTTATTGAAAAGGCTTCACAAGTATTTTGAAAGGAGCACTTTTTCTCTTAAAATGCTGTGACTGCTTTCAACAGTTATCTACTTCAACAAGTGGCATCTTATATACTAATAATGCACAGATCTATTAATTCCTGTTAGATCATTTCCCAGGTCTCTAATTCAGTCTGTATAGATGGACTACGTAATCAATAAGGATCCTCAAGAAAATTAACAGAAACAGAAACAAAGAGCTCAGCTGCACATTTAACTGTCAGGGCTCCTCCAGTTTATTCTTTCTGCAGTCTTCTGAATTACTAACTTTCCTTCCAAGATAAAGGTCTAACATCACAGATGTATTATTTAGGATATTTCAGTTTTCTTTATGAACTATGTAACTTTACAGAAACGCTCTGAATCCCCATATATTTGGTTAATATAGAATGAAATCAGGAAATCCTGATTTATTCTGATCACTATTTCACAGAAAAAATACAAGCACTAACACATGCTTGTAGATAGAGAATTTACTTTCCTAAATAATCTTGGGCACAAATTGTCCTGTTATTACCAGATCTCTTTTTGCCATGGATTTTAGGTCCTCTCTATGGTGCAGCAGAAAAGGGATATAAAATGTAGATATGAATAAAAACAGAGCTTAGTTCTACAAGTTCATAACCATATATTCAAGCCAATCTTCTGTATTCTAATTACTTTTGTTAGACTTGTGATAAGCCTCAATTTCTAACAGGATGCTCTTACTCTAAAGCATTATGGAAAAACCTGAAAAGTTCACCTTTGAAGGTACTGCCCCATTTCGGTCAAAAATCCTTCCAGTAGCACGTTCCAGCTGAGTGCTTTCAGACAGGAGGTACAGAACTCTCTAAGGCATGATACCTTCCACAAACCCCATGCAACACCCCAGGTGTTGTACCTAAGGATCTAATCCACCAGCATAAACAGCACCAAAGATGAAACTCAACTCTATCTCTGTCAGAGCAGTGCAGATCACGCTGTGCTTAATAGAAATTGTGGAGTTGATCCAACAGGGATTAAACTCAAATAGCTAAAACTGTTGCTCCACTTGCCATCCTGTCCTTCTTGTGGAAGTCACCATTCTCATATACAGATCAGTGACTTGCATGTGAAGTATTTCCAAAGCCATCACACTTCACAAACTATCGAGTTAAACCAAGCTGAAGCCTACATTGCTTAGGTCACTATGGCAGACTAAGTTGTTTGGGAAGAGCTTTGGAAATTCTTCAGAGATCTCCACATCGGTGGAAGAAATGTGAGGAAGGAGAGAAGATGGGTGAGGGTATTGAAACAACAAACAAAAATAAAAAAAGGAACAAATCTGGTATGGAGACAAATTGCAAGGCAGTTGTAATACTCCCTTAATCTGTTTTAGTAATATAAGCAAAAGAATTCTCAGATCTGAACACATCTCACAAACTAAAGTTATGTTTATGCCAATCCAAGGACTCATTCACATGGTGACAGCATTAGTGCATTTCTTGCTCTCAAATATTCTTTTCCTTCCTTCAGGTCTTTTTGCCTAGCAGCAGTACGTAAATTCAGTACTTGTGTGAGCACCTACTTCAGTCTACTACCTGAGAAAATAAAACCAACTTACAGTACTAGACAGAATCACTGAAAGTGACTTCTTGGAAGTGAGTCAAGTTTTCCTCTCATCGACATTCACCACCAGTGCCAGAGCAAGCAGAAGAAAAAAGAAAGCAAACACAAAATAACAAGCAGAAAGCAGAGAGAAGGAATAGTGTTATTTCTCAGTTTAAAGGAGAAAGTCAGGGTTTGAAACTTGGTTTATAAAAGCCTCGTTGCAGTGACCTGCATTTGCACAGTACAGACAAAAAGAAATTTTCATGCATTTTGCATTATTCTGTACCTGTGGAGGAAGCCAAGGGATATATTTCCAGAAAGAAGGAAGCAAAAGATGTGCATACAAGTATCTGTCTTTAACAGATATAAGTTTTTCCCTGTTCATCTTGCAAAGTACCCAAGCAAAAAAAAGCCAGTAAATAGAGCACACAGCTGCCATTAATATTATATGTTACTAATTCAGTAAAATTCACACTTCATAGAAGCTGTTCACTTCCTCATTTGTTTATTGTTAAAAGAGAGACAGGGTGAGAAAAGAAACAAAATGAAGGTTTGCAGGACACTGACAGGCAGTTCTTGATGATTAGGTCAATTATTTCTTGATTATTAGCATAAACACAACCTCCATCAGTGTCATTACTTTAGAGTATTACTTTAAATTCATCCTCCTCTACCTCCACTTTCTTCTCATTGCTCCAGCTAGGAAAGAAGAAGCAAGCATGATGTTTATTTTTATCAGGTACCTCCTCTTCTATTGCCTATTAATTGGTATCATTATTGCAGCTCTTTGCCTCTCTAAAAATGGAGTAACAATATCACATCTTTGACTGCAAGAAATTTATGATCAGGGTAAATTTGAAACTGCATCAGTGTTAGTTACGTTTAGTTTTAGTTTTCTAAGGTCTTGCAGATACTTCTAACATTTTTCCCCAGAATATATCGCATCAGACAGACCAAACCAAAGGCAGCATTGAGAATTTTAAAATGTTAATAGACCTGCAAAATAGGTTTTAGAAAGGACTCCCATTCCTTGAGAAAAAGAAAACAGACCACAGAAAAAACCAGGCATTTTTGTCACCTTGTTGCCAATATATTATTGTAAAGTTTATGAATCCTTATTTCATAGGTTTTGGGTGTGTTTACCAAAATATATAAAACTCACATAGTTGTTCCTCAATAATTTAACAATGAAATATACCTTCACAAAACATACTTGCATTTTTAACAAGAAAAAACTCTACTCTCAATTGCATGCATGTGAACTTTCTAGAGAAGAAACAGAACAATAAACCTGCAGGTGTGTAAGTTTAGGCAGAATTTGGTTCCTGTGATTTATCTGTACTATGTCATTTTTTTTCAGGAATTAATTCATCTTTGCAAGTACTCACATGGAAGGCACAATAAATGATCTATATGTAGAAATTCATACCAAGATATTCAACACCAAGTCTTTCACATGACTCCAAGCAGGCTTTTTTTGTGTTTTCATAGCCATAATCACTATGCCAGAGTTTGGTAGTTATCCAGAGGTCCTCTCGCTTCACATCACTGTCTTTGATGGCCTTCTGGAGCAGAGATTCACAGCCATATCTTTTTGCTGTGTCAATGTGACGAATGCCACATTTTTGTAATGCATGGACCACAGCATGGTGGGAATAGCCACCTTGGTGGGAAGTACCTAAAAAAACAAAAGCAGAAGTGAATTGTCAGCAGTGAATTACGAGGGACATAATTTATCATTCTTCTTAATTTTTGCTGGTTTTTTTGTTTGTTTGTTTTTTGGGTTTTTTTAATATATTGCCACAGACCCTTCTTATTCAATTTTCATTTCCCAACAGTAAAAAGAATGGGAACTGACAGATTTCTAAGCTGGAAAAATACACAAAGTAGGACAACATTGATGCTGATCAGAAACAACTCCATCAAAATCAAGTATCAAGAGCATTTAACTGTAAGGAAGTAATTTAAGGAGTCAGGCTGCAAATCATCCAGAGAAAACTCATGCATTTGGAAAATCAGTACATATCACTTAATTTTCACACAGAAGCACAACATTTACAGATGAAAATATTAAAAAAAAACCCAACCAACTTTAAAAATAATTTACTTTGTGAAAAACATATCCTGAAACCTTTACTTTGTTGAACTCCTGGTAGCTTCAAGCTATTATTGGATTATACAATCCCAGAGCAGGCCATAGCGCAGGTGCAATTCACATAATGCCAAGCTCAGCGGTACCCAAAACAATGGCATCCCACACCAGTCACAGAATGGGCAGGCAGGGAGTTCCAGCAACAAAGTGCTGTTACTGTCATTGTGGAGGTATTCACTGGATGTGTATTTCGCATCTCAAGGGCACGGAAGGAGGAGGAGACTCAGCAGGAAAAGCAACCAGCAGGAGGACTGTCAGATAAAGAACTGGTTGAGAGCAAGAAGGATGATGGCTCTCCTTATGCTTTCCTGTTAGTTGTTTTTCCTGCCATGAGCCCCTCACCCATTCACCCTCACTCACACACTTCCCACAAACAGTATTTTCTACAGTTTGTTGGAGGAAATGCTCAGTCCGTTCCAGTCAGCTACCAAAGTCACCTCCTTCTAAGTTGATGACTAGTACTTAAAGGCCATAGTGCCACAAAGAATAGTCGGCATGAAAATGGCTCTGTCACTGACTTCAAAAGGGCCCCGAACAGTCGTGAACAGCTGACAGCACCAGGGGCTGCTGAATCGAAATAAACAAAGGACTTCGGGTCAAAGAATAATATAAAGCAAAATCTGTATGTGCTCTAAACTTTCTCTTTCCCTCCAAACACACACTAAACATCTGCATGCTATGAAATTAACTCAAGCCGATGGCCACCCTGCCTGGCAGGGAAAGGACACAAATGAAAACACTGCCGGTGCTCCCAAACCCGAGCCGGGGAATGCCCAGCGGAGACTGCCGGATTCTCACACACCTTTCAACAATGCATGCAAGGATGAGAACACACAAAAGTCCCTCTTGCTTGTAAGGCAAGCTAGCTTCTCTTAAATGCTGCTCATTTTTGCTCATTCCTAACCCTAGGAGGAAAACCAGAGTCTTGCTCAGCACTCTAAGTCATGTAAACTAAAATATAATATGGTCTGATATCACACCCTGACACCTGAGGATCGTGACATTCTGCCCAACACAATGGGGCTATTTCTACTTTATGTTTAAAACAGACAAAATGTGGGGCAGTGAATTCCTGACTTATCTACATGGATTTTAAAGTGATGAAATTATAATACTATAGTCCTACAATTTTGACATGCGTATTGTAAGCAATTTACCTTCCAAGTGTAAACAAACTTTTAATGCTTGAAAAGACAAAACTTTAAATATTTTTTCCATACCTCCTAATTATGATTTCTAGTTGGCTTAATTTCTGAGCCAATTAGAAACAGATGTCCCTGTAACTTGTTTTACATGAAAATAAGTCAATCTAAGTCAACTTACATTTTCGAAATGGCTATTTCAAAATCATGATTGTTTAAAAATTTTAGATGACTGCAATGCTATGACACCACAATTATGGGCAAAGAATAGATATGCAATTTTACATTATTCAAATTCTAAAGGAATTTTATTAAAGAATTATATGACTAGCATAGAAAAGTTACTATACTTTTTCATAACAAATGCTTCACTTTTAATATGATGGTATTGGTGCAAAATAAATGAGGTTGTAACTATTGTGTCTCTTTCTGGCTGAATGGGCATTCTGAAGCACAGAATGAATGGGGTTCATTTAGAGGTCTTGCAAATGGACTCGGACTCCTTTCATGCATAATGGATTTCAGTAAGAACATTTAGGACAAACAACTTTTTTTTTTTTTTTAAATTTAACCCTTTAAGTTAAAGGGAGAGAGTGGAAAAGAAAGAAAATTCAGAATAATTCTGTTATTGTACCCCACTCAGTGATGGCATGCACACTTGTTACACAGGAAATAAAGACAGCAAGATCAGTCTGGAGGGAATTATCTCAATTTCTATGCCTACAAATGAACTACAACAGTCCCAGGGCACTAAACAGTAATCAAAAAGAAAGCTTAACAATTATTTAATATTACTACTTTGCAAGTCAATAATAAACAACAGGTTGATAAGTTAATTATGTTACTAACATAACAGCTTCTAGACTTTAGAAATCATAGTTTTCTTGTGTTTACTCATGTGGTTAAATAAGTTACAATTCACAGATGCAGGATGACAAAAGAAGGTGGAATGACTGAAATTTCTCCTTTTTTTACATTAGAAATCCAAATAACATTATTTCAACACATTAATATTCTTACATGTTTGGGATGACCCTTTGTTCACAGAGATATAATTCACATTGTTCATGTATATTTAAAGACAAAATCTCATCTTGCATTTAAAAGTAATATGAACCAGCACCCATTCCATCCTCTTACTGTTTCTAAAAATATTTTATTACTATTTTTTCCCCTAGAGTTCTCTGATAAAAACAGGAACTCCTTTTAAGAAGTTATGTCAAATATAAAGAAGTTTAGAAAAGCTCCTTAATTTTTAGCTAGTATTTTAACTTATTTTCCTAGGAAATAGCACCGCTCTCTCACTTACTGAACTAACCTAAATTTGCCAGATCCTAAGATGTCCAAGACAATTACATTCCTATGAATTTTGTGAAAATTGGTGGTTGTGAGGGACAAGGATAGTGCAGTGAAAATATGGATAGGTCAAAGGACACAAATGCACTGAAAACTAGGCTTCATTAGTTATATGGTTACTTTGCCACAGTTACTCATCACTTTCTTATTATCCTGAAGAACACTGCTATCAAAACCGGGGTGAAAAACATGCTCTGACAACTCATAAAAAGCTCCAGATTATTAGGAAGGCACGTTTCTGTTCGCCATGCAGTTGCTACAGGGGAAAAAACCCCAGCACCCCAATCAGCAACACCTTCCCCAAACCCTCGAAAATACAAAATCAGCATCTCTCCTTTTGCCCCCACCAAAAAGGTAAAACAACTAACAAACCAAAATGCTACCCCTGTCCCAGCTTTATGCACCACCTCAGCTGACTCTCAGCCTCATTAAACTTTCCGTTCTCCTTCGCGGAAGCTGCAGAACTACAAAGGGAGATCCAAAGCTGCAGCAATTTTTCAAAAGAGAACCAGGACCTACTTTCCCTCCCTGCTTTCTCCTTCCCTCTGTGGAAAGGGGTGTCTTCATGTCCTTTGTGAAATGTGAAACGATTATTTATCTGAAAATACAAAAATATTCTGTGACATGAATAGCTGTGGCTACTTGAATTCAGTCAGTGGAATAACATCAGAAAAGTTCCTGTTAGTGAAACCACAGCCAGAATATTTAGAGGTCACATTAGAGATTAATGATCTTCTGATATCAGTACCCAGTACTAAATTAAAAGAGTTGACAAACAACACACCTGCAAAAATGCCCATTCCTTCATTCCTTTGCTGATTTATCTCCAAGTAATCACTTAAGAACTCTCAAAAGCAAAAGCTCAAACATCCTTTTATCAATGTTTAGATACTCATTGTGTACATATGGTATTGACACCATAACAGGCATGAAATACGTGGTTTTCTTAGTTTTATTTTTACTATTTCAACCTTATATTAACCTAATGAATACAAAATTTTTTTTGGTGTTGATATAGTTTCATTTCCTAATTACCTTACAAGCAAACTGGATGATAAAAAATAAAATGTGCAAATGAACATATAACACATTTAAAGGTTTATTGCTAATCCATTCACAAAACCACGTCTCTTCTACGGAATGGCTCAAAGACAGACAACCCTTACTTGCTGTCCTTGCTGTCTGTCTTACATCCTCCTCCTCATTCTGTATTCATATGATCTGCTGACAAGCTAATTCATATTGTTAAATAGCCAAACAAAAAACTACAGTTTTAGGATTATTCATGAGCCGGAATAACTCCGCACAGGGGAAAAGACACTAAATTTCGGGCAAGGGATGAAGTAAAAAAACCTTTATCAGTAGTAGTGAAATAATTTGATCTAATAAGTGCTTTTATTAAAATAAAAAAAAAAATCACAGTTGTGTTCAAGTCAACCAACAAATGATCAGAAAGACCTTCTCCATGAATTTATCTCCTGGAGTCAGTCTTTCTTTCTATTACGTTCCCCAATACTGTCCCTACAGCGCCTCTTCCACAAGCAGATAATGTGACACTAACTTTCTATAACCACAGCACTAGAACCCAAGTGTTTTTACTGTCATATTTTGGCATAGTTTTCCTTGACAGGGTCAGTCGCTCTGCAACAGATGAAATCAAAGTCAACCTCACTATGAAGTTACTACATTCTACAATTTCATAAGGTGACTAGACAGTATTTCAAGTTAAGGGATCTAAGTTTAATCACAATTAATTTTACAAAATAACTTGGATATTTTATTCAGAGTTGAAGACTGTCACCCAATGTGTGTATAAAACAGGGCAGCTGCCCTTGAGAGAATACAGCCTATAGAGATGATGGGCTTCTGGAAGAACTGGTAGGACAACACCAGTGATAAGAAAAAGGCACTGAGCAGACTCGCATTATATAATCAATGGTTCTGTAATTGGTCAGAACCAAAGCAGCACACAGGTTTATCTAAACCTCTGTCATTTAAGGCCAGTTTCTCTTGCCTTTGTAAAAGATACATACTAAAATATATAAAATATCCATAATCCAGGTAAGTTTTACTTTGGTAATGTTTTCTCATTTGTTTGTTTTTTCGTTTACTAAATATGATCCATTGTTTAGTGCAAAGGTGTCACTCTGGGACTGTTTTTCCCCTGTGCAACTCAGAGTACACTCACAGAATTCAGTAACATGAGGAAAAAAAGTAGGCAAGCATGATTTTAAACTCTGGAATTCTACTCAAGCAAGTCTTCACAGGCACCAAGAAACAAAATGCAGGAAAATACAGTCTTGCCGCAAGGCAAAAGGGTAGGAGAGCGCCATGACATGTTTATTATGTATCCAGGGAAAGGGAAGCCAGAATTGCTAGTTTTCTCTCTTCCTGAAAGGAAGGAAGAAATGGCAACGAGCCATTGTTGACAGGAGCACTCTATTCCCTCCATCCCGAAGAGGCTCTGACTGTAAAAGATACTGAGATCATCCTCTGTAAAACAACCATACATTTTGTTCCCTGACCTACCACTTGCATAGTCAGAAACCCAGAAAAGAAGGCAGGTATAAGGGCAACTTCTCAGAACGTGTTCCAAGACAATCCCAGAAAGTCTGCAAGCAGCAGCCAACATCAGTGAGATGTTACTGCTCTGATATGGCACGAATCCACTAATGAACTTCTGGCAGCAGAAATACACTACCACCCAAAAAATGCAAATTTTTTTTTTTCAGTGGGAGTAAAGAGATTTCTACTGGAAAAGTGCCAGCTATTTAAATTATTCAGCTGTGGTATATAAATATTTTAATCAAGAAGAACTTATCAATAAAACCTGGAAAGAGACCTATACCTTTGAAAGGCAATTACGAATGTGTAATTCATGTAGAAATTTCATAAGCAGAGCAGCAGCACACATTTATTTAAATGCCTTTACAGAGAGAGTGCCAAATCTTGGAGCCTTTTCTTTCACTCCACACTTTCCCACCACCGTGAGAACTATTTCTCATTAACAACCAAATTGGTTTCAGATGCTCTGCTATAAGATGTTACCTTAGAAACCATTTGGTAAAAGACTGTGGCTTCCTTCCATAGAAATCTCAAGCAGTGAAAAGGCAGATTTTCTGGCATAAATCAAATCCAATTTCTAGGGTTCACTAAACCTTTTCTCCTCAGAATAATGTTTTGTGACTAGATCTTAGCAGTTAATAGTGCACGAAGAATTGCTGGTGTGAACCAGTTTTAAATTATTTTCATTCTATTTCCTTTGTTAACTCAATTGAAATTACTTCCAGTACTCAGCATACCTTGATAGAACTTTTAACTTCATAACTAATAAGGATATTTACTATGTACAGTAAATAAACAGACTGAACAAAAATTTTGTTTTTCTCCCCTTTAAAACATGTCCTTAAACTACTCTATCTGATAAGGGTGACATTAATTGATTAAGGACACTAGACATTTGAAAATAATTCACAATAAATGAGACAGACCTGTGACAATTTTTTCCTCCTCTAAACAACTTCCACAAAAAAGAATGATCAAAAGAAAAAAAATATTAAGCCCATACTCTGTACTTAAGTAGGACATTACCATAAACATTCCTGCTGTGAAAGGTTGACTTAAAAATGAGTTATGTAAATAATTTATGATTAAGCATAACCAACATTAAGGTATGTAGAGGGACAGCAAATTTCAGAAGTGTAATTGAACATGAGGCCAATAAGTCAAAACCACTTAAAATATTGTAAAGATAATGTTATAGGAAAAATTATAAAGAGAACTGTGATTTATAGTGACTCATAGCTTTACAGGATGAAAATGTACATACAATAATTATCACTGTAAGATCCTAATTCAAGGTAACATTCAAGCTGATGGCTGATTTTTGACATAACAGTGCCCTTCACCTGGAGTGCAGAGCAAGTGCAGTTGTGAATTCTGACAGATCCTACCTCTGCACTGTCAGGTGACACTGCGAGCTCTGAGACTTGCCATGTCCCACTGCGGAGTTCGAGGGACAGGCCCAATGCAGCTGCCCTTAGTGCGAACTGCAGCTCAACAATAAGGAATGTTTCTGATTAAATGCTTACTCTTCCCCACATCATCTAAGAATTTAAACCACATTTTCTCAAGGTTTCCAAGACAAATAACATTTCCTGTAGCCCCTCCTCTCGCATTGCACATTCAGCCCTAGAACATTATGCATTAGAATACTCAGCACTTCCATTCAGGCATTAACAATGAGAAACAGACCTTACAGTTATGAAACTGCTGTGAAGCCACAAAGATGCCTTTCCTTTTCCTCTCCCCTCTTCCTCCATAACGAGGATTTTGTATTACTCTCTATGCTGGAGGTACTTTGCATAAACATTAAAACTGAAGAAAGCTTAGGAATTAGCACCTCCTTTCTCCCTGTCTGAAGGCCTAAGGAACTGCAGCAATGTAGGTTACAGCAGCATGTGACATCACCATTCAATGCTGCCAGAACTATGCTAGTGAGCTCTGGCAAACAAAAAAGGTATGAAGACTAAAATCTGCTACATGAAGGTTGAAAGATAAAAGTTTAGCTTTCTTCCCTCCCTCCCCTCACCCCCAATGTTTTGTGTAATTTTTCTACATTACAGAAACATGGTTAAAGACAGAAGTTCTGTATACTGGAGTTTGCTTCTCTGTTAATTTCAAACTGCTTACAAATGATTTGTTCTTCTCACAGGCAATTAAGCTTGCAACATTTAAAAGTATTAATGGCAACAGGAAAGTTAAAAACATACACACGAAGTGCCTCTGCTTATACTGATAAAACCTCTAATTATTAAATAATGACAGAAACCTAAATTGGTTTATTATTTAGATTTAGTGAAGGGCACTTAAAATTCATCTTTATCACATCACCAACAGGGTGATTACCAAAAAGAATCCAGCACAAGAAAGCAAGCCACTTTTCTGCTATGAAATCATGGTTCACATGCCAGAATATAAACAAAATTCCCACCAAAAATACAAAAACCTGCATTTTGCCCCAGATGCATTTATGAGTAGCCTTTAAGGCAACATTTGTACAGCATTAAGAAATAAGACAGCACCAGGCTGGAACTATGTAAGTTCAAAGAAAACAAGGAAGGTAGGAGCTTATCAGGTTTAGTCACATAGGGAGAGGATAATGCTTTGTTCCACTGCCTACAAACACATAGCTGCCTGGGATATGGCCACATTTTGTACAGGAGAGAAGTTAAATATCTGGAGGCCCTCAAAGCTCAAGTACAACTTCTCAAGATTGGGTCTACTGAAACAGTGGATGAATTGAGACAGAAAGATTTATAGAGGTGGCATTTTGTTCATCACAAGAGGCTATTAAGGCAACTTGGTAACCATGGGTGAGAAGCAAAGCCCCAACAGAATAAAAAAAAATGGCTGAGACATAAAACAAAGGGAAGAAATAAACAGCCGATTCTTATTAGGGAATAAGATTAATAGGGGAGAGTGCCATAGGTCTGGATATCAGGACCACTGTTCCATAAATTTCCTTAAGAACCAAAGCCATGAAAAAACAAGAGCCGTGAATAAAAAAAAAAAAGGCAGTAACAGCAGAAAATGACAAGAAATAAAGGCTTGACTCTTTTGCCATTGAACTGAAAAGCAAAATCTAATTTTATTTCAGTCCCAGCAGGACTGGGTCTTTTTCGACCACAGCTAAGTTGAATATGAGCAACTCTAGGATTAAGAAGTAGGTAATTAAATTGCTAATGGAAGGGAATGTTAAAATACTTCCATTCAGCATTATGATTTAAGTTATATGTAGCATTTTCACTAAAAAACCTCACAACCTGATGCAATGGAAATAGAACAATCTGATTCTTTGCTGTTCTCCAAAGAAGTCCCATTTGTTGTGAAAAGAAGTGGGAGCAATACAAGGAGTCTTGAGCAGTTGCAATGCAAATGATGCAATGTCTTAATGCAATCAGCAAAGTAAAACTCAGGAAAACCTTTCTTTTAAGACATATTTACTTAGGTAAAGGTATCAGGAATATTATCTATGAAACACCCTGAAATGAGGACAGAGATATTTTAATGGTTTCCCTTGACTATGGAGGGATTCTGTATGTGTCTGTGTGAATTAGTTAACCATCGTAGCAGTGCAACATACTGACAAATGCAGTAAAAACACAATGTAAGCAAACTACTAGTGCTGTAAGTTAATCCACATCATACTATTTATTGGGATTGACTTTTATTCTTCCCAGGCTTTGGCTGTTGGAGTAGAAGCTTCCCAGAGCAGTACCTGACTGCTTTCCCAGTTGCAGGACCTAGCTTAATGACACTGTCCATTCTTGAACAACCTTCTGTAAAGAGTGTTATTAGTACTAATAAAATACTCACTGTTATGTGTCACAGGTAAAGCACAATGAAGATAAAGACTTGATTCCCTCATTTAGGATAACTCCCTGTCTTTATGACCCCTCCCAAGCAAGCATGCAATTAATTTTATACTTTAGTAGGAGTGGATCATTAGAGAACCATCAAGTTGTTACTAATTCTAGCTGTGCCAAGGATTACATAGAAAGCAACTTTACACAAAAACACTCTATGAATTTTTGGTGTCACCAGCACATCTTGTCAGGAAATCACTGGCTACTTGACCAACCCACCTGAATTTAATTTACTACTCTCTCTAAAAAGCCCCCAACAAAACAACAAATACAAACAAATAAAAACGCACCAAACAAATCCCTCTTCTAATGGGACTATAACTACCAAAGGGCAGGAAGAGAGTTTCAATACAAAGTGCCAAAACAAGCCTTAAGAGATGTCAACCATTCAGCACATGACCTCGAGAAAGCTTCCTAATATTTCAGTCACAGGAAGAAAAGCCTTCGTGCTACTGAATTATAATCAAATGCTTTAAATGGTTGCATTTTCACCCCTCAGACTTTGAACAAAAGATTTCTGAGTGGGGGCTTTCTACTTAGCAGAAGTAAGCATGAATAGTTCAAACTGAATTCATTTTTCTTCCAAAGCCTGCTGGGGATGATACTGTGTGTACCATTTTGAGAAGTGATCAATTTTTGAGGACGCTGCTTTAGATAAGCACCAAGTAACCTACAGTTAAGACAAGGTAAGAATGTGTAATTTTCTACTACAGCCCAAAGGCTCACCAGGTACATGATTCTCACATACACGAAGCTCCTATGAAAAAGCGTAACTACACTAACTTCAAAAATGTCACATTTTATATCAGTTATTTGCCCTGTATTTCTAAAACACTAAAGAAGTCTTTAAAACATGGAAATAAATTATAGCTATCTTATTAGCAAGATAGTGAATGCATCCATTTTCTGAAGCAGCCTAAAACCATTATGAGGTAATGTACTCTCTGGGACATAGCTTTACACTTGATACAAATATTAGGGCCAAAATGCCAATTTGTTTTAGACTTAAGCCTACTCCAGTTGAAAGCAGCCTTTGTAATGAAAATTGACCATAAACATGCCTGACCCTCTGCACATGAATAATATTGGCTAACACAACTGTTAGAATTAAACCACAAGAAATACAAAGTTATCAGCAGTTTTTATAATCATACAATAAACAAGATGCAGATTATTTTTATTTTTTAATTAAAACTTTAGCTATACAACATATATCTAACACAAAGGTGGGTTGCCTTATAATTGGTTGTGTCTGAGTAAAGTCAGCTTGTTTTACCATTGCTAGCAGACTTGCCTTTCTGCTGGACACAAGACAGATAAAACACAGTATGAATATTCATGTAAGTAAATACGGAATTTTGGATGTGCAGAATTTGGCATGTTACTCCAAGTAACCCTTCAGACTGAAAATGAATTTTCCATGTTCCATGGCTTTCTCTGAAGTAAAAATTAATCTTTCTTATTGGAAATTTTCATGGAAATGGGTCCTCTTCACTAAGAACACTTTGTGTAAGAGAGCACAGAGCCCCAGAAAGAGAATGGTAACCTAAGGAAAGACCACTTAATCTCCTTCCCCTCGTCTCTCCTTTTGCATAGAATCTTGACCAACTTACTGAACTTCTCCTGTACAAATCTGGAAGCCAAAGCAGCTGTGGCATGGAAACCCGCTTAAAAAAACAGAAACTCAACTAAGAAACCACCACCACAAATACCTTGAAGGAAGTTCTCCTCTACTTTCTAGCCAAGTTTCTGCACTGCAAACATTAGTTAATGCAGTAAGTCTGTAACAAAAATAAATTATTAATAGGGAAAAAAGGAGTTAACTGAGAACACCCATTGTATTAGGCTGCATATCGTGGTATTTATAACTTGACCACAAATGCAAGGGTGGCAAGTCTTGAATTTTTTTTTTCCCCCTGCTTCTCTTCTTAAATTCTCAGTTTTTTTGCAGCATATATAAGGATTTCTTAAAATTACCTTACTGGTTCCTATCTATTACAAGATCCTCAAAGATCTGCAGAATGTATAAAGCAGTATGTCAAGTGTAACTATAGCACAACAAGAACAGTGAAGTCAATGAACCAAATCCTGCTGTTCATGGCACCACTACGACTGTAAGTCAAGAACAGCTCCTTGAAAGCCGTATCTGACACAAGTTATTGGGGCAGAAAAATTCAAACTTGATTCTGATATATATGCCACTATCTATTTACTGTGGTTTGAATTCAGGCTTAACAATCCAGGACTCAGGACTTACCAAGACAGCGAAAGGACAGCAGCTTAGCATTGGCAAAAAGTGTTAAAAGCTAAAAGAACCAACCAACCCCTCAAAAAAACCCCAAAAAACCACCACCACACAAAACCCCCCAAAAATCGAACGAGCAAAAGGGAAAAAATCCCAGTAATTCTGAACAACATAGGTCTTTTTTGCTCATTACATAGTGACTGTATAAGGGACAGCTGCATAAAGTATTCTTAAGGTTAACAGATATTAAAACATTAAATTCATACACTGGCTAAACATGTATCACGTTTGTGAACATATGCACGCACAAAAACACATTAACATTTTGCAGATTTCCAAATTCTTTTTTTTTTTTAAATTTTTGCTTGCTGATGATGAGTTGCTGAGACTTTTTATTACGTGCAGCTCAAATGACTAAGTACTTCTAAACAAGCATTAAAAGCTTTATCTGCTTAGCATTTCTGGATAAAAACCTAGCCCTATTAAAATCATAAACCAACTACTATTGCCTTAAGTAGCTTAATGCACTCTAAAATCCACATTTCTAATTTTCCCCTCCTTCATACTAATGAAAATCCTAAATAATTGCTCTGAAGTCAGTTCACATTCATAGGATAAAGACAAAGAGAGCACAAAGGCAATTTTATTTTACAGCTTAGCTCCATACTTGTGAGACTGATTAACTCCAGTGTCACACAGAACCCCAGTGTCTGTATGTTTATGTAAAAAAATGGAAAATCTGGGATATTGAATAGACCCATGATAAAATGGCATCACAAAAGACTGACTGGGAAGTGTATTCATGTTTTAGAATATTTTAAGAATCAAGGAGGATTCTGGAAAAATTCTTAAGAGACAGAAAGAGAGGCTCAAATACTGTTCCGAAGGAATAGGAGGTTTTAATCAAGAAATAAATTAACCCCTTACTTTTACAAGACTTAAAAACTAATTAATGTCAACTATATAAAAAGACAATTATTCAAAGAAACTCAGAATGCTCTAGTCAAGCATACAATGGTCGTTAGGTGTTTGGCTCTGTGGCACACCTTCCAGGTGCTCTGCTGCAGCTCCTCTTCTGGGGGACTTCATGGTCTCTTTACCTGCTACGCTCCAGCACCGCTGAATTAGGTATTAATCCTCCTCTGCTCACATGGACCTATGCTGACTTGGAAAATGGCCTTTAGTAATTTAATAGTTTGACTCTTTTGAACAGTTAGCAAATCCAGTAATGAGATGGATTTGGAATTCAGGATAGCATAAACCTGGCATTTCGATATCCAACCTAAAAGGCACATTCTGCTGCAAGCCAACCTTGGGTTAACACCATGCTTTGCTTTTCTTGGAGGGCAGTGGTTTTCTTGGAGGATAGCAGGAAGGTAAAGAAAAAAAAAACCTTTTCAAATTTCAGATTTTTCATACCCAAGTTCTCAGTGCAAAATTGTATTCTGGTTAGCATGTAGCCTTGTCTTGCTAGGAATAAATGCAATGGCTTTCCCAAACTAGCATGAATTCAGACAACTGATATGGCCGTAAAAAGACTTCTAATTTTTTCCCCATGTTCACATTTTAGCAGATGAATTCCTTAAGATTTTCTCACCAAACAACTGATAATAAAATTAAATGTATATTACAAAAAAGTTCATTTCTTTTTGCATTTTCACATTTCCAGGCATACCTTTTTCTCCTAAATACATATTAAAGTGTCATACACATTTGTATGAGCGGCAGCCAAGATCATGTATTTTGTTAAGCTTCAATATAATATTATCAAACCTTAGTTTACAAGAAAGATAAGAAACACTAATAATAAAAAATAAAAATGATCACCCCCCAGATTCTGATACACTGCCAGGGTTTAACAGCATTTTAATTCTTTCAACACACGCAGGCCGAGTGCTGCCACAACCACAAGGCACCGGCCCTGCGCCTCTCCCAAGCCGAGGTTCGTG
The DNA here is from genome assembly GCA_035221455.1 of Xenops minutus. NCBI lineage: Eukaryota > Metazoa > Chordata > Aves > Passeriformes > Furnariidae > Xenops > Xenops minutus. The sequence goes on along the minus strand of JAWWEE010000004.1, from coordinate 19,085,432 downwards.
CCCATGCTCTCCGCTGCAACAGGTGCAGTGAGCTCACCTCTACCCTGAGAGCCCACACCGGAGAACAGCCTGCTCCGAACCCTGCTAACACAACCCTGCCGAGCAGCGGGGCAGGCGGCAGGGCGGGCGCGGTGCTGTCCGGCCGCGCAGCGCCAGGGCCCAGCACGGCTCGCTGGGCCCATGCGGCAGCAGCACGAGGCTTCCCCGGCAGGAGAGCCTGTCGGGAGAGCGCCAACCCTGCCGGGGCTCGGCCCGGGCTGCCCTGAGGCGGCCATGGGGCGGGCCGAGGGCAGCGCCGACCCTGCCGGGCCCCGCGGCGCCCCCCGCCCGCTCGCAGCGCCTCCGCAGGGAGGCGGGGCCGGGCCGGGCCCGCCGCCACTTACCGAGCCCCAGCACCGGGATGCTGCGGCCGCTGGAGAGCGGCACCGCAGGGACCCCGCCTGGGCCCGGGGCCGGCCCGGCCGCGGCCATAGCCATGGCCCCGCACTACAACTCCCGGCAGCCCCCGCGGCCGCGCCGAGCGAGCCGGGACCGGGGCCGGGACACGGGGAGGTGGGAGCGGGGATCGGGATCGGGACACGGGGAGGTGGGAGCGGGACACGGGGAGGTGGGTGCCGGGCGGGCCCCCGGGCGCGGTGCCGGTCCCGCTGGGCCGTGGGGCGGGCCGGGCCCCGGGTGATCCCCGGCTGATCCCCGCTCTTCCCGGGCCGGCCCCGGCAGGAGGCGGCCCTGCCGTGCCCCGAGCATGCTGTACCTGGTCGGGCTGGGCCTGGGCGACGCGAAGGACATCACGGTGAAGGGGCTGGAGGCCGTGAGGCGGTGCCGCAGGGTGTACCTGGAGGCCTACACGTCCGTGCTCACGGTGGGCAAGGAGGCGCTGGTAGGTCTGTCCGCAGGGCCCGGGCCGGGCTGGGGGTCAGCGCATCCACCGCGTGGGCTAAGGATGCCCTGCTCTCGGGACAAGGGTGCCCGTGAGGCCACCTTTTATGGGAGAAATCGTATTGCTATTTTATGAGAAGACTGCGGTGAAGATAAAATGTGCCTTCCTACAGCTGTTGGTACTGTTTGGTTTTCATCTCAAATTCTAGCAGTGTATGCAGATCCTGAAATGCTGGAGAACTTGGTTAGAGAAATGTCTGATCTGCTTAAAAATAAAAAACCCAGAAGAGATCCCAGAAAGATATGTTTTGAAGGCCTGAGCCTCTGTATCAGCCTGAGGTGTTACAGCTTGCCTGCTTAGAATGGCAATTTCACATTTCCCTGTGGGCCAAGCTGTCTCAGCAGCTGAGACTGCCAGAACAGGCACAGTTCAGTCTGAGATGGGCTATTGAACAACGTGGAGATAAACACACCTTATGGAAACAACAGTAGTCAGATGTACAAATCATAACACTGGTGGGTTCACAGATGGTCATAGAAAGATAAAGTTTAATGTTGAAATAATACCAACAGAAGACCATACCTGCCCACAGAACAGGGATCTGTCCTCTGAACAAGCTGTGTAGTATTATACAGAGATGCTCTCTGGGCCTTGGATGCTGTATAGCCTGTATGCATACCTGTGGATACATCCGTGAGACTTCTAGCTTGTAGTCACTATTACATGAGTTTTGGATGCAAGGTAGGCTAGAACATTTGGGGCCATTTCTGGTTTATCTGCTGTATTTTGAAATGAAGAGATGCTTTGTGTTTTCATGTTTCTTTTCAGTACACTGCAGCAATATAAATTGTCCATCAGTTAAAAGAAACTTCTTTTTGTTGTTGTTTGATAGTTGGAAAATTGCTAAGTGGAAAGAATTACTTGGATATTTTTACTTTGCAAAATGTTCATTTGCTATATAAAAAAAAAAAAAGATTCCCAGCCATCTGAAAATAAACCATTCAATAATAGAAAAATGCTGAATATTTTTGGTGTGGTTGTTTTGGTTTTTTTGTGTTTTGTTTTGGTTTGTGTTTTTTTTTTTATTCTTTTAAGTCTTTTGCAAACCTTGAAGTCCCAGAGATGAGATAACTGTGAAAAGTGATCAATAAAAACAACATAAAAGATGTTGTCTTACCTGAAACCACCTAAGAGGGAATAGAGGAATTAATCACCAAGTGCTTCTAATACAGCCCAGTTTACATACAAATGACAATGCTAGATTTTTTAGTAATCTGAAGGTCAGTCTCTTCCAAGCAGCATGAAAAGTTATGGGAAAACTCTGAAGAAGTAAAGAACAGATTCTTTCCTGCAGATATTTTCTGGAAATCCTCCTGTGCTGATGCTTCTAAAATCAGGTCTCAAAATTCAAATGACATGACTTGCTTAGTTTATCTTTTTGGTCTAAAATGTGTATGAAAAGCTATTTGCTGCTGACCATCTAACTTAGCCCTTAGTTTGGTGAAAGAACTGTTTGGACCCAATGGCCTCCCAGGAGGGTGCTTTTAATATATTCTCTAATTAGCATGCTTTGATTATCATGAAGCAGTCTCAAAGCATGCAAATAGATTCCCTTGGATGAAAACAAACACAGGTGTGCTCCTGGGACTGCACCCAGTATGTTCTCTAGCGTGCATTTGCTTACAGCATCGGCTTAAAGTCAGTTTGGTGCAATGATAAGCCCACCCAAATGGATGTAGTGTTGTTACCGAGGGCTTTGCTTTATAGATTGGCTCCCATTGTGCTGTACTACTTGCTCATGTGCATCCAGTCTAAGACACTTAATGAAAATAAATTGGGCATCAAAATTTGTTGTAGTCTGTTTAGTACAGACCTCAGCAATACTCCAAGGTGACTGTCAACTGTTCCAAATCACAGAAACAAGATTTGCTTATACATTTATTTGGTGCCATTTCTATTGAATCTGTACAGGTTGCAATCTGTTTCAGGAGGAAAATAATATCCTCACTTTACAGAGGTGGGGAAACTTATCCAAAACTGGGGGGGAACTCATCCTCAGAAAAGGGAATGGAACCCAGTAATGGAGTCCCATACCTAGACCTCCAGCTAGGGGATGGATTTTTTTATGCAAGCACTGGTCCACTTCTTTACAAGTATGATTGTTCTCTTGTCAATTCACTGTTCTTTGCAGGCAAAAATGAAATTGCAGAAATCAGAAGAAAAGCTTTCTGGGCCATAATTGACTTAATATTTTTATCAATTGGTTAATATTCATAATTCCAGCCAAATTTTCTGTATACTATTTAGAAACACCTTTTCTGATCCTTGCCCTGGGAAAAACACCTTAACCTGTAAAGAGCATGTGAAATGCACGATGACACATGACTTAGAGACAGATGTGTTCAGTATGGTCAGACAACATGTTCTAAAACTAACGGAAGTTTCATTACATATGTGAAGTTGATTTGGGAAAGAAGGGCATTTAAATCCTGATTACTGAGCTGCTGAAGAAAAGTGAAGGACTTGATCAAATTCATGTTCACCTGTATGCATGGTGAAGTATTTCTTAAAGAGAACTGAAGATGAAGCATTAATACAAAATCATTCCTTTGATGTGGTTTGTTTAAATGTACTAAGGAAAAATCTGAAAAAACATGTTGTGGTATAGCTAGTGTGGTGTTTGGTTTGATGTCAATATTATAACTGAGCTAAGCAGTTAGGCTCAGACTGTGAAAGGGGATGCCTTACAGTACAACAGCTGGTTAAATCAACTATACCTAGAGTCCACCCGGGTACCTTCAATATGCAGATGGCATTGAGCTACTTTGGTGCAGCAGCTCAGCTGACACAGAATGCGTAAAAAAACCCAAGTCAGTATCGGAATAAAGTAATTGACTAATTTTTTTCAGCTCAGGAGCGGCTTTATGGGAAGCTCAGGTGCTCTTGCAAGGCAGGGTGAGGTTCTCCAAGGCCTGGGGCAGACTGCTGGGGAGTATAATAAAGTTACCTGTTCCAGTGTCCAGTGTCTGTGTTCCTGAGCGAGCACCCAGAGAGATAGGAAAACACCCCTCAGTGTCTTATTCTGAAGTATATTATTAATTTCAATTTCTAGGAAGAGTTTTATGGAAAAGAATTGATTTTGGCTGACCGAGAAATGGTGGAACAAGAAGCAGATAGCCTTTTAAAAGAAGCTGATGTTTGTGATGTCGCATTTCTTGTAGTTGGTGATCCTTTTGGGTAAGACAAAGCAACATTTTAGTTATTGCTGTACCTTGATCACTCTTTTTTTCAATAGAAAGAAGCCAACTCCGTAACTGTAATTGTTTAAGAAGAAGCTGATTTTCAGACCAGAAGCACTTTTTTATGTCTGTATGTTTTTTATTGTATTAAAAAAATACATTCAGTTGTCTAAACTTTATCTTGCTTTGGACTTTTCTTGCCCAGATACTTCTTACAGATAGGAATGTGGATGCTCCAGGATGTATGAATCTTCAGTAGACACTTATAATTTCATTCATTATAATTTTGTTCTCTTATGCTAGCTTTTATAAATGAATATTTTTTTTCATGTTTTGTCTGCTAACAAAAGAAATTCTAGGATATCACATAATTAAGAAATTGCCGTGTTGGGGGAGTATTCTTTTAGTTGCTCTTTGTGCTTATAAACTGCAGCTTTTATGCTCAGTTGTTTTAGAATGAATACAGGTTATTGGTTTTACAGTGCTTCTGCTTTGATACAGGCTAGTTTTTAAAATCACTTATGTCATTATACATGTCTTCCCATGTTGGTTTATTGTCTTTTGTTTCCACTTTCTATTCCTGCTGGAAAGTATAGTCTTTTTCTATCACCAGAAGGATCTCCTTCTGTCATTTTGGTCAGGCATCATCAATCTGTATTGTCAAGCCATATAGAAGAGCTCTTAGTCTCCAGCTGGTGATTCAAGATTTATACCGCAGTGTTAAGGGGCACAAGAAAAATCAAATCATTGAGCACCTTATTTGTGAGGGGAAAAATAGAGTTTATGATAAAGAGGAGCAGTGTGCACATCTGTCAAAAGCAGATAATTTATGTAAATACAGGTTGAAGGGAATTGGCAAGAGACTATTATATTAAACTAGTTATTATGGGCAGATGAACCTGTATTTCAGAAATATTAATTATACTTGCAGCCTATGTTTACATTAAAATTAGGATTCATATAGAGTGTAGAGCCACATTACCTGTACCCTTGTGCTCTGACCCAGTGACTGATATAAGTACTCAAGATGAAAAAAACAAACTACATGTATTGAAGTGTAATTGCTACTTGTAAGCAGTATTTTAATCTGCCTCATTATTAGTTTCAGTGTCAAAATACTTCAGTTCTAGTTAACATACTACATACTTGTAGAAAACTACACTTTTTTTGAATTAGGTGCTTCTCTCTAAATGTTTATGTTCTTAGCTTTTAATATTGCAATTAGAACTGCCCCTATGCTCACACAGAGCCCTAAGGATTGGGGTGTTTGTGAGGCTACTAGGAAAGACTGTTTCTGTCCTAAGCCATAGGGGAGGAGGATAGAAGCCATGTTAGTGCAGCTGATCATAGAGTTTCAAGTCTGTTTGGAGGTAAGAAGCGTACTTGGCAGCCTTAGGAAATCTCAGGTGTCGGTGGTTAATGGTTAAAGCAATAAAGCAAGTTGTGCCCCATCATCCCCCTCACTGTGTTCACAGTGAATGTTCATCTTCGTTTTTGGCAGCAGCTGTGGATGTGCTCAGAGGAACTGGCAATTCCAGTGGTGCAATAGAAAGCCCACCACTCTAGGCTAGTGTTAATGTTCATATTATTACTACCATAAGACTTAAAATCTGTATCAGTGACAGAAAATACTGGTATAGTTTTGGGTGAAGAGGGCTCACTCTGTGCAGCCTTTGCTGGTATTAGCTGAGTGCTCACGAGGGCACTTCTGCTTTTAGCTACAGTCATTATAGACAGATCCTACTGGGAGAAAATAGTGGCCAGAGCAAATTTTAGTGAATAAAGCCAGCTGATCCCTTGTCAGTATTAGCATAACCGCAAAATCCTCCAGTGCTCCTTGTCCTTTGTATGTGAAGGGAATAACATAAGGCTATATAACTAACCCCCTTTTCTCTTAGATCAGACATTTTTAAATCATCTTTAGTTACGGAAGTCAGGAGCAATATTTGTTTACTAACTGAAGTGTTTTGTTCAGATCACTTTACTGCATTCTCCTGAGTCTGGGAACCTGTTTGTATAAGGGTCTAAGATTTCCCAAATTCAGGTTCCTCAAGTATTTTTTCTTCCAGTGGAATTGATTTGTTGTATCAATTATTGATCTTCACAGCCTTGCCAGCTGCTGCCACGTTTGTGTTCCAGTCTGAAGCACCTGATATGCTGACTGGTGCTGGTAAGACCAGTGTCAAACTTACCAGACTAAATTCAGGGGAATTCTGTAAGGGCAACTAGACAAGGCCAGGGTGAAAGCAGTTTTCCTAGTTCGTTCTGATGGGTATATGCTATTTCTTTCTTTCCTTCCTCCTTTGGAATGACTACGCAGAAATGTGTGGTACCTCTTGGGAATGATGCAAGCATCCATGCAAGCAAGATACATTTGTAAACATTGTTGTAATGCGAGGATTTTCTTGATCTATATGTACGTAGCATTTTAGAAAGGCTGTAATTCTCAACTGCATAACTACAAGCCTGGTGATTTTAGCACCAGTTAGTCACTGCAAGGTGTTTATTGAGCCTTAGACCTGGAGTCAAATTTAGCTCAGTTTTAAACTTAAATAGAATTCTCTTAACTATTTCAGAATAAACTTGATCACTCAGATTTAGGCATTGTTATTTTGAGTAATTTGGCTTAAATATTATTAAAGATTGATTTACTGTAAGGGTGTTTTTTTCTACTGCAGAGGTGCAGTTCACCTCTGTCTGTTCAGAGTTCTTGTCTGAGTGTGTTGCCTTCCTGGCATGTGCCAGTGCAGATGGGAGAGGGCCTGGCTGTGCAGCCAGTAGTGAAATACTCGAGTTTTGTGGAAGTCTGTGCCAAATAGACTTGACCTTTATAGTTCAACACATGTTCCACAGATACCTGCAGAAGACAAAGGATTAATGGAGCTTTCCTTTTCAAGTACTTGCCAAAGCTACTTTATTAAGTAACAGTTGTATTCCTGTTACAGTTTTAATGAAGCTGGAAAGCTGCAAAGGACTACAACATACTGAGGATGCCTGTGATTTCAGCTAGGGAAGATGACATATGGAAGCCTTACTGGAGGTTTTTACTTTCCTTTAACAATTAGTCAGGATATTGTTGCCATTTTGTCACCTCTGCATTACTCTGGTTGTGAAGGGTTTAATTTCACTTTCAAAACAAACTATTTTGCTAGTAACACTTCATAACTTCATCTTTTCAATCTTTAATTTCTGTCTTTTCTTAACACAGGGCCACGACACACAGTGATTTAGTACTGCGTGCAGTAAAACTGGGGATTCCTTACAAGGTCATTCATAATGCTTCAATAATGAATGCAGTGGGCTGCTGTGGTTTACAGGTAACATTTCTCTAGATGCATATATTGTATATCTGCATACTTTGTATATGCATATATATTATTTCACAACTGCTAAGCTTAAAATTGGTGAGCTCTTCTATTGCTGTGGCATGTTCCAATCTCAGCTTTGAAGATCCATAGCAACTGTACACTTATGCTGTCAGAATTTGTTAACACTTCCTTTTGAGCATGTCACCAAAAGTCCCTTTTGATTAACACATATGAAAATGAGTAGGAACACTTCTATTCTTCTCTGCTCTCTAACTTTTCTCTGCCCCAGGAGACTTTGGTATTTAAGGTTATTTTACTGATAAAACTTTGTAAAGGTTGTTATCCTGTTGAGAAATATGCTGGTCTTGTTATAAAAGAAGCAGTTGCACAAGCTTATCTGTATGTCCAACTCATAACATAACTTATTCCAAAATCTTATATATGATGCATTCTTTCTCTCCAAATTTGATCTGTCTCCACTCTCTGCCTATCCAATGAGAGAGGAGGATTTGCCCAGCCAAGACTAGTAAAACAAATTACAGGTTTGCATCTTGAATGGCTAAAGTAAAAAAAGGCCTAGTGTTCTCCAAGAAAATACTTCATTTTATACTTATATAGGTCCATTATTACTTTTCCTGCATTAAAAATATTATGGCAGTGTAATCATAACTAGTCACATATAAATTAGATGAAGCTTCTCCCTCTTGTTTTCATTCATCCCTTTAACATAGAACCTGCCCTCTCAAGGTTCAGAATGCTTCCCTGTGTATAGGAATATCTAAACCAAGTTCCCACTTTACCAAAACCAAAAGCAAGGACAGGATGTAAATGTAAGCACAGTAAATGTACTGCAGAGAAGAGCTGAGGGTTTGGACAAAAATTTTTCATCACTGAAGGAGGAATTCCTCCCTAGCTGTACATAAAAGAGCACAATTTATTTTAATTTCAGCAAACTGGTACCTTCAAATTTCCACTGACAAACTCCAATACTCCAAACGCCATTGAACTAACAATGCTGTCCAAGAGCAGAAAATGTGTTGCATAAGTTGGGTATTATCTTTGGCTTTGATTAGAAAGCCCTGTCTGACCTGGCAGTTCAACAAGAGTGCATTGACACCTGCTCCAAGACGTGAATGCTAACGCTAAAGGGAACACAGCACAGCATTCACATTCTATATAATTCTTCCTGTGAGCCCTTTCTTAGTGATACCTGCCTATTGCTGCAAGGCTTGGGCAAAATTGTCTTTTAGGAAGGAAATAAGCTTCTTGGTGTTTAAAATCTACATGTAGAGACAGATGGCAGCTGCTGCATGACTGCACTTACTGGGGTGGGTAACACAAGAGTTGGGGCTGGGGCTCTCCCTTTCCCCTTTTGTCTTCACGGTAGTGGAAAGTTTGCTTCTGCTGTCAGACTGTTGACAAGTAGTTTCTACTACTTGCTATCTTTTTTACTGTTCCTTTACATTCATTCAGAAGAAAGATGTAAGACCCAAAGATTTTTCTGAGTTTTCTGAAAGTTTGCTTCCCCCACAACTCCAGCTAGGCTAAGGAAGGAGTACAGAGCTTCTAGGTTAATGAAAAAAAGACCAGAAAACTAACTAGGAGTATATTACAAACACTATAGGGCTTTTCACATATGCAAAGTTTTGGAGATTAGTTTACTATTTATTTCCTTATCCTATGCTGAAGGGAACAAACTATGAAAGAAATGTGGTCTGTTTTTTCAACCCTGGCATTAGTCCCCTTTTCCACTCTGGCTTGGGAGGGGCTGCCTTCTAATAAGTCAACATTCCTGTTGTCGTGTAAAGCACTTTAGGAAATAGTGATTGTATTGCCAGACAGACTATAACCAGTTGTATGTTTAACTCTTCATTGCTCCTTATAGGGATAAACAGCAAGTGAGGTATATCTTACAAAAAAAGCCTGTAATTTAGAGCTGTGGTGAAAGTTTATAATTTCTTTCAACAGTCTTTACATTCATGGCTGTCTCCTGCCATCAATTTAGTTTTGGAGTTACTGTGTCTCAAATTGCAAAGTTGCTGTCAAGTATAGAAGGGATTCCTCTTTTGCTTCACCACAGAAAAGGCCTGGCTTTTTTTTCTTGGTTTAATCTGATTGTGATACAAACCCTCTCCCTTTCTTAGCAGAGAAAAACAGGAAACACCTTTGTATGCTGTTCTGAGAGCCATGTGCGTAGTGAGCTGTAACTGCTGATTAGGCCCTCTGTGAAATGCAGCTACAATGCAGTCTGTTCAGAGAAGAACATGTCTCTTGCCATCAGAGCAATGTTTCTGTGCAGGCAACAGCATTCTGGCAGTTGTGCAGTTTTCCTGTACAGTAGTGAGTTACTGAAGTCAATAGAGCATTGGTGATGGTTTGTTACCTTCAATTCATAGATATATTTCTTGCCAAATTATAAAGACTTTCAAATATTTTGTTTCTATTGTCTTTGCCATTTACCAGAATTAGTGCAGCTGTTTTGGAGAATTGAAATTGTATTTGTACAAAGAAAAGAATGGGGTTTTAGTTTTGAAAATTAAACTTTCTGAACGTACTGGAAGCTCCTATAAATTGATGCAATGAGGTGTAGCTGTTGAAAGCAGAGGTTACTATAACTTAGCAAAGTATTAGTCTGTGCATAACGCTCTATGATTTGCTGTGTCTCCCTCTCCTACAGTGTTCTTGCTGTGCTCCACTGTATCAGATTTTTTTTTCCCAAAGCTGAAGAACATTTTCCCTCAAAAACAAATTAATTTTGTCAGGAGGGAGAAGCCAGTGAACATGCCCATGTGTCAGTGCCTCCTAGCATATTCTCTGCAGATTCACCTCTCTTGTCTCCAGTCTGACATGTAGGTGCATTTATCACTCTGAGTCCTGTTGTAGTGGGGAACCATCACCAGTGAAGACAGTCAGGCAGTTTGGTGTCTGTACACACTGCCAGGGAAGTCAGGGAGAGGGGAGATCCCCAGGGGAAGGCTGAAGTTCTCAGGGAGCACTTCTAGTGGCTGGTAACAAGACAGTTCAGCTCTCCTCAGCAGGAGCTTCCCAGTAGTTCTGCAGCTTTGGAAAGCTTAGTAATGTAGGTAACAGATTTAGCTCTGTTCTATCCCTGCTTGGCTACCCCATGAGCAAGACACTGCCTTGGCTCTATCTGATTAGAATTCAGCATTGCAACCTGAGAACAAAGGCAGAGCCTAGCCTGACTTCTGAGGCTTCTAACTGTGCCCACGCTCAGTTTTTCAGAGTAGGGATGATTGCTAAGGCTTTTAGCCCTAGAATAAAGAGGCTGAAAACTCAGGATCTCTAGTTTATACATTTTTCATTCCTTCCTAATATGCATGGTTAGTTTGGAAAGGTCACTGGCCAGAGTGGTGCTCTCAGAACAGAATTCTCTCTGACCCAGTTCTGGTAACGTATCCTTGAGGTAGAAGTATGGATGGTCAAGCACATGAAGAGTGCATCATGCTGACCTATGGTGCAAGTGAAGGAATGATGAAATAGCTAAGATAATGGCATTAATGTGAAAAAAGAGGATTGAGAAATGAAGTGCAAAGCTGGAGGCAAGACACAGGATGAGATAAAAGACTAAAATGAGACACTCATTTCTGAGTGGTGTTGCTCATTTTGAAAGCATTTGCTTTATATTTTGGTAGGGTAGCTAAGAAAAAAATTCACATGTTATGGCAAAGACCTGCCTTTCTTTTGAGATGTACCCACTTTCCACCTGAATAGCTTTGGAACAAACATCTGCATGTACCCTTGCTTCTTTCAGTGACTCATCTCAACTTTTTTTTTGTTTGCTGTCCAGTTAGTTCTTGTAAGACAATTACAGTTATAAAATAGAAAATAGTCATTTTGCTACCAGCTGATCACTTAAATGCAGCAGGAATGCTTACCATGTTATTTTTGAGTTTTTACTGAACAGGTAAGAACATTTTCAGTGTCAAGTTGAAAAATATTACTTAGCAACAAGGAAGCTGAAGTGTGCTATTTATTAATCACTGTGCTTGTAGTCAAATAGAAAACCTGTAGTAGCTGCAGGAGTAACACCTCTGAGTTCCACCCTCTCTCTGTGCTCTAATCTTCAAAAATACTTTGCTCTAATAGGAGGGACTTCACATGAAATTATTTGTGTTCACTGACAGTTAAAACAAACTGTTTTCCATCACTAGTTGGTTTTTCTCAGTTACTAACAGCTTCTGAGCATTTTAGAAGTTGGCATTTGTTTCTCAAGCTAATTAAAGGTTAAATCAGTGCTAGTCACACTACTACTTCATTATTCACAATTGCTCTCCAGCTTAGTGCCATTTGTCACCAGCAAACATGACCCAGAAACATCCATTTAATCAGAACAGTTTGTGTTTTCTTTTTTGTAGCTATCTTCATTTCATATTAGTAACCTAAGTCACCAGGGTGGAAAGGAAACATCGATATTGCTGGAAAGAGTCTTAGAAGGTTATTAAAAGATAAGGTGACATTACCTTGGAGGGAAAATCCTCTCCTATTCAAGTTTGCTTGTGGAGTTTCTGAGTATTTTGACAGCTGAATTTTATTCTGCTTGTGGAGTGGCTATTTCCTAAGCACAGACACAAGAGGCAGCCATAGAAAAATGTGCTCTTATCTTCAGCTCCTTTTATGTGATTTGTCTCAGCAGCCTTATGAAGACTGCAGTCACATGGAGTGGGATTCCCTCAGCCAAAGGTCTTTTCTTCACATTTCCTTTCTCTCTGGCATGTACTAAGGGGACTGGAGGTTTTTGGGACAGCTGAGCCAATCTGTTGGCCTGCAGTGCAAAAAGTAGTCATAGCCACATATGTGTGAGTGGTAAAACCTTTCAATTTTGTGTGAAGGTTCTTGTGAGAGGCATTTGAAGTTGCTCAATGTCTGTGGTACTAAATAAGGTAGTGTAAAGGGCTAGAGCTAGGCTTGTGGTTGTTTCATATGACCAACTCCAAGCAAAAACAAAGGTTGACTGAGTCCTGCTACCTCTTTGTTGATTGCACTACTGCCTAAGCTGCTATATGGTAAAAATATAAAGAACAGTAGGAGCCCCTTAATCTGATGTATATGGTATAGAGGGTTGTTAACAGGTTAGGGAGGATAAAGGGTAAAAATCTGACTTTTTATGTTTCTTTTTTTAGGATGAACATTGCACAGCATCATGTCAGAACTCAATGACAAAGATAAAGAAAGCATGTCTCAGCTTTTCTGTGTATGTTCATTGGGATTTATCAGGAAGTAACATGGCATAGTGCAAGGTGCTCTGCAGTCTCCAAATTCCAATGAGGAATAGTCTTAGGAGAAAAAGCCTCTTAGTTCCTCTCAGTGGGATGTGATCAGGCTGTGAAGAGTCTTCATTTGCAGAACTCACCTGTCCTGTGAGAACTGTCTGCAGTGTGACCTGTGACCACCCCAGCACAGCAGTCCTAGAGGGTTTCAGGTACTTGGTTGTGGATACAGGTAGCCAGTCTGAAAAAGGCAATGACTCATTTTACCTCCTTTCCCCTCTACATAACCAGTTCTGAATCTGTTTGAAATTTTAGGAAAGGAGATAGGCTTGTAAGTGAAAAATTGCTTTGTCACCACTACAGCTGATACAGCAATAATTCTCGGAAAGATGCTGTAAAAATAAATGTCTGTATTTTGAAATGTTTACTTCTTGGTTTCTCTGCAGATGTTGCCCTACTGCCCTTTAATATTAGCTGGCATCTTCTCTCCTGCTTGCTTTAGTACTTTTTAGACAGGATAAAGGATCTTCCTTTTTTTAATTTCCCTATTTAGTCTCAGCCTTGTTCCTTCTTTTCATGCCCTGTATTTTTGTAGTGATTAGCTACACCAGTATTTTAAGTGAGGACAGTTGATCTGGACAGTTTCAGGTATCTGATGTCATTCAGACTGGCCTTTAACAAAGTTGTTCAGTAGTTTCATTGAAATTTCACTCGTGTGCAGGCTTTCCAAGGTGAGATCATGATACAGCACTTTTTCTCTCATAGTTTATTTTGGCCTCTCCATTTGCTTCTGCTTATAAAAACAAGAAGTAAAATAAGAAATATCACTAACAGAAGAGTTAAAATACTAATTGAAAACAAGCACCTCAATACCAAAAGTTGTCAATCATTCTTTCATATTATGTGTGTAAGTGAAATAGGAAGTTATAGCTTGTTCTGAGGTGATGTAACTGGGAGTTGAAGCACAGTTTTCTGCAGTATTTTGCGAGGCAGAAAACTCGAGCAGCAGGGCATTCATTGCCTCAGAGTGGGGTTCTGGCTTTCTTTCCTGACTTCAGCTATTGTGTTGCAAAATTTAAGTGCACAAAGCTTTGCTTAAGCCAATTACTACTTGGGCGGGGGGGGAGAGGTATTTCTAAAGAGTGAGGTCTTTCAAAATGACCTTTTGAAATTTTTCTGTGAAGTTTTTGAGCACTGGGGAGAAAGTAAGGTTAGTTTCCAAGCGGAGAGCACAGAATATCTCTCCAACCATCTCACTGCACCCCTTTGAAATCCTGGCACTTTTGTACCTGAGCAGAATGTAGGCACTCTAACAAGTCTGGTGATTAGAGCAAGTATGATGCTTGAGATGTTTTGGCTTGTACAGAACAGATATCACCTACTCCTAAACGCCAGTGCTTAATGTGGAGTGCAGCACACACAGACGGCTGTGAAACCTCATCTGCTGTTGCCTGCCTTAAAGTTGTGCCAGCACATGGACAGCATGACTGTTTCACTGAAAACACAGAGCTCCTCGTCATCTTATTAAACTTCTGAACTATCTCAAAGCATGGCCTTAATCCTTGCTTGGGTTGTAATACACCTTGGTTAACAAACATGTTGAACAGTTTTATTCCAGTGACAAGCATGATTTCTGGAATTTTGGGGTACGATTCAGCCTTTTAATGTCAGTGGCAAAAATGCTTTCTTTGATTTCAGTGGGTTCTGACTCTGGTGGACCTGCTGTCTTCTGAAACTGCTGAATCTCTATGATAGTAGTGGAATTTTTGGCATTTACTGCTTTCTCTGCAGCAAGGCCTTTCTTGAAATTCAGGTACTTCATGCATGATTTCAAGAGGCGGGAATTAGAATACAGCAGAGGAATCTGCATTAGGAAAAAATTGATCTGCATGAGGTGTTAAAAGTGTAATTTCTGATACAGACATGTGTAGCTTCCTTAAGGCAGGCTTGTCCTGGTGGAAGGGCAGTTCCTATGTTTGCATAAATGTCACATTTCTGCAGAGATCAAATGCCAGATGAGAAAGAAATACTGGTTTATTCTGTAGAAGTGTTTGTAAGGTAATTGGTTCTAAGTCTCAAGCGCAATAGAGGTATCCATTTACTGCTTCAGTTCCACAGCATTCAGACTGATAGTATACCAGAAAGTTTCCAAAACAGTATTTCTCCCTCTATAATTTGAAGTAAAAATATATATGCATCAATGCTGGGAAATCTGTTCTTCACAAGTTTAATTAGTAGAGGGGTATAAGGTGCAAAGGCATTTCTAGGAGGCATTTCTATACCTCCTCCCATCTTACTGTTGTAGAAGCTACTTCTGTCATATCTAAGTGCTGAGAAAACAGGTGTATTTTTGTGAGACTGTTAAGTACAATTTTGTATGATATCAATACTTTGTGAAGGTACTCTAAAGTTATTTCTGTTGAGTAGACAGGCCATTTCTGACAAAAATGTTTTATTCTTTTTTGACATTCAGACTTCAGTTTTAATGCAGAACCTGGTAAACAAAGGACAGATTCAGTGAATCTGACTGGCAGGGCTTGCGCAAAAAGAGTAATTCGCTTAATTTCTTGTTGGCAAAAAGGAT
>JAWWEE010000004.1:19036741-19070168 GCA_035221455.1 Xenops minutus | reverse complement strand
TTTGTAAGGAAAAATTGAAAAGAGAAAGATAACAATTGGAACAAGTGCTGTAGGGTATAAAGCTGAATGCCCAACTTGTTCTTAATATATGGCAGAGTGGTTTAAAAGTTCTGATTCCCAACAAAATACCTATCAGATAGTAACGTTTTGCCCACTTCTGCATATCCTTTTCTCTGCTAAAAGGCAGAGATGGAAGTTTCTCTCCTTCAGGTTATCAGAATGCCAAAGGGACAAAATAAGCTTTAAAGTTAACTGAGGCCACTTTCTGTCCTGAGCAAAGACAGCTGCTTTTGGGAAATGGCTGCAGTGGTTTTCAGGTGGCAGATGGGACGCACTTAGTTGGGTTGGTACTGGACATTTCAGCAGTTTTGGAAGATTGCAGGGGTATCTACCAGTGAGATTAAAGGTATCTTGCTCCCAAATGCTCTAACAGTGAAGGGGAGAAACTTCTTTTATAGTTTTTCTTCAGATTTGGTACAAAATGGGAGAGTTCTAGGCAGCCACTTGGGAAGTAGGCAAAGCAGTGTGCGTTTTTTTTCAATTTTCTGGAACCCAGCCTTGAAATAGTTAACAAGTTACATCAGGAGCAATTCATTTGGTTCAACCTGTATTTACCTTACTGGAAGAACCTTTAGGTTGTGAAATGTACACTATGTGCTCTTGTGCTTGTGCTAGAATGAAATACTTAAAAGAGGAAATGTTTTCAGTAATATTCCAGGAATCTTTGAATAAACTCTGTTTCTATCAGCATGAATGGTTACAATTTGAGCTTTTGGTCCTTTGAAAACATACCTGTTCCTGCTTTGATTCAAGTTATGTTCTGCCAGCATTAAGCAGTTAAAAACCCACAACCTAATGCCACAGTAAAACAAGTCTGTATAGGGAAATCCCCGAATGGCACAGGGCTGCCAGAGCTGCGTTTACACAGCATCCTCTGCCAACAGCACACACTGCGTCTCCTGCAGTGGGCATGGAAAAGCATCTTTTCCTTCCAGGAGTCGAGAGAAAGTGAGAAGAGTAGTCCATATAGCTATTGTTTCTCTGGTGGGCTCGAGCAGAGAGTACTGGCAAGCTGGAAAGTCTGTCTGGGACAACCCTGTTTCAGAGCTGAAGTGACCAAAATCGATGCATGGTTTTGCCCTTTTACAGCTTGGTTACACAAACTTCCAAGCCAAATATTACCTTAGGTTACATATGACTTTCACTTTTGCATCACCAGAGAAGATTGGCAAGACTATTGCTTCAAATGTCTTTTCTGAGATTAGGGACTTACAGTAATAAATGTGTTAAGACTGAGAATAGAATCAGTGAGTGTGCTTGACATATAATCTGCTAGCAATACTCTTCTTACCATATGTGCATAAACAATGTTGCACCTCTCTGCTTCATGCACAATCTGTCCTGTCTTCAGATTTTCATATCCACTGTCTCTTAGACTGTAAATTCTTTTGCATGATAGAGCTTTCATCTGCAGGCAAGTGCCATTTTAATATAAATACTACTGTATCAGTAGAATCAAAACATTGTATTATGGCATTTTTTGAAGTTGCCTAGCCTCAGTCAAAATAAGAAATAACAAGTAATGTTTTTTTGTGCTAATCTTAAAAAGTTTGAGCCTTTAGAAGGACTTCAGAATTAAGTAACAAAGAATAGAAGGTATATTGAAAGTTAGTTAACATATATTGGAAAGGTGAATGGAGAGACAGGTAAAAACTTTGCAGGTAGTTCATTACTTATTCTTTAACATTATTGCACGCTCTTATTTTTTTTCTTATTGCATATATGTGTTACTGCATTTGCTTTGTTTTACAGTTGTACAATTTTGGAGAGACAGTTTCTATAGTGTTCTGGACAGACACATGGAAGCCAGAAAGCTTTTTTGACAAGATTGAGAAGAACAGGCAGAATGGAATGCACACTCTGTGCTTACTTGGTGAGCAGCTACCGTGGCTTCTTAGCTACCAGTGCAGCACTCAAGAGGCAACGGCCACAGGCATGGGATGCTGTCTGTGATTCAACGTGTTCTTAGCTAACATGTGCCTCTGAAAATACAGAAAAAATTGGAATGTTAATGCATGTATGCTTAGAGTCAGTTTAGCCATTGTTTGTGCTACAGCAGCCAGGAATTTAATTTCTTCTCAGAAAATACCTAACGAGGCCTTTGTAGAAGTCAAATAAGAGCAGGAGGTCCATTTTTTCTCTAAAGTTCACTAAGATTTTAAGCTAGATCTAGCTCAGGATCTAAAGCAGATTGCAGTGACTAGCAGCCATCTTTTATTGACTGAAGTTAACACACTTAAGTTTCTGGCTACCTAAATTGTACATTTAACCATATTTGTATTGTGTAAGGTGATAGTATTTTTCCTAAATTATCTTATCTAAGGATGTTTTGGCAAAAGGAAATTGTCATGTGAGAAGCTTCAGTGCTGTAAAACATCCTTGCTCTCATGGAGCTGAAGTGGAACACTGCTCCCACCTGATCACTGTCCCAGGCACTCCCCTGGTGCTGTCTGATCTTTATCCTACCCAACAGTCCTCAGCTGGCAGCCACTTTCTGAGAAACTCTACTAGTTTAGGAAACTCCTTAAGAATTATGGAACTTCCACCACATACACTATTAGGCACCTACATTATTTGTATATACAGTTATAGATCTTTCTGTATCATTTTTTACACAGCTGGGATCATTCAGGGCTAAATAAATTAATATCCTAAGTAAAAACAAAGTCTGTGGTAGCTGGAGGATCCTGAGCAGGAAACAATTTAAATGTGTAAGCATCACTGCACATCAGACTTTCCAATGCCTTGTCGGTTGTTTTCAAAATTGACTAAAAATCAGAATTCTGGTAATTTGTTTTAAAGAAGGATTACTTGATAAGGGCTTTAAACAAGGATTATTACAGCTATATGTTAAAACAAAGTATTCTTTAGATATTCTGCATAATAATTTCTATTATTTCCCTTTAAACTTTTTTTTACATAGTAGTGAGAGTAAAAATTTTGAAACCATGAAATTGCATTGTAGATCTCACATTTCAGGGACTATTGTGGTAGCTGCACCTAATTGTAACTCACAGCTGAAAACTACCAATTTCCAAGCTAATTTTTCCCTTAATAATACTTGGGCATTTTGGTCTATCTATCATTTATACAACTGACTAGATTGCCAGATAAGCAAATGTGACATTAAAAAGGTTAGTGCTGATAAAAGTTTTGAATTCAAAGTGACTTTGTGGGCATGTCAGCAATTTAGTAAACTTACAATCTTGCAGCTTTGCATTTAAATCCCTTTCATCTGAGTCACTTTGGGTTACAAGTTGATTATATAACTTAAGCAATACTGTTGTAAAATCCAAGGTAAAAAACGTATCCAGCTTTCAGTATGATTATTTTTTGGAGGTATTTGAATACAGTTAACATTCGAATTCTTCTTGGAGAGATTATGATCAATTAGTTTCATAAAATTGCAGCTGTGCAGAGTGTTACCTACCTAACCCCTTCTCTATTTCAGTTTTGCCCAAATTCTTTTCTTTTTTTCCCCCCATAACAGAGGATTGTTCCAAATTTGCCTGGGACAGGAAGGAAGTGCTAATGAAAGTCAGATTCCTGCATGGCAGTGATGTAATCACTGTCGGTCAGTCAGACTGTTTTACCTTTTGTGACCACAATGTGCTCATAACTCAGGATCAGTCTTGATACCCTGGTGTGCTCAAATATGCTGTTACTTAGCTATCTCATGGTAAATATGCCTGCTCTTTGTGTACTGAGCTGTATTGTTATGCAGCTGTGTTGCTCTGAAATCTGTGAAACTTGCCCTATCTTTGGGTAAAATCACATGCATAAAGTCACAACACTTTGTTATTAATTAACATATGAAACATTACAATGGGATCCATATTCCTTTTCCCTGTAATAGCTAAAATGTTATAAATTTTAGAGAATCCCTTAATTAAATTAAGCTTTGCCTACATAGAAAACTTAAGGCAGCAGTTTGTAGAGAACCTGCGTTTTAATATCTGTTTTGTTCTACAGATATTAAAGTGAAGGAGCAGTCTCTGGAGAATCTCATGAAGTGAGTCACCATTTTGAAAATATATAGAAACACACAGTGCACTTACTAAGGGTTTTTTTGTACAAGGAACAATGGTTCTTTGCCTATAATTGCCATATTCAGTCTAATACTGAACTTACCTGCCTTCTCTTGTGCTTCTCAGTGGCCACTGTCTTTTGTTTCTTACAAGGAGTGGAACTCTTTTGTTCATTACAATAGGGCCTGGCTTTATTTACAGTAACTGAATGGAGTTGCAGCAGAACATAATCTTTGTAACTGTTGCTGTGAGAAGCACTAGGTCAGAATGGGGAAGGCTTTCCCCTTGGCGAATGAAGTATTATTTCTGTACTGTTCTGTCACCTCCTGAAAGAGATTAATATCTGAAACAGTGTTCTGTACTGTACACAATTTATTTCTGTACACTGGCTAGAAACAATTTGAAATACAGAATACATACCACTCTTTTTAAACAGTTAAATAAAAAATATATAGAAAATGCTCTTAAGATCGTTTAACTGTATTCAAAAAGCTCTTACCACATCTTATTCATCTCTCTGCAATCTGTATGTTTTGACAGTGGGGAATATAAATGGCTCCTTTATACATATGCTGTAACTAGTCTAAATTAACATTTGTGAAGTCTTACAGTATCATTGAGGTTTGTTTATTCTGGAGTTCAAAATGTTTGACTGAATCCAGTTGGCAAGGAAAGCAGCATTTCATTTAAGAATGTATTTCTAGTCTGTAATCATCTGTCTACAGGGCATTTGACAGAAAAACAGTTATTTGCCCTTGAATTTAGGCCTAATGCATCTTTCAGGAGTAGCTGCAAAACCTGCACGTTGCTTCTAGCAGCTGAATTTGCTTTTAGGACTCAAATGACCTGCCAGCTGGAGGCCCAGCTGTTTCACAGGTGTGGCGAGAGCACAAGAGACTTCTGTCTTCCTTAAAAATTCCACGATTGTCTAAAAGGCCCAGCCTGAGAGCCTGAGCCTGTTTAAGTTCAATTTTCTGGTCTAGAAGTCTCTTGAAATAAGTTGCAAGAATGCTGGGGATAATGAAACGTGTTGTATGCGAAATTTCTCTTCTTTTCCTTCCTGGCAGAGGAAGAAAGATTTATGAGCCACCACGCTACATGACTGTGAATCAAGCTGCAGAACAGCTTCTTGCTATTATTCACAACAGGAGGCTCCAAGGAGAAAAAACAGGTATAGGACTGCAGTGTTTCTGTATGCTACTACCCCTCTCCACTCACACCTCTTGATGAGCCTCTGGGCTCCCCTCCCTTCCTCTTACTCTTACCATTCTCTTGCCCCACAGTGGATTTAGGCTGCTTTAAATCTTAGTCAGGATGGATTTGGTTGAGCTTGAACACAGCATAGTTCAGTGAGTACAGATGAAGGTGCACAAGTGGCTCCTGGAGGTTTAGTCAAAGCCTTATTTTGGAAACCATGGACTGTTTCTGCCCATCTGTAACTGTGAGTGCTTTGATCCATTAGAGTTGCAGGAGGGAGAAGGATTCTGAGCATTTTAGATCAGTTGAGCTTCAAAAAAAAATAAAAATCTCTTGCTACATTTCACTCAGACTGGTCACACTGCTCTACATGAATACCAGCATGAATCTTGGTTAATCCAAGGATGCAGAACTGTGATTTTGACCATGAATTCTTAACACTAGTCAAGAGCAAACTGTGAAACATGTTTATTGAGACCAAGGCCAAACTCACAGCAGCTATAAAATGACTCAGTTGTGTCACAAATTTTTTTTCTAATAAAAATTCATTTAGCTCTATTCCCCTTTTTAAAAGTTTAGTCCTTCAATACTGTTGAAATTAAAACCCTTTCATTTTATCCCTTACATAGAATGAATCAGAAGCAGCAGTTTCCTGAAAGTGAACACAATTCCTGAGTTAATTACATATTCTGCTTCTGCCGCCTTCCCATTCCTCCTTATCAACATGTTTAAGATACAGCTTTATCTTCTTTGAAGAACAAGCTTCTTTCTGGGCCATTCCAATAATTTAATAATTGAAGGTTTAAGAAAGCTGTGTTAAGATTTAAGCATTTTGAGTATTTTTTTCCTTTATGATAGGACAATTAGTCAATAAATGGTTTAATCTTTCTTTCAGAGACTACTGAAAACACAGTTTGTGTAGGCCTTGCTCGTGTGGGTGCTCCAGATGAGAAGATTGCTGCAGGCACACTACAGCAGATGTCCAACGTGGAATTGGGTGGTCCACTACATTCCTTAATTGTTACAGGCACTATGCATCCTCTGGAATTAGAAATGCTTAAGCTTTTCTCTGTAGACAGTTCCAGTTTTGAAAATAATGCATGTCAAAGGACCACTTAAAATAAAAATGAGGCATTTATATTTCTATTCCGTCTTTAATTTTGTGACAGTATAAAGTTATTCCTGTGAATATTTAAGACTTGCCTAACTGCAGTTAACAGACTGTATATTGCTTCAGAAGACAACACAGTAGGAACACGGCCTGCTTTTACCCGAGGCTGCAAACTGCACCTGCTGGTATCAGCTTCTACCATGTAGACACCTCCAGAAAGTTTTATACACATCAGCATCACTTGTGATCAAAGGGATATCACTTTTGCTGTAGTACATTAACCAAGCCTACTGTATACATTGTTATAAGATGTTAAATTTTGCTTTTCAACTTCCCAGAAACTTAGTAGTTCCCTCACCAATAGAAACCATTAGTGTGCAAAACCTGTTAGGTTTGTGTCCCTCTTTACCTTGGGAGAGTGACAGACAGACAGGTGAGAATGCTCTAAACCAGAAAAAAACAGTAACTTACCCTTTGAACAGCTGGTGAAACAGAGGGAGAAGCTGCACGGAATTTATTTCAGAAGGCTGCCAACTTGAAATAGAACTGAATTTTTTCATATGTTAATGCTAGCATTTATGAAGGGCTGGACTCAAACTGCAACAACCACAATCAACCTTAAGCCAAGTCTCAGGAGATGGCAAGAACTCTCTTTAAAATCAGCTAGTGGATGATGGTGGTCACTGTTTCAACTAGTCTTCATAGTATGATGAGAACAAAGCAGACCTGTATGCATATTTTTGTTTAAGCTGAAGATTTATTGGAAAGAAATTTGATCCCATATCTTTTCAGCAATATAGGATATTTAAATTTTATATAGACTGTATTCAAGTAGAAAAGATTACAATAAAAATTTCTTCATATTGCACTTGGGACAAGTCGTGGCTAAGCTACTTACATTAGCATTCCAAAACAAAATCATATATAGTCTTCAGAATTTTAGTGAGCTGCCTTGTGTTATCATTTAAGATTTCTTCACAGGTACTTTGACACACTGTGCTATTCAGCTTAAGCTCACTGCTAAGAGTAATTCCTGTAATTTAAAGGTAAAGGCAAGCAATATGCTGTATGCTACCAGGAATGATTTTGGCAATTGCTTCATTCACATTACTTCACACTTCAGCCAAAATACTGCAGCGATTCACTTAACTCTTGTACAAGATCCCAGCACACACGTGAGACTCCAATGCACATGGGAAGTGAAATAACCCAACTCCTTTTACATGCTATTTCCGCCAAATTACCACATAGGCAGGAACTTTTTGAGGCTCACTGAAACAGACAAGAAGATTAAGCAGTATTTGCACACAGCAAGACACCGTCTTCACATGCCAGGCACAGCAGAAGCATGACTGGCATCTTCACATTATAGCAGTGTCTGGCCAATGAAGTCCCAACAGGGATGGTCACTGCAACAAAGCCTGAATGGGGGACAAATCCAAAAGGGAATACAAGTGTAACAGAGGAATTAACTACTGAGTCAGTATTAGGGATCAGACAGATTAGTAAAAAAAAAAAAAGAAAAAAAAGAAAATCCTGCTTAAAGGCATGGATAATCAAGAGTCATAGCAAATGGCAGTCTGATGGCTTCTAGAAGAAACAGTACAGGGCTTAATTATTAAGTAAAACTGTTGCTCTGAACTGGTATTTAAAGATCTTGTTTCATGAAGAGGGAGAAGGGTTTGCATTTTACAGAAGCATGCAACCGAAAACCACTGCAACTGCAATCTGCACTATGAGAGAAATGCCATGGCCTTTACAATTTGATTGCACAGTGTGTGCAGGGTGGAAAACTGCAGGTCAGCAGCAGCTTCTCTCCCCTCCTGTATCTTGTTTAAATTCCCAAAACACGTTCACTTATAACAGTTAAAATAAGATATCCTTACTTTCCTTCACCTTTAAAGCCAGCTTTACTTAAATTAATCACTAATGACCATTTTATTAGTAGCAGCAGTTTCAATTTCTTGTAAAAATAGTGTCAGCAGCTCTTCCTAATAATGCAACTAAACTTTTGTTTTAGCAAGCAGTATTACATAAAAAACCATTTACTTGCTTTTAGCACTTTTTGCCTTAGTTTAGTAACTCAGCTCTCTGTAGGGGCCCTACTGATGCAAAGAGCCAGTCTATCCATTTGTAGACTTACCAGATTAGCCTATAAAGGACCAGTCTTCTCTGTAGTGTTGTGAATAGCAGAGTAGTTTTCTTCTACTGTTATTTACCATAAAAGACATTGGGCATTTTAATACAGACACTCTGTAGCATTTGTTTTATCTTCTTACTTTGCTGTAGGTGCAGTAAAAATCATGCAGTTTGCAGGCTTGGTCTTTGGGACAATAGGGTTGTAAGTTACTGGTTTCAGTCACAGAAAAAAAATAAAAATACAAAGACTAGTAACAGCAAGCTCAGCTACATGAAAACACAGGAAAACCATACTTTGAAAACTTGGTTGAAATCCAGTAGTGGACACCAGGAAGCTGAGTTTTAGCAGATAATATGCAGACATTCATCCATTCACCTCTGAATGTCAGTCATTCCCACAAATCTTTGTTTAAATGATGCCACGCATCTCTAATAATGTGTCAAAAGCAAAGTGTTACATAAGCAGCCAAGTCTTAGGTAACTAGCAAAACACAAAGTAATGGTGCTTTGGGCTCTCAGGGTAAGAAAAGCTGCATTTTCAATTGCATGATTTGTACTCTCCTAAAACCTGAGCAAGTATTCCCTTAGTGAAAAAAAATAAATCTGATGTCACTTGGTTTACTGACATACTAGACATGACTGTAGTTACGTACTGAACATGTCAAATACTATGTTATGTAGAATTTTGTGATGCTTATCCTTTTTCAGAAAGCCTACAAAAGCTTCAAGTCTGTTTTGAATATGACTTCCCTACACTATCCCCAATTATATTTGACAAGCAAATTATACATTTCTTACTATAAAACACCAAGTTTAAAAATAATGAAGTGCTATTTTGGTTAGGAAACTCAGACTTGTACATATCCTTCCAACAATCAGATAACTCAAAATAAGCAAAAAAAAAGAAAGTAATTAAAATCAATATTGTATAATTATAACAGGCTTATAGGTTTTTTCACTCCATTTCCCATATTGAAAAACTCTGTAGATTTACATTTATAAAAATGCCACCACCAAACAAACCCAACTGCCACTTGGCTAGCTTCTCACTTGGAAACAAATAGGAGCAGTAGTGTTTTCATTAAGAAAACTAAATGGCCAAGCTCAGCGATTAAGGCTGCGCTACAGTATTTCATCAAGTGCAGGACTACTCTGTCTCAAAACATGCTGGTAAAAAATGATTTACACCAAAGCCTGCTCTTGCATCATGACACAATTGCAATGAAGTTGGCTGGTGCTTGCCTTTAATGGGATACCAGTTGATCTTCTCTAGCCTCAAATAGCAGTAATACTAACTATTAAAAAATGAGGAAGTCATGCTGTCAGCCAACAAGCAGCAGTCTATATGCAACACACTACAAAACAGTAACTACACCCTATAATCACAACCAGATTTTAATCACCTTTTCTGTGAACATACATGCACGTGGTATCTTAAACTGCAATGCTCAAATCTGCTCAACAGATTCTTGCACCCCATCCTGTGCTGTGTAACTTCCAGATTCCATCTTTTAGTCAGGAAGTCTGGGCCTGGCAGAGGATCTGCAAGGTGGGATGGGGAGAGAGCCTGACAGAGTGCCAGGCAGGAGGCCAGAAGAGAGAGATGTGCAACCGTGCAGCCAGCTGAAAGGGCACTCTGCACCTGCATCTCTAGGAGCACCAAACAGGATCAAAAATCAGAAAAAGGGATAAAGAAGGATCTGAAGAGTGGAAGAGACTGTAAAATTTAAAAGCAGTACTACATGTGGCTTTGTACTGTTATTTTCCTTTGTACCCAGTTGTCAGTACCAAGCACAAGAGTACACCCCCAAGCTTTGTACAAAATGAACATTCACGTTTCAATATCCCATCTGGAAAATTCAGGAACCACCTATCAATTTGGCAAACATTGTCTTTTCACATAAGAAGAAATCAAAATTCAGGTGCTATATAGGAACAATAGAGCAAACGCAAGAAATTTCATATCTGCTACGAATTCAACAATATCAGTGGCAAACATTTCTGCAAATCAGTCTTCAGTAATTTTGTAGTGCCTAGCACTTACTACACAGACATTGTCAACTTCAGAGGGCCTTGATTCTACGATTACCACAAAACTGGTACCAAAAAAATAGTTAAAATCTATACCAATCAGTGGTAGCTATGATTTATCAGAAGAATGCCTGCCTTGTTTTTTACACCACAATTTTCTGTTTGTAAAATGTCCTCTTAAAATGTCTTCCATTACTACGTTAACTCCTACAGTACAGTGGAACTATCACCTGTAATACCAAGTATAGCAGATTTTTTTTTTTAAAGAGCGCTCAGATGATCTGAGTAAAATTATTATAAATGCTAGAAAAATATGACAGACTAATGTTTCTGAAAAAAAGCCAAACAAACAATCCTTACTGCACTAAGAACTATCTCCCCCATGAAAACATACAAGGCTACAGTAAGATAGTCAAAGATACCAGATTTGTCAGTCTGGGAAAAGCATTATCTTAAACAGCATGAAACACGGCCCTTATTTCCATTTTGGGTATAACCACCAGAAACAACTATTTTCAGTATTTGGAAAGGCAAAAATTATCTCACCAATCACTTTAATAAAAATTATGACAACCTATTAAAATCCAGGAGATTTAAACTTTCACAAATAAATTCGAGATCTAGTTTTTTCCACCACATGATTTGGAAAAAAACAACTTCAAGCATTGCTTCCATCACCAGCATCTTCTCTCAGCAGCCTGCTGTTTAAGTGACTATAAACATGAGTAGCATCATGTAATGCCTTATTACTCTCAACAGTACGAAGAGACTAAGAATTGTTACATCTAATATTTTGACTAAAATAATTTCACAAGACGTGCAACAAAATACCCATCTTGTTTTGGAAGCCAGTTTCTTCACAACAGCATTGTCTTTTACATTTAGAATTCTTCTGTGTGGTAAGATGCAAGTATAATGGAAGTCTAACGTCTACAGTTATGCAAGTACACAATCCCCCCGCATACATCACTAGTAAATAATCAGACTGCATACAAGATTATTTGTAAAAGTAATAAAACCCTTTGATGCTCCATATTTATGCTGGCAAATAGCTCTCCTGATATAAAAGGCACTTTGAAAACCCAATATGGTTTGGTTCATTAAGTTTGCAAAGTACAAACAATTGTACAAACATACAATTATATTGAAGCATGTCAGCCATTGTGACATTATCTACAAAACAAGTTTCCAATTGTTGATAACACTGGTTTTATGGGAACAAGCAGTGGTTTCAGCAGCTTTACTGAAGACATGACAGGGTTTCCAGTACCGCAATCTTATTAAGTAAAAAAACCTCAAAAACGTACAAGTTGGGGGGCCCCAAAAAAACCAAGACCCAAAGTCCATAACATTCATTCAATATTTACTCCTTAGAAGCGAACTCCACCCATAGCCCAAGGGCAGAAGTCTATTCAGTCGATTCCAGAACAGCGGTGGAGGCAGGCTCTGTCTCGAGAAGTAGGTTGTTATACCAGTACAGTACTGAAAACTTTGGTCCAACAGCACTATTCCAGAATTTCACTACATGGCTGCAACATCAATCTGTATGTAAAGCTGTCTTACTCCCGCCTATAGGAAAGGGAAGGAGAGTTAAAAAGCCTGTAAAGACAAAGCAATTTACCTGTCCTGAACATCAGCCTGCATCAATAAGTTACCTAGCAAAAAACCTCAATGTCTTATTTTTCTGTAATTCATCTCCCACATTTAGCACGTCATTGACTGAGAGCACAGTATGAATACAGAATTCTTCACACAGTCAAGTAATGATACATTAGCATTAGCTTTGCTACATTACCTTTTCTGATTCATCCCAAACCACTGCCACACCTGAAGCTGCACAAAAGCAGTTCTTACTTTCTTTTGTACAAGTTTAACTTCCTGAAAAGCAAGCTGCTTGAAGAGTTGTCAGTTTAAAAGGGAGCTAAGCATGAGAACATAACATAGGATTTTGTTGTTCAAACCAGTTCTGCATTATGATTTTACAAAGAAATCCATTACAAGTACAAGAGGCCAGTGCAGTGAAAAGCTTGAGTAGGTCCAGTCTGCAGTTGGAAGCCCATCCCAGGGGAAGCCACATCTATTTTCTTTGTTCCTCATAGGTCAATATAGATCAACCCAATTTGATATGACTGAGGTTATTACAGGTGTTATTTCCATTAAGTGGTCTCAAACACTAATGAAGAGAGGTACAATAATTCCATCTATGCAACTGAGTATTTTGAAATTGTTCGACACAGCTGGAGCAGAGAAGCTTTCCAAAACACAGATTCTAAACCCAGAAACATTTAATTTTGCTAGAGAAGAATTACAGTGTCACATCATGTGACAGGCAGTTTACACTCCGAGACAAGATTTCCACAAATAAGACATACCTGAGTAAAAATATTGTGAGTCTGGCTTAGAATCCACCTTCCATCAGCATCAGGAGCTACTAATAGTTTCAAAGTCCCTATGTAAACATCAGTACAGAGGGTCCAGAAATGCGGATCATGTAAACTGTAAACTCCTTGCAACTGCTGCACCTAAAAATAGAGGCAAATTTCAGACAATATATTTCAGAAAATGTTCGTCTGTGCTATGGTTTTTACAGAAAATATTGTAAGTGCCAAGCATTCTTTTACTTCTAGTTCACTGTGCAATTTGTGATCTTTTAGCAAAATTCCTCATTGCTACCTCAGTTATCCTGAGGAAAGTCAAAACATACAGATTTTTGCATGTAATGTCACGACTTTTGTCATGATTTTGTACCTTACATGTACATTCTAAACATATTTTACTGAAACCATTTCTGAAAATAGAGGTGTCCAAGAAAGAAAAGTCAGTTATTGAGAGGGCATTCAATTAAAACTACAGTTTTTGCAAATGTGGGAATTCTGCCTTGAAACAATTTGTGAGATTCTAACTTCAGTGGAAATACATGCATATGTAATTTATTTTAATTCATTAGTGTTTCTGCAAATATTCTGTGAGGGCTTAGGTTTGTCCTGCCAACCCTCTTCTTCTTCCTCTGTCTAATTTTAGCAAACTCTTCATGTGAATGATTACAATCTGTAACTTCCCCAGGAAAGATGGAACTCCTACAAGTGTTTTGCATTAACTTTGCAAAGCTACTTCAGTGTTCAGGTCATGACATAGTAATAGATTAGTTAAACAGAACAGGTCAAGTCCAGTGTAATCTAGGTATACTTATAAATACACTTCCAATGTTACTCCATCTCACATTGCTAAGAACTAGATTTTAAGAGAGAGAAAAACTGAACAAAACAGAAAAATATTTTGCACTTTGTATGTGCACAGAGTACTTTGGGGGGAAAAGCTCCAGGACCTGTTTTTCTTAACTAACATAGCGCATTTTTAAAACAAACTGAGGTGACGCTACATATTATTTAGAATTTCAGGAAAATATTAAACTGGTACCTCCATTTGTATATTCTAAGGAACCTTTCACAGGCATTCCGGGAAAAACATCATATAATACCCTCATCCACACAGCTGAGGCTCAATCAGTCAGCACCTTGATGAGCAAAAATGGGTTAAGAGCTCACCCTCTGGTAGCACTGAGGCAGAGCATTTTCCAAAGAAGGAGGAGTTCGCTGCATCAAAATCCCAATCGATTCTTTTAAAAGTGGAACAATACTAGAAAGAAAAAAGGAAATTGCTATTACATTCTCAAAAGATGCAAAGAGCAATCTAAGATTCCTTAACACTCTCAAGAAATACTTCTTTAGTTGTTACACCAAAAGTTGAGAAAGGTGCCATGAAAACGTAGTACAGAAGAGAAAAAGTATTTACACAATTGCTATGGTGTCTTACCACAGGTTAAGATTACTTGTCTCTCACATTTTCCAATCAGTGGCCAATCACAAAAAATAAATCATTTAATCATGGGATTTGAGATGAAATCTCTTAGTGTCTTAGAAGTTATACAACAAAGCAGCTGATAAGTATACCTCAAAATCTACTTCAATGGCAAACAATTCACAAGTAACCATAATAATATTGAACTGAAATGGGTTTTGCTTTTGTGTTTGTTTAAGGCATACTTTTCTTATGAACTAAGACAATAATGGGGCGATCCTAAAACGAAATGAGTCCGGAGCAGTCCAGCTATAACAAAGTTGTTTTGTCAGAAACAGACAATTCTGCATATTCTTGAAGTGAACTAAGTGTAGGGCCTCATCCAAGCTCAAGGGTTAAACATTTAGAAGCAATTAGAAGTTCCCTCCTGGCCAAAGGGTCTTGTTTAATCAGCAAACTAAGAAGACATTTAATACTGTCTTTTATTGTTACATTTTTTGTTTTTAATAAAACCAGGCGACTAGTAAGCCCATGCCCTGAAGCTACCACTAAAATGTTATCCCCTTCGTAAGTATTCAGCACGGTAACTGTTTTGTTTAGGAGTAGTCTACCATGTCTGCTTCAGTAGAGCATCTGAACATTTTTAAGAGGATGACAAATATCTATAATCCAACACTAAAGCTTAAATAGCAACCTGATTTCAAGAGCATAAAGTCAGCAAACACTCTGAACCCAA
The DNA here is from genome assembly GCA_035221455.1 of Xenops minutus. Taxonomy (NCBI): domain Eukaryota; kingdom Metazoa; phylum Chordata; class Aves; order Passeriformes; family Furnariidae; genus Xenops; species Xenops minutus. The sequence continues at coordinate 19,055,068 of JAWWEE010000004.1, read as the reverse complement.
AGCAGTAATACATTTCAGAAACTGTAAGATGAATTTCAGAGTTCAGCACTGGCATCACAGCTGTAATACATAAAGTACTGGGATTAAAAGCACACCGAAAACATTTATAAGAGATTAACTGGGGTGGTTGTTAAAGGAAACTGCAGAAACTTTGTTTAAAATCTCATTAAGCGATGTGGAATGCATGGCACAGACCAGCTGTGTATTTGCAGATGGTGAACAACATGACCTAATCAATTTAAAAAAGATGGTTCCATTAATACATGGAAGCAGTGCTGGCTGATTGTCTGCTCAGCTCATTTCTTGGCTAAACCTTAGCCAGGGGTGGGAGGGACTTAGAGGGTGTGTGACTCTTGTCTCATGAACCTCTGGAAAAACCACCACCCTCAAACTAAGTCTTCTTGCAGGCACAATGGTGGTTGCAGCCAAATTCATGGCCTGGTGCACTCTACCACATGGCCTCACACAGCTGCACTGCTACCAAGGCAGCACTTCAGAACCAGGAAGAAGCAATTAGGGATAAGCAGGAGTTGCCTAAACTGGACCTGTCACCAAGACAAACATTTAGCGATGCAATAACTGTCAGTCTGTCTAAAGGAAGCTTAATTGGAATGTCACATTCTACAGTGGATTACAGAAGTTTAGGGGAAAAAGGGTTCTCTTATTAATGCACCCGCCTCACTAAATAATGTCCATGTCACAAGCATTGTATCAAGGGGAGCTGGAGCTGTCAACACACTCCACTGATGAATTGATTTCAGTTTAACTCACTATTTAAAAGCTGGTTTGCTTCTTAATAAAGACCTTGACAGACTAATACACAAGTTCAGGATGCAAACTGAATACAGGAATTTTGAGCAGACTCCATCCCCATAAATTTAACAAGGTCCCTCTAACAAATGCATCCAAAGGCTTCAAAAGCCACACACACATACAGGCTGCATATTTTCTTCCCAGGGAAACAACTAAAGGAATGGAGAATATAGTAGCCTGCTTTGTCATTGAAACATACTGCTATGAGTGAAAAAAGCCATGAAAGAAATTTAACAAAAAAACTCTAATTCACCCAACTTATTTATGTTATTTGATAAAACTGATGTACATTATCTGATGAAAGGGATATCAATAATGTAGATTTGGAGAGAGAGACTATGAAATAAAAACATCTTAAAAGTCCAAAGAATGGAGGTAAATCAGGGTGCTTGATACTGTTAGTGAAAGTTGAAGCGCATCCCAGGTCACACCTTCCTCCAGCTTGGACACAGTGTTCAGATACCAATGTCATCTTTTGCAATGCTGAAAAGGCCAAAAGACAACTGCAGTGATGTGACAGGCCCTCACAAATGCTGTTGAGCGCACAGGCAGCCATGGACACCCCTCTGCATCCAGAGGGATACTGTCTCACAGGACAGTCTTACTGTAAGCCAAACTAACACCACAAACAACAGAACCCAGTTTGATGATGTCTGATGTTTTCCATTGTTTCATGCATACGACTGAAGTACAAAACCTGTAATTTAAAAACCAAAACTCCACACAGCATGCTCTTTTTTCAAACATTAACTAAAAACAGTATTACTTAATCACTAGGAGGCCCTAGAAATACCAGGTCCATCTCACGTGACCGAAGAAAACATTAGGATAGATGACAAAACTAAGCAGGCTGAAAATATGGTTAGAGAATTTGACAAAGCTTTCCTTTTTTTGGATTAGTCATTAGCGAAAAAACCGTGTGGTTGTCTCTGCAGCAACTATTGCACTGGTACTTCCCCCCTTGTTTGTTTTAATTTATAAGATTATTGAGGAAAATAAATAATGCTGAATGCTCACGAAGTGGAAAACTTTCTCATGCATAAGCAGTTTTTAAGCTTTACTGCTAACGCAGACCTAATTTTCCATTGGTCTCTGATTACCAACCCTTAAATTTAAAACACCACAGTCTTTTAGAAGACAATGGAATTTGAGACACTAACCCACAGCAAGATGTGGGATAAAGACATATCCTCTACAAAAGCCAGAACAGCAAAAACAGCCAATGTTACAGCACACCACACTTGCACATAGGCTGCTGCAGAAGTGAAAGTTTCAGATAAAAGCTATTTATATGAATCTGATAAATCCAGCCTGCCACTACTACACATGGCTTGATTAAAAATGAAGAGTGAAAGCATGAAACTCTTAATTAACCTACATCACATTCAGATAACATTTGTACTCATTCCAGTCCCATCCTGTTTATGCCACTGTTTTTGCAGGCATAGCTACCAAGACCCTGCCATTGTCACAATCTCAGACTGCAGGGCTGAAAACAACTCTGGGTAAAGAACCCTTTTCACAGTCACTGCACTCAGAGTGCAGCAGGAAATTCATTCAGTACTCTCAGAACTACAGAAAATAGAAGATTTTTGTGACAGATTTTGTGGAAGATAAACAAATATCGACAGGGATCAAGACCAGCTATGGTTCTTCAAATAGCATAAGCTCATAATCTACAGTCAGATTTCCAAATTCCTTTTCTTCCCAACCACCACCCACATCCACAGTGCCAAGACTGTCAGCCTATTTGAGAACTTTAATAAAATTTTTCTGCTAGGCTCTGGTAATTGTAATCAGATAGCAAGCTTTGCTCAAGACAAGGATCACAGGTTTAACATTTAATTTACTGATTTTGAATTGCTTGTTCTCATAACAAGGTAGCCCCTTGACTCTCAAGTAAGGTTGGCAGATCCCATTACGCTGTAAATAAAGGTAATGCACAACATTCAGCAATAATGGCTTAAAACAACACCACCAACAAACATGCTAGTTTGGAGGAGTTTTGCTACAAAACCTTACTTCTTAATCTTAGTTAATGTAGCATTTCATTGAAAAAAGTTTGTTTTTTTTTGTATTGTTATGCCCCAAACACCAAAGGCATATACCTCAAATGATACTGGCACACCCTCCCCCTAAAGCTCTTTCATATTATATCATGTTCAAGCAGCTTTTGATTTTATGCAAAAGATTATGTAACACATGGAAACAACTTCACTAAATGTAAATTGCCTCATTTCTTTGACCACTTAATATATAGTCTGCATGCCCTATGCAATCTAGTATCAGATTTAGTCTACTGTGCCTTCCTAGAAACATGTGGGTCTAATAGTGGTTTCGGACAAACTTGATTTACACTAGAGTTGTGGCTTTTGTGCGGTGCTTAATTTCACATATTTGACTGAATCGCTAAAATTGCTTCAACATTTCAGAATAAGGCTTAGAATACCAAGGCTAAAAACTAAATGAATATTTTGTTTTAAACATTAAAAGCAATTTAGAGACTTCAGAAATTGTTTATTGATTCAGGCACGTACCATTATGAGGACAACACCTTGAAAAAAAATTCAGGAGTGTCAACCTGAACAAGTATGAAATAGTAAACCTTTTGTTTAAAAAAACAACCTTAAAAAAGTGCTAAAAAGACAGACTTGTCTATTTTAAGCATGCCCTATTTATAATTAAATGGACACGTGCATGAGATAGTACATAAAGTAATCAAAGAAAGGTTCACTAGGTATTAGCGGTTGCATCCAGGAAAGCTCCAATCCCTCAGCAGATTCTCACTGTGCAGTCAGGCTGTTCTGTGCTAACTCAGGGGGTGTTAAGCAGTGAATCGTCACCCGGGAGCAGCCTTAGCAAGGGATCACAGGAGCAACACAAAGCAGCCATGGCAGCTGTTGACAATTTGCACTAATTAGAGACGTTGTCCACAGGAAGGGTCAGCCATTTGATTTAAAAGCACTGCTTGACTTCTCTGAAGAAGCATTGCTCAACTCTTCTGCATCTGCACCAGACACAGCAGGTTACAAAGCAGAGTCTGTATAGCTTTCCACTGCAATGGTAAATTTTTTAGCCATTTTATACAGGTATTTTTGTGATTTCTTCTGGTGAATGTGGCCACCATTTGAGAAACCTGAACAAAGAAGACCCACTAATAGGAGCAGGCTTGTCTCAAGTAAATCTGAGACAACCACCCAACACGGAAGTAAAGAAAACACTGAACAAAAATGAAAAGTTATCTCCTAAAATCTTGTCTCTAGGTTAGATTTAGGTGACTTTAAAAGATGAAGTACAAAACTATTACATCCTAGCAAACGTCACTTGGGCCCCTGTGCTACTGTTACAAAAGATCACCTTATAGGAAAATCTAAAAAACATTTAGCCTTAATTCTAAAACAACACTTGAAACACAGCACAGTGAAGATAACGTAGAATTAACAGTGGGTTTATGCCCAGAAGTGTAAATGAAGATTACTAAAGTCAAACACCATAAAAGGGGACTCAAGTTCTCGAACAATATCCATCTGAAACTGCCAGCCATCTTGTTTAAAGCACATTTCAAGCAAAACCATCAGTAGTGAAGTCTGTTGGACTGCTTAAACCCTCCCCCCAAAAAACCAAATAAAATAAAAATACAAAAACACCCAACCCTGCAATTAGTGTTTGTTCCACTACTGTGCCAGGCTGTGTCAGTCTGCAAAAAATGCAGCTTTGCTTCTACAAACTACGATTCAGCTGACTGCACTCTGATAGCAGAATTACTCTACAGATCATTTACAGTGTTGTGGACCAACGAAATAATGTTACAGGCTGAAGTCTGGCACCAGATCAAAAGACATTAAACACTGAACTTCTCCAGCATTTTCAGCATAGAACATCGGCCTCAGACATTCCTCCGAAGTGTGCTAGAAAATCTATAAACAGCTTTATTATGAAACCTCTGTTATGGAAGTCAGTCTTACTTCAACTGCTGTATGAACAAAAGAAAAAAAAAATTGCCATTCACATGGCATTTTTTGCTGTACACAAAGCTAGACCCTTAAAATACAAAGGGTATGAAAACCTATGTTTTACTTAGCTACTACCTTTACCTCAGCAATAGGTTCTTCCCCCTTAATAACCCCTGCACATTTTCTTTTCCATTTTTTGAGATTTCAATAATAGAAGTAGCTTGTAATAATTAGTCCTTTACAAAATTACAGGATACCTAAGTTAAAATATTAAGTTTCTATTAAAGTGATAATAGTGGTCTCTAGCACAGAGATTTCTGTGGGCGTTGTGTCTGAAGCATGCTGCCCTACTTTGATAAATAGGGAGATTCACATCAATAACCCTGTGAATGCTGCCATGCATATGCTATAAACATGCCATACATGGTATAAGCATAAGTAGCTGCAGTTCATCAGATGACATTCACCACTGCTGAAGAGACAAAGGTGCTCAGTTATTAGGTTGTAACTGGAGTTGTGGCACGCTGCCCTGTGCCACCATTGAAACTGCTGCCAGAAAACCTCAATAACAGCATCACTGAATGAAATATTTGCTTGTCTAGTCTAATCCAATAGCTTCACATTTACAGTGATCTTGGTAAGCAACAACTGGGAAAGTCCAGAATTACTTGAAGCATTTCCATCAGATCTTAAAAGGAATAAGGATGTCTCAGAGTACAAACACAAAGGAAAAGACACAAAGTTCTCGACGAGGGAAAAAAAAAATTAAAACCTACCAGCCTTGATTTGTCAAGGACAAGGGCATATCCTGTGCCAGCAGGCTCAACTCTGTTGCCCTGAAGCCATTCTGCTCCATTTACTGGAGTACATTGGTTTACATAAGCATGTACTAAATACAGAGGGGAAGCTTTCTACAGTTTGAGCCTGAAAGACGTTTTTGTAGTATTATGAAAACAGGGACAAAATATGCAGATCTAAGAGCAAAAGTTGTAGCTGTAGAAAAGGGAAATAAAAATAGCTCATATAAGAGCTCATCAGGATGACTGTACAGAAGAGAGGTAACACAAACCCTCTTGGAAGAAAAGCAAATGCTCTAAGTCATTAGCATAACAGACAAACCTTTTCTTCCGAGCTGTAATTTCTACTGTAACTCGCATCAAAAAAACTAACAAATACCAGTGATAGCAATGCTTACCTTACACCTATAAGTAGTGCTATCAGCATTGAACAAATAGGATCTGCTATCATTAGACCATAGTTCTGCATCAGTATAGCAGATATGATCACGCCAATACTTCCAAGTGTGTCTGCCACAATGTGTAGAAATACACCTGTAAAAGATTAATTGATATAATTACAACTTGCTATTCTTAAAGCTAATGAAGCATTTCAAAGACATTTTACAGAGAAGAGTTGCAAAAACGAGGTAACATGATTTATACTTATTAATTTGTGCTCAATTTTGGGTCAAACACACAAAAAGTGTTCACAAGATTTTAACATACTTGCAGAATACAGGTAATTTGAAGAATTTACATTCTTTTCTGCACTTAGTAGTAAGGGGTATTTCGTAGCATGGCTATTAAACAGCAATTAACAGGTGCAGCTAGATTTTTTTCATTCAATATTCACCCATATTAAAGAAACTCACATTCCCCGATGCCTACAGCGATAAGTATAACATGGACAGACTATTAACAGAAACAGCTCTGTGAAGCTTTAAAACGTGCTAATGTTTAACTGACATCTTCCAGAAGTTATTTGGCAAATTAATTCTTAAAACTATTTGTCATGGATTTAACAATACTGCAGACATGAGAAACTTCACTCTTTCTTTGAAGAGTAACACTGCCTTAAAATACAAACACATACTTTGCAGTTAGCCAAAATTTAGCCTTTGGAGCTCTCTGCTGGCAATGACAGGAAGTCATTCAGAAACAGCTTTTCAAATACAATTCTCCAGACAGATAATCCCCTCTTGTAAAAATAATGTACAACTATAACTCAGCTCTTTAGTGATTTTTCCAAGTCCACATTTGTACTGGGTCTGGCTGCGACAGAGTCAGGTTTTCTCCATAGCAGCCTGCATGGTTTAGACAGCATCAAGGCCTTCTGTTCCTCCTTGTCCTCACAGCAAGGAGGCTGGTGGGGGAAAGGTACTGGGAGGGCACATAGCATCTCCATACCATCTAACTTCAAACTTAGCAACAAAACAGCGGTGCTGTCTTTCCAAAATAGCTGTGGCTCAGAGACTTCCCTGAACATCAATCTGCCAGTGCGAGGTGACTGTCTTTGTGAGTGATTGTCTTTGCATCACTTGGTGGAGTTTTTTTCCTCAGTATTGAAAAATTAAAATAAAATGGAGTCTTTTTAATATGCTTTAATTAAAAATACATTTTCACAAAAAGACTGATTTTCAAATATCTTCTACGGAAGTACTGAGTATACATATACTTAATACAGTGTACTGTAAATTCTGGAAGAGGTTGTAAATGTTTCTTTTCAAGAACTACAAAGAAGCCAGAAAAAAACCCAATAAAACACTATGTACATTTGGGTATGCCAAATAATTACTATCTCCTACATCTCATAATGGTCTCGCAACCAACAAACAGTCAACCAAAGCTCCAAACCAACATGTAAACCATCCATAACTAATACTCAGGAGATCACAGATTCCAATACTTAAAGAAATTTAGAAAAAATTACCATCTTCTCTAAAACAACTGTGAGAGCATGATGAAATGCAATTTTTAAGCTCAGATACTCTTTAACAATATCAATCTGCATTTTTCAAACACATTCTATCTTAATCACACTGTTCCTCATTTTCCAGAACATACATTGCAACTAGGCTCCTTAGGTTTCTGCTTCTAACTACTCTTTCCTAGTTTTTCATTATTTGATTTTTAAGTGTCAGTAACAGAAGCTGAATCCCAGCTTTTGGGATCTCTTTTACACTGTTAACACTGAATTATATTTAGACTTCACTCAGATGTCACATGCACAGGGTACAGCACTGCTCTGTTTACAGGGGGAATGGGATTTCATAAAACAGTTCCTCTAAGAAGCATGTGGCATTTATCCAGAGGAACCCTCTAAAACGGATGAGTAACAGGCAGATCATGATAAAACCAGTAATCCATTATATTTAGTCCCACTGTACCTTGTAAAATCTGTTTGCTGGATCCAGCCACTACTTCAAGAGAATGGTCATCTGTGAAGACAATTATTGACACATTAACCTAGACAAAGGCTCTCTCTAGTGGTACGTTCTGATATGGTCCTCCTTTTGGAAATTTCATCAACAGACAAGCTGCTCACAATAACTAGCTTTTACTTTAGCGATTGTTTTTTAACACAGTAATTAAAAGTCTTAAAATACATTTTTAAATAGAAAATATCACACAATAGTTTTTAGATATGGATATATAAAAATAAAACTATTGACATTTGTTTTTAATTAAAACAAACTGAGAAAACCTTGCTAGTATATAGCAAAATAAGGCCATATACAGAAGCAAGAAGAGTAAGGTCAAATAAATCTGCTAACCAGAAATACTTCATTTAAGCAAGCATTTATACCTAATGCACAACAAGGATAAGACTTGGAGAAGTCAGAACTAAGTAAAAAATCCTCTCATCCAAGCAGATTAATGCCTCTGTGGAGCACATGAGAAAGATATTTTAAGAAAAACTTGTTAAAAGATAGCAAATGATTACTAGTGAAGACACATTAAATTACACAAAAGTTGTTTTGAATATCAACTTGCACAACACAGAGCTACAATCTCTGTTCCACTGGAGTGGGGAGTGTGGGGAAAGCAAGGAAGAGGCAGAAGCAGGGAGCTCCTACTTTCTATCCAAATTCTGGGAGAACTGGAAAACGAGCACCACTTTTCTACTACGAATACCAAGTAAGAGACAAATAAATATTTTTATACTCTTTGTCACCTCCTATCTACAAGTTACCACACTATGCCCTGCTCTGAATGTGCACATTTTCAGTCACATAGATCCTAGTTTGTGGCTTAGGCAGGAAGGACTGACAGCCCTCCATCACCACAAGGCTTTCATTTGCATTGTTTCAACAGGTTGCACCTACACTGCCTCTTCTCCCATAGTGAAGGCTACTGTCTGTATTCTGTATAGACTGCTTGCCTTTATAGAAAAGATTTAAACACAGCTAAGATAACAAGTTCTTTTTTCATAACCAACTTTAAAACAGAGATGGGGAAAATCTTATTTGAAACCACAAACCAAGTACAACTAATAATCCATAAGTACACCAAGTTTGTTCCTCTTTTCTAATATCTTGAGCTGTAAAATTATTCAAATGGAGAACACTAGCAAAGCAGCTTACCTTTGCCTATTGATTTTAATGAAAAGACTGAAGCTGAGCATTTGAGAATTTCACTATATTGCCATAGCATACAGCTGTTCCATCTCTTACCAACACATAACATTACAGTGAACATTCAAAAACCATTGGTAAAGCAAAGCCTTTAAAAACTAACATTGAGTTTACTGCAAGTGATACACAAAATGAGCCACAAAACATGGCAGTGGCATAGCATACTAGACATTTAATGAAACTACTTCCATGTATGATCAAAACAAGTTGCCAGCATCCTCTGTTGTTTTTTTTTTTAGTTAATCATTCATAGTACATTCAGATTGAGTTAAGATGGTCCATGACATTAACTAAGTACTTACCATGACAATAATCCTGACCATGAGAGTGTCCATGGCTATGGCCATGACCATGAGTGTGTCCGTGGGCGTGTTTCTGTTCATGGCTGTGCCCATGCCCTCCATGACTGTGCCCATGGCTGAGACCACCATTAAACAGAGAATGACTGTGCTCATGACCTAGAAACAAATATCACCACCCGAGTATGAACTTAGACAATTAATAAAAGTACACTTATATTTATTTCTAAGCTACTCAAAACCTATTTGCCTTTAAGTTCATATTAAGGTAGGCTTTAAATAAGTTAAGAATTTTAACAAAACTGTTTGTCATCTACAGCTCTGCTGTGCAGTCATAATATATATATATACAATAAAATATATAACTAATTTGAGAAGTCAAGTGCTTTTATACATTCCCACTTCTGAGACAAGTTGTGCTACACTTTTAGTATGAATTGAAAAATGTATACATAATTAGATACAATCACACTAAAAATAACTGTTTTAAGAAACCAGAAATTTGCTCTAATTCACACATTCAAAATGCAAGCTTAAATTGCTGTTTAAAGACCAAGGACTATCTTCTTCCACCAGTCTATATAAGTTTATAAGTTAAGCTGAAGGAGCCACCAATAGGCTTTGCAGAAAAACCCCCAAAGTGTTCACCACGTATATTTAGGCAAATAATTCTGCATTGTAATTCAAAGATAGTGAATTGAGAACCACCTGAAGCTGAATCATCCCATTCTTAAAATTTGGTTCAGACACTGTTTTCTGAATTGTCCAGCCACAACCTTGCTTAAGTCCAGCTTAATTTTGTCCAAAAGACACCCTGAAAATCTCTTTCAATAAAGTGCAGAAGAGTGCCTGTTCCAGAAAGCAGATTCTGGAGTTCTAGGGGTTCCAGCTAATGGATATTAACATGACAAGTACAACAGTGACATGGGCTAGTGATAAAACACACAAGTCAACACAGCAAGAAGTCACATATACATTTGGCTAGGATTGTGACTAAAAAGCCACTAAAGCTTAATACTGGGATTCTAATTGGAGGATTATAAGGTCCTAGAACACAAGGTGCCAAGAAAGGAAATAGTACTAAAAGTTACAGACATCCTACCAGAGCCGTGGGAATGCCCGTGACCTCCATGTTGGAAAACAAATATTCCTATAAGATTTACAATGAATCCTAGTATAGAAACAGGAAGAAGTCTCTCATGATGCACGTCAGGAGGCTCAAGTGCCCTCTAAAAACAAAAACAAAACAAAAAGCAAACGTAGTTTTACAATCTTTTTACATTATTAAAATGTGCTGAAAAAACTTAGATACAAGAGCATTCTCATACAAACATATATACAGACATAATTAGAAATTACTCAGAACTTCCAGTTTTTGGGATGATACCCAGACTAATTCTTATTGTCTGAAGCTGAAATTTTATTTTTAAAGCTCTGAAAATACAGTAGAATATTGTAATAGTCTAGCTAACTGTTAGCATAAGTTTTTGCTTTGCTGTGGGATTTGGCTCAATACCGTATGAAAACATTCAAGTTTGTTCTAGCAGGTGGATTGTACAGGTCGCCTAAATAACTTTCAGGGTTCTAGAACACTATTCCTTCCTTCCTCCTGAGAAGGCTAAGACAATGAGCGGAATGAAATAAAGTCTAAGAATAAATTGTAACATTTTTTAGAACTTCTAAAAATTTAGATTGCTTTTTTCTTATTTACCCTAATTCCTTTGGAATTTTTTTCTCAATGAGACGTTACAGACCTAATACAACTTGCATCTCAAGTTAAGTTTTGACAAGTGTAAATAACTGTTCACAGAGGAGACAAACATTCACCATCTCTCCACAGGCATGAAAGGTACAGGCAATAGCAAAACAATGAAACTTCCAGAAGATGCAAAATTTTAAAGCAACAAAGAGAAAAGGAGTCAACCATCACAAGGGAATATTTTGTACGGGAGCTTAGACTAGCAGGCAGAGAAATACATTTCAACAATACCCTTGACCTGTCAGTTTTGAATTTTTCTAGTAAGTTTTGTTCCTGTTTCTAGATTTGGAGTGAAGTTTTCCCAAGCTTTAAGGCAATTTCAGCCCAGCTTGTACTGATTTTTGAAGTATTTACAGGCTTATCAATGCAGAAGATCTGTTCCTGAAAGCTCTTCCCAGTTCTCTATTAAAAAAAGAAAAACTCACCAGAAAGTATTATGAACTTGAAGTCTAAACAAATTTATAGTGTATCTATCATTAAAAAGTAAAAGCATTAATGCAAGCTAATCTGAAATAGTTACCAATTTTACTCTTAATCCTTGATGTCACCCTTAATGTCTAAATTCCAGTCTTGAAATTATCACCTGAAACACCATGTTAAAAAAAAAAAAAAAAAAAAAAAAAAACAAGGAAAGAGTCCTTGTAAATCTTTAAGCTATTACTACTTGCCATTTATACCAGACTTCAAGATTTGGAGGATAATGCTCTTTCTTTAACAAGTTAGTCCAGCTTCTTTACAGAATGTGACTTATGACTAACTGCTCTCCTCTGAGTGGCTAGTTTGGGCTTTTCTTTTTGGCCTCATTTGTCCTTTAACAATGAGAAGTGAAGATCTTTCTATGACATACTTAACGTGTTGGAAAAAAGGACAGGCTAGATCTCACAGAATCTTTACACATATATTCAAGAAGCTAGAACAGATACACTGAAAAAGTTGGGTTTCTGTGTCACAAACAGCAATTTCAGATGGCCCTATTCTCTGTTCAAATCACATTTCTAATCAATTATGAACATAATAAATTTATTTTTTAATTCAGTCATTTCAGTAATTTTATTCCTACTAATAATAGAAATGTGACAAGTGATAGTGTAATTTGCTTCATAACATACCTCAACACCTTCAGAAAAAATGAAGAATGCTGTAAAGATGAGGAATAAACCATTTACAAAACCAGCAAGTACTTCTGCTCGCACATACCTGCAAGAAACAGAAAAAGCAATAGCACATTCATTTAAATGCTGAAAATTAGAAGTGGAACTTAAGAGACTGGAGAGCAATCTTCTGGTTCTCAAGCAGTTGTGTTACAAAGGAATTTGCTAAATGGAAGATGCAGCATATAAACTAAGTTTAAGTGTATGAAATCGACTAAGGCGTATTTTGACAGACACTACCTGATCCAGAGCAGGCATTACTTGACCTACATGAAAGAAATCTTTTAATATGTCAAAATCTTTCAATTTAAGATCATCTCTACTGGAAGTTATGGTATAAACATATATTTGGAAGCCATGAATTGAGACAAGCATGTGAGACGCAATCAAAATCTTCTGATGTAAAGTTTTGTTCAATATCGAAGAGACATAATAATTGGCTTCCCATCTACATGGGGGATTACTAGTAAAAGTTTTAAGTAGAAATTAATTATTTCACACATCAAATTTTGTCAATAAAAAACTGTCAGGGTAGAATAACATGTAAGTTGAATGTAGCAAACATCAGACCTAACAAATTGTGGCTGTCTTCTGATAAATGGAGCACCAGCTGTTTAAATACAGAACCTGCTTCCATTGCAATTAGTTTATGGTGTGCTTTTTCCTAAATTGATTTTTGGGCACACTGTAGTTTCCACCTTAATTAAACTGGTTTAAGTTTCAAACTACATGCTTCACACTTAAGCAAGACAGCTGAAGCTAAATGATAGCACTCTGGTCAGTAATGCTCTGGGGAATGCAGCAGCCAATGTTACACCTCATTCGCTGTTAGTCAGTATTACCAATTAATAATGTGGTACCACCAGTATTGTTTTATAGGGCACAACTGCAACGTTCAGTGAAACCAACTGACCCTCAAATAGAACCAGCTGCAGCAGGTATATCCACCAAGGGCAGTATGGGACCACACACCTCAGCCTGGAGGATCTGTGTTAATGGCAGCCACAAATAGCAACTGTCAAATGCTACTGATTCCAAGAAGCATAGTTTATAATCTCAGATACAGCCTCACTGAGACTTAGCTCCTTCCAATTGCAACTTTCTGTTCCAAAGGCAGCATGGAGCACCAGTCACTGTGGCACTCCTCCCTGCACTGTGAGGACAAACTCAGGATGCTGCTCTTGCTCTTCACTGCTGCTGTGAATACATGACAGGGCAGGGCAACTTTCTCCTGTATAACTTGTTTTCACTAGCATGATCACAGAGACCAGAGAAGTGATGAAACTTCTCCACAAAAGCAATGCATTCACATTTTTACTGTTTCTAGGGGGATATTAACTTAGAGGTTTACATAACTCACCTTAAAAACCCCCACACTTTCAACATAGCTTTTCCATGTTCTGCAAAAAGAGGTTTTGTTCATACAATGAAAAATTACTACCTAAACATTTACTACATTTACATTAAGGTAACAGCCTGAAGTTTCTTACCCATATGAGAAAGCATCGTTTGACCTCCATTTTGAAATAACTGAAGCTGCTAATCCAGCCAATAGAGCAGTACAGTCAAAAAACATATGAAAAGAATCTGATATTAGACCTAAACTGAAAGAGAACAAGAAAAAAATGTTATGTTCCACATATTGAGTATAAAAAAACCCAAACCCCACAGCAATTAATCTCTTACACAGTAGCAGAATACACTGTATTTCTAAGCTTCAGGCATGGTTTTGCTAGCACAGAGTAAAAATCCACAGTTCAACACCAACACAAATATGATACCAAAACTGATTTTGTCAGCTTAGGAAAGGCACTTTGGAAAGTGCTTGGCAAAAAAGCACTCCTAGCATATGATTTTGGTGCTAGTGAAAGGTGGTTTCCATTGACACAAAACAAAACCTCTGGAGTAAGTCTATCCACAGGCACATCTCTCGCTAACATAGTTCAACCTTAAATCTTTGCCTTACCAGCTGCAAGGCATTGACTAGAAGATCCACACTCCACTTAGATCTAGAAGCTGAAGGAAGCAGAGGCTGAAAGATCATATCTTAAATGATTCATTTCAAAGACCAATGCACAACTACAATCTTGATTGACAAAGTTAAAGTGTAAAGTAAGACAGCATGCTAAAAAGTTCAAAGCAACTAAATTAGTTCAGGACTTAGTCAGTAGAACTTGTATCAGTTTGTAAGATATAGGTAAACTGCCTTTAACACCACACACAACAGTTGCCAAAGTTTACTAAATGACGCATAAATGGGTTGTGTAAGTCTGCAAGGAAGTATGTGCACCAAAACACAAAAATCGCTTCATATTTAGAAAGATGTTTGATACAGAGATATTGATGAATATTTCTTACTACAATTATCCCAAAAGTTCTATTTTCCCAATCCTTTGGTTGTCCAAGAACAATTACGTCAGTTTTTGGAAACTGGAGAACAAGACGTGTTTACCAGTAGTAAAAAGTTCTAGAGGACAGCCACATTTTCACACTGAAGTAAAACACAGTTTCATCAGCCAAAGTTCCAACTGCTTCACATTAAAAAAACAAATCATTTCACTCTGACTGAAAACAATTACTAGATTAATCCAAAGTGTTTCAGATGAAACACTCAACTGTGGAAGGAGTGGGTTTGGAGGAGAGAAGAGAGAACAAGTGTCTTGATCTATATATTTACATAGATACTTCACAGACACATACAGACTTTATATATACACACAACTGTCACATTTAAGGCAGAAGGATGATGGCATGATAAATTGTCCTTAGGTGCTGCAGCCACCAAAGCAGGAAACAGATGAAGTTGTTCTGAACAAACTTTAAAAGACCACCAAATGTATAAGCTGGATGCTCCTGAAGTAGCAAAATGGAATTCGCTATTGAATTCTTGAAGTGTGTTGGTGACAGCTTCCCCCTCCCCAGGTGACATCTTGTAGGGAAACCGATCATTTTAGATTTGGTTCTGAGCAGTAAGAGAGATTCAGTGGGGGAAAAAAACAAACAAAAAACACACCAAACATTCATGTAGAAGGTAAATAGGGTGACAGTAACCATAAGTTGTAATGATTATGAAATGGAAGGAATAAGCATGGCTAGACAGACAGCTAGTGGTTTATGAGGCGTTTGGGTTTTGGCGGTGTTTTGTTTTTGTTGCCTTTTTTTTTTTTTCCCCCAACATAGTCTCCTGGGAAAAAGAAGTGTGTCAGGACTGTTACTGAAACAAAATCCCATACTTGCTCCAGAACCAGAAACCATACAAGAAGTTATCATGGCACTGTGCTCACACCTGCAAATCTCAGTAAGGCAAGACTTAGGATAGGTGCAACACCAATACAGCTGTGCTGCTTTCAATACCTAAGCTAACAACTCCAGGTGTCCAGAGGCACGTGGATTTATTAGCAGGGAACACCATAGCCTGTGTCTGGAAAGCAGTGCACTACATGGCATAATCATGCTCTTTATCATGGGTACATAAGTAATTCAGCTGCACTAATTGCAAGAAGCCTGGTAAGAGGCCAATCTCATTTCATCTGAGGCTTTTTTTAAATGGCCTGTGAATTAACAAGACATTAAAAAAATGTGTGCAAAGCAATTACTAAAGTAAACAAGCAATCTAGTCAACCATTATCAACATGAGATGTATGTAAGAACTTCTGATAGAAATGGAACCCATCATCCAGAGTATAAACTATGCTATCTAAATGAAGACACTTCCACAGATAATTTAATAACATAAGTTTAACACCAAATTGCACAAATGTGCACATAATAGTATTTTAAACCAGGAAAGCCCAAGTAGCAGATTTCAACTTTAAACAAGCTCTCAGCTAGCAAAGTACTGTATCCAGTTCTGTTTTCTGTGCTTCAAGATTATCAGCATTCCAGAGTATTTCTAAGATGGTCATATAAATGAAAACCAGCTATGTGAGTTCAGGAAACAACCTGCTTGGCAAACAAAAGCTAAGGAGAATCTCTTGTGGGAGGAGCAATGGAACTGTCCTCTTCAAAATGAAGAAATAATTTTCCCTATATGGCTCCTTGTTTGCTTGTTATGTGTTTGTTCTTCCAAGGCATGAACTGCCTGCTTTGACTGAAGGCACTCCTCATCATAGTCTCTGCTACCCCTCTCTACTAAAGAGGTGCTTGTTAAGACTGTTTTGTTCTAGTCTAAGATCTAGGCTTAGGGATACTTGAAATTAATGACTTGAAAAAGGTTCAACTAACGTCTATCCAGCAAATCACAATTCTTAATCTCAATTATGAACAAAAATAAGTAAGTCTTCTCAATTCCAATATGCTGAATTCTACAGTGACAAAGTTCTGTCAAGTGTCACTACTAGTCATGTTATATACAGGACTTTTTTAGGTCCCACTACAAACAAAATAAATATTATGCTTAAAAGACAGACATTGCAACAAACTCACATGAACATAGAGCTCTTTATACCCAAACTGTAGAGAAAATATTTACATTTCCTGAGTTATCAGAAAAAAAGTCCATACTCAGACTATGCATGCAATAACCTCACACAACTGCAAAGTGAATTAGCATCAAAGACAAAACCAAACACATCGTCTGTGTGCTAAGATAGCCTGTACCCGAGACGACACTGTGTGCTCAGTAGTGATACACTGTAGCACTGATTAGTTACTGTAGTCAAAGTGAAGGATTTTATAGTGTAGTTCGAGATTCAGAAAAACATCGTAAATATTAGGCTGCAACTGTTTCCAAATCCTCATTGCTTCATTCACTCTAGACTTAGAAAGAAGAGTCATAGTAATTTATGTCTATACTACCGCTTTCGATAAGGGCTACTTTGTCCTTCCATGTGGAAGGACACTGCTGGGCTTAAATGACATGTCCATGCCAGTTCACTTTGAACTGAACTATTGACAAAGAGAGTGAAATGTCACCATCAAACAACCTTTCTATCACAAATGAAGCACGATAGATACTTAGCACCTCTACCTGTATACCATACATCAGAAGTTATTTCGCATCTGTGCTTGTATTTCGCTACAGATCTTTCACTAGCAATTCAGTCAAGTCTCTCCTGTTTTTTCCACCTTTGTGGATTTATGTGCTAGGTAAAAGTACCATTTCATTACACTAGGATGCGTTAATTCCTGTTTCTTCCTCGGAAAGAGGAAGGAACCCACGAATCACCCTACGACCCCCACTACGCTGCCCAGCATTGGATGTCTGTGGCAAGCGGCAGCTCGAAACGGTTACAACCCCCGAGTCCCGTCACTCGGGCCAAGGCCAGGCTGGCCCCCCACCCCGCAGCCGAGCACCACAGCGGGCCCACACCGGGTTCCTCCGCAAGGGCCGCCGGGGGAGGCCCGGCCCGGCCCGGCCGAGCGGGGACGTGGCACTGGCCGGGCGGGAGGCGCCGCTTCCTCCGCGCTGGAGCCGCGCCCGGCCCGGCCCGGCCCCCGGCCCCGGTACCTGTTACTCCAGATGCCGTAGAGCAGCTCCACGAAGGCGAACGAGAGGTTGAGGCACAGGAAGGAGAAGAGGTTGCGGGAGGTCTTGTCCGCCAGGATGGACCTGCGCATGGAGCACGCCGCGGGTCAGCGGCCGCCGCCACGGCGGCAGAAGGCCGAGGCCGAGGCCGGGCCCGGCACCCGGGCGGCCCGGGCACCGCCGGCACCGCCTTCCCCAGCCCCAGCGCGGGGGAGGCTCGGGCTCGGCCCCGGCTGCGCCCGGCCCGGCCCACCCTATGCCACTCACCTGAACCAGCCCGACACCTTCCTGAGCAGGTTGAGCCTGGGCGGCTTGTACTCATCGTCCTTGATGGAGAGCGGCAGCATCTTCGGCGGGCGGCGGGGCCGCGGCGCGCTGGGGCCGGGACGGGCGGCGGGGCGGGGGCGCTGCCCGGCCGGCCCACACGCCGCTTCCGGCCCGCACCGCGCATGCGTCGCCCGGGCCGGGCCG
>JAWWEE010000004.1:19025769-19036138 GCA_035221455.1 Xenops minutus | reverse complement strand
ACAGGGTGCTGATAATAGGATGCTGGTAACGAGGTACTGGTATTGATAACAGGGTGCTGATAATAGGATGCTGGTAAACGAGGTACTGGTATTGATAACAGGGTGCTGCCCGCCAAGGCAGGGCAGCCCACTCGAGAAATCTTTTTCTCGGAACGAGTTATTAAAACACTGGGTTTTGGCATAGAGGCTTCATTTTCGTCAGTTTTGTGTTCTCCACAGGGAGTAGTGTACGGTTTCTCAAAAGAGGTCAGTCCTGCGTTGCAGTTTCATAATTTAACTGGCAAAACTCATCTGCGCTTTCGTGGAACATCAGAAAGTGTCATGATACTAATTCTACAAAATCTAAATAGATGCTTATTTTAATTAGAGATTATATAATAATATCATCCCTACTTACCACTACAGCCTGTTGTAAACACTAGAATATATGGCAAGCAAAGAAGCCTCATAAACAGCAAAGAGTATTTGTATTTTTATCTTAAGTATGCTTTTAAATGTTAATTAATCATTACAGTAGTGCTGGTAAGGATTGCTGCAATGAGGTTGCAAACGGGAAAAAGGATCTAAGGTTTTCAAAAGCACATATGATGAGAATATGGTGGACCTCATAAATGCTGATAATTTTTAGAAGTCAGGTGTGGTTGTTTAAACCTATAAGATTAAACAACCAAAACAAGGAATTAGCTTCTCGAAATAATTTCAATGGCCTCACAAAGTAGTGGTAAAATTGGACCTCAGATTTGAGAAGACCTGTATATATGGACATATTCAAATTGGTATATGCACAGATTGGCAAATCTATGTTTTTAAGAAGCAAGTTTATACAGCTCAAACAAATTTCTCATATGAAATTTAATATTGACTCAATTATTCAACAAATTCAGCAAAATCTTATTCTCTAAGCTTTCACAGTACTGTTCCTAAACCAAAATTAAAGACTCTCAGCTGGTTTTAAAGGAACAAAAATCCCTCCAACAACTTATGAGCCTTTACAGACACAGACTTCTTGTATTGCTGTTCTGCAAAAGGAAGAATCATATATTGCTGTCCTGCAAGAGGAAGGATCTTGTACATCCTTCCTTTATGTGCTTTCACTCAGATTTTCCAAGCTGCCAAACCAGATGGGAAAAACAAAATGCTGTGTCCTAAACCCCTGACTGAACTGATAAACTAAGTGGAAGGAAAATATGAAGGGGATGAGCCAAAAAATAAAATAATTTCATTGGGAGTATTTCCTGACTGTGGTAGCCAAATATATACTTTAGTGGTGCCCAGTGAATAAAGCAACAGCCCACGAGGTTCTGGAGGCCTGAACTTAGCTGAACTTAAAAATGAAACACGCAGACATTGAACTGGTGCAAGGCAACAATTTTACAAGTAGAGAAATGTACTGTTCTTTTCTTTCTAACCATCTGACGTAATAACTTCTTTCTGGGGTATTCATTCATAGGAAGAGACAATTCAACTGAGCGATAGGAAAAGGGCTGGGATAATTGCCATGAATGCATATATCAGTCAGTAACTGAGAGGAGCTTTTACCTGTAAAAGAATGCCAGATAACGTGGATAATTGTTGATCTTCAGTTATAAAGTCTCTTTAATTTCCAACAGATTCAAAGATCACAATCAACTGCCCTGTAAAAAGAAAGGAAAAACAATCCTACTGGCAACAATGAGGTAAGTTATCAAGCTTTTTTTAGGCTTAAATGATTTACATTCATATGCAAGCTTACAGTATTCACTTTATATTCAATTCATGCTAATCTTGCAAGTCAAGAGGAGAAAAGAAAACTGTATGAAGTTTAACAAAGACAAGTGCCAGATTCTGCACCTGGGACGGGGCAGCCCTGGAGGTGCATACAGACTGGGAAAAGAGAGGCTGGAAAGCCGTGCCATGGAAAGGGACCTGGGGGTCCTGGTTGATGGCAAGTTGAATGTGAGTCAGCAGTGCCCTGGCAGCCAGGAGGGCCAACCATGCCCTGAGGGCATCAGGCAAAAGCATCACCAGCCAGTCGAGGGAGGGGATTGTCCTGCTCTGCTCTGCACTGGGGCAGCCTTACCTCGAGGTGGTCCTGTGCAGTTTTATATGAACAAAAGAATCAATATAAGAATACAATATAAGAAGGATATAAAGCTCTTAGAGAGCGTCCAAAGGAGAGGTATGAAGAGGTGAAGGACCTTGAGGGGAAGCCGTATGAGGAGTGGCTGAGGTCACTTGGCTTATTCATCCTGCAGAGGAGGAGATTGAGGAGAGACCTCACTGTAGTCTACAGCTTCCTTGTGATGGGAGGTGGAGGGGCAGGCACTGATCTCTTCTCTGTGGTGACCAGTGACAGGATCCAAGGGAATGGCCTGAAGCTGCATCAGGGGAAGTTTAGGTTGGATATTAGGAAATATCTAACTACCCCTTAACCAGGGGATGGTTGAGCACTGGAACAGGCTCTCCAGGGAAGTGGTCACTGCACCAAGCCTGACAGAGTTCAAGAAGTGTTGGGACAAGTCTTTCAGGCACATGGTGTAATTTTTGCCACTGTTCAGTGCAGGACCAGGAGTTGGACTTCGATGATCCTTGTGGGTCCCTTACAGTTCAGGATATCCTATTGTTCTATGGAGAACATTTAAGGGGCAAACTATGGAATGAGTGGCTTCTGGATGCTTCAGAGTTCATAAATGTATGGAGAACTGGGAGTGCTACCTAAGGGGCATGAGTGTTGGGGCTATCTTTCTAGGAACTGCTTTTTAAGAGCTCCTGTTTAGTTTCAAAATTAGGATGATCCAGAAACCCCTGCCTTATACTAAGTCTGCAACCCCAGTTAGCTGGTATGTAGCGCATAACATCTGACACTGCCATTTCCTGATGAGTTCTAAATATATCAGGTCAGCTGTTACTGATATTACTGCATTCCTGCATTACTCCATTTGGCATGTTCCTTTTGTTCCACCTGTGTTATAACCTTAGTATGATCAACATCATGTTTTCTGTATTAGTTACCATTATCAAGCAAAGATACAAACTACTGACAAAACGTCCAGCAAATCAGTGATAAAGATTGTTCCTTCTGCGTATGGTGCCTGAGCAGTGGAAAAAGAGCTCTAGAGGAGGCACTTTCTATTTCTTTTGTTTCCCGGCTAAGGTAGAACTCCTGCAGTGCTGAAAATACTGAATCTCTGTACAAATCTGTTCTCTAATTTCAGCTGGATAGATTTGATGAGGTGTATATATATGTTCAGTCAAAAGCACAGTACTGAGAAAAGAAGAAACAATGAACAATCTAAATAATTTCTATGGATTCATTTTCACAAAGAAATTGACATTCAAAGTTAACCAGAAAAAGTGAAAAGCAAGTAAACACAGAAACTGAATACCAGGAGTATCTGTCTTGATAGCTGACAATAATTGGCCAAAGTTCTAAAATCCTCCTTATTTATTTACTTGAACAAAAATCTGCTTAATATTGTGGGAATTTTGCTCATTAACATGGGTTTAATTACTTTCCTGTTACTTGTTTTAAAGGTATTTTCACTTCTGTAAGCTTCCAGGAAGAGTTATGGGAATCCGCTTACTCCGCTTCACCTCTGTCGTCATCATTGTCTTACTTCTTGTGGCAGGTGCTTTAACAGCTTTGCTTCCCAATATCAAAGATGACAAATTGCCCAATTTGAGAAGGGAACCAAAACCCCAGAGTCAGTCTGCCTTGGATTCATTTACTCTTATTATGCAGACATATAATAGAACTGACTTACTGCTAAAGCTCTTAAATCATTATCAAGCCATCCCCAACCTACATAAAGTAATTGTTGTGTGGAACAACATTGGTGAGAAGACACCAGAGGAGATGTGGAATTCCTTGGGGCCTCATCCTGTCCCTGTTGTCTTTAAAGTGCAAAGTGTAAATCGCATGAGAAACAGACTGCAGAATTTCCCTGAGCTGGAAACAAAAGGTAATTAGCACTTCATATCACTACTCCTAATATTCTTTTCATGCTTAAAATCTGAATGCCAAAAGAGAGATGGTTTGAGTTATACTATGTAATAAATCCATAGATACGTTGGGTCTCTTAATAGAATGTGGGTAGTAGAGAGGAAACCTCTGTTAGGCTATCAGATGCACACCACCACCAGGCTGTCAGTGAAGAGGAAGGCAAAAGAAGAGGGATGTCAAGTGTATTTCATGGGATTTTTCAACTGTTCTCCATTTCCTTTGTCAGGCAGATGTAGGTAGTTCAGCCTCTCTTCCTTTTGTAGTGTAAACTGCAATTCATAATGCATGTATTTGTTGGGTCTCTGCATTAATCTGGATTTAAGTCATCTAGTAAAGACTTGATTTAATCCATTCTTTTTAAGACTTAAGTTCTCAAGCATATTCTGCTCTTCTGAGAAACTTCCCTCCCTAGCTGTCTAGCTTTCTATCTCAAATTATGCATCCCTTTTAAGAGTATTTTCCCCAGTCTTTTGGCTATTCATCTAAATATTCTTCCTAAGCTCTTTCCAGGAGGTGTACAACAATAAATCCTGTTTGTTTCAAGTGGAAAAAAACCCCATATGTTGCATTACAGACCTGACCTTACTCATGATTAGTAAAGGTAATTCTGTTTACTGCCCCCTTCCTAACATGCCTTGCTACTCCAAACCCATGATTTCTAGGAAGACACTAGAAACTTCAACTTCCCAAGTGTTTTGTTTACTCTGATAGGATTTGTGTTGACTGTAAACTTAAAAAGCTTTAATGCATCTGGAGTTCTGATCTAAGAATATCCTTCCTTTTCCACTTCTTGATAGTCTTTTGTCTAAAATTTAAGGCAAAGAGCCTTCCTTCTGTAGTTAATCATATCGAATGTTGCCTGTGCAATTTATTTAACTTGCTTACCTAGAACTTGCAAGTAGTGAGGAGTAAAGTTTTATACTAAGAATTCCTTATAAGGCTTATATGCTAAAGAAAAGTATCTAACTCTATTTTTGCTGCATCTTTACATAAGATGGTAGAATTTTAAGCTGCTTTTCCAAACACTCACACATATCGCTCCATCTGTATTACAGATGATCAAAGATGGCTGGGTTTTGTTACAGTCTGACAAATAATCTAAAACCTAGGTTTGCTTCCAGATATCACAGAGCTGCAACCTTGCTTTAGCTTTGAAATTTAATTATGTTTTCTCAATGTACTTTCAAGGAGTTGTAGTTCAGCTTAATGGTTATAGAAATTTTGCATTTAATTTGTCAAATACTGTGCAGCATACTGTGCTTGTGTATTTAATCTTTTGATAAACTAAAGATTTTTCTTTTTCTTTTTCCTCCCTTCAGCTATTTTAATGATGGATGATGATACACTAGTCAGTGCTCATGACCTTGCTTTTGCCTTTTCTGTTTGGCAGGTAATGTTTTGCATCTTGGCAGGCAGTATTTGTGAGTTACAATTGAGATTAATGGTTTTAGTTAGAGTAATACTGTATCATAATGTTTTGCCACTAGTTGTCTAGCTATAAAGTTAGATTTTAGAAGGACTGAAGTGTTGAATAGTAGAAATTGCAAAAATATTCTTTAGTAGTAGCTATAACTGTAATCTATAACTTTAAAACTGGAACTCTTACTGTGCAAAACTGTGAAGCTACCAACTGCTGAATTTATTGAAAATTATAGTGGTCTGTTAAACAAAAGTGTTTTGCTTTGCAAAACAAGAGAAAATGTCTGTAAAGTTATTTTCAGTGCCAAATACACAGCTGCAATTTGTGCATAGATGTTTCTTGGCACTATGTGGTGTGGAATGAGGCAAACTGTGTCAGTTTTGTGAAACTGTTTAATTCTGCATTTATGCAGATCAAAGGACTGCATGTCAACAATTTCATTCTTTCCTGGCAATAATTTTTTGCTCCTTTCATTTAAAAAAATGCATAAATCTCTCTTATGAACATACTTAGCACACATTTCACAGTGTGGGATTCACTTTGGGTTTTTTTAATTTCTTTTTTCTTTCAGCAATTTCCAGAGCATATAGTGGGATTTGTTCCTAGAAAGCACATTTCTACTCCTTCAGGTGTATACAGTTATGGCAGCTTTGAATTGCAGAACCCTGGATTTGGAAATGGAGATCAGTATTCCATGGTTCTTATTGGTGCAGCGTTTTTTCACAGTGGATATTTAGAAGACTTTCAACGACAGCCAGAAGCACTTCATGCCTTAATAGATGAAACTCAAAATTGTGATGATATTGCCATGAATTTTCTGGTAGCCAAGCATACTGGAAAGCCTTCAGGAGTGTTTGTGAAGCCTGTTGATATAAGAAATTTAGAAAAAGACACTAACAGTGGTTATTCTGGAATGTGGCACCGAGCAGAGCATTTGTTACAGAGATCCTACTGTGTAAATAAATTGGTTAATATTTATGATGGCATGCCCTTAAAATATTCTAATATCATGATTTCTCAGTTTGGTTTTCCTAATTATGCCAATCACAAAAATAAAATGTAAGCCAATGAATTTAAGGTGTTAAATTTTAAACAGAACTCAGTGAACTGCACTGAGTTCAAGGAGAGAAGAAGGTGTAATTACTGCATCTTGGGCATCCCTCTGTGTAGCCTCTGATTTTCTTCCAATGGGCTTTTTATGTATTTTTTTTCCCTTCATAACTAATTCACCAAGGTAAGTTTTGAGAAAACTTAAAGGAATATATAGTAGTGTTTAGCTGTGATAAAATAATCCTCTTTCCTTAAAATCTGAAGTTACTATAATTGATTAGGCCAGTTCTTCAGAAACATGCAGGCAAAAATGCACTCCTAGCCTTCAGATCTTATGTTTTTTTTTTTTCCTTGAATATATGTATTTGGTCAAATGAGGCATATTTTTGACAGTTATATGTTGAGATGCTTCCTTGCCTTTCCTCTCCTTACCTCCTCCTACCCAGTTCCCAGTGAAACTGTAAAAAGAGCTACAGTGAACTGCTGGCCAGGCTTCTAAACTCCTGTACAAAACCCCTTTGAAGTTTGTATATAAGCTGTTTGGTGTCCTGAGATGTTCTGAAGCTGCTATGAAAGCAAGAAGAGTACCTCACCTTAATCTCAGATAGTCCTAAAAACATTGCCTACAATATCTACTCCTGCTGTGATAGTGGAAAATGATCTCTGATGTGGCTTCTTTTCCTATTACTGATTTGCCTAGAGTTGCTGAAACCCTGCAAGCAGCTGAAAGGTAAATCCTAGCAGTTGGAAATGTAAGAAACAAGAATACGTGAAATATGAAACTTATATAAACAGTCAAAGCAATGGATGGAATGTTATTTATTAATACTCTCTCTAGTACTTAGTTTTATTTTGATATTTTGCATTTACATTGATACAAAAATGTGCCCAGGAAAGTCCTCACTTACTTCAAAAAATGTATTATTTACAATTATTTACAAAAAAAGAGCAAACTGTTCTACATTTATTCTAGTGTACATTTTGCAATTTTACAGGTCTGCTGGGGGTTTTTTTTAACTACTCTTTCAAATGAGTGTTTACTTTTTAGTTCCTTTTTTCTCTGTTTTTGGTGGCTATGACAACAGAATCAAAATGTGCAATGAATGGGTAAAGCATTATGAAAAGTAAGTATTTTACGGTACAGTGATACTTTACAGGGATGGACTATTATCAGTCTCTAAATTCCCTGTCTTTATTTATAGGAAGAAACAGCTGCTGCTAACAACTTTTGTTAGACTGGGGCTCTGTAGTTCTGGAAACCTTGTGTTAACATAGACAGGGCAAACTTTTTCCATTGCAGTTGCAGAAAGTTAGTTTTTTCTTTGTGGTACGAAAGAAAGAATAAAAGACTGATTTTCCCGGACCACAGAATCAGATTTGGCATCCAAAGCAGATTTAGTTTCATCTGCATCAGCTTTTAATTCATTCTTAGTTCAAAGGTATCTGTGGACAACCAATATTAGCTAATACCTAGTAAACAAATAGCATTTGCCCAAAAAGTGTATAATTCTATCATTTTCTCTAATAAGTTAGCTGAACAAAAAGTGCTTGAAGAATGTGACAAGTTATTTGTGGCAGGGTGTGAGTATCTGGGGGGAACAGAGGATTCTTTCATCTTGTTCTGTTAAAGGATTTGATTTCTGTTCAGGGAAGTCTTCCTAGTACTTTTGTAAGATTTAAAGGGCAAAATCTTAACATGGCATTGTAAAGTCTGCTTTATTTTGTTGTAATAGTGAAAAGTAGTTTTTAATTATTGTGCTGTAGTAGTATACAAACAGATCTATCATCTTTCCAGAAATGCAGCTTTCCCAGTGGTCGTTTACTGTATTTCATTTATTTACTGGCCTTCTGTAATTTCTGTTCTGTGCAGTATCAGCTAGAATTGTGAAGACTCACAGTTGTTGTTTACCTTATTTTTAAAATGTGAAACAAACTGTCAACTCAGCCAAATCTTAATATTGGCTCTTTGTTGGAGTGAAGGAGTTGTTTTGATTTGGTTTTGGATTTTTTTTTGTTCTTCTGTATCAGTGAAAAAATATTAGAATAAGCTTTTAATAATATTGTTAAATTTAATTTGTACCATTGTCAAATAAAATACAGAAAGCAGGTTTGTGATGATTTTCAGATTATTTACCAAAATTTTCAGTGTTAAAATATCTAAAGTGAGCTCACAGTTTGCATACAGATGAGCAGCACCAAGATTTTTTAAGGAATGTATACTTGTTGGCACATACATTCATTTAATTTAGGTAAGACCCACTTGTGAGGGGAGAAAACACATCAAAAAAACACAGCCTTAAGCAGTTAGTCTTAGGTAGCAAACAAAATTCAAAGATAAGACTTCAGCTCCAGGCATAATTCATTTTGCTTAGGAACCAAATGGGGTTTGTTTGCTTATTTTTTAAAGGGTGATTTTTTTATTCCTTCGTGGTTATAGAAGTGCTTTAGGATTCTTTAGTGAAATACATTACCAAAAATGTGTATTTTAAACAAAATAATATGCATGTGATTATTTCTTCTAAGGGATTATGTCGATGTCATTTGGAAATATTTTGGAGTCTAAAAAGATTCATCACTACCTCTGAATGTTCTGTAGAAATTAGTGTTTATGCAACACAGGATTTTAATAAATCCTTGTTGAAAAAAATCAGGATATAGTGTTAATGCAACAGGGCAAGAAAATTGCTTCTTTACCAAAAAATGCCACAAGATGTCACTGTAGCCTTGAGATTTGATATCAAATGTTACACCGAGTAATTAGAATTGATTATAATATCAAAGTTGTATTGGTTGAAAGCATTCTTAAAGCTAGCATTTTACAAGGTGAAATTCATTAAATAATCATCCTAAAAGCTATGAGATGCAATAATGGAATTGAAAAGACAGGGAGGTTATTCTGTACATATTTTTACAGAGGAGAACAGAAAAATTAAAGTATTTCCAATGCTTACCAAAGCTAATTGTCACAAATGAGAACTTGCATGCTATGGAAACAATATATGTAGTTTTGCAACAGGTATATAAGCAGTATACAGATATTTGACAGCAAGGCTTCAGTTTCTAGTTCTCCTTGCCTCTTAGATTCAGTGTCTAGCTAGATGGGTTTACAAACAATAGGCTTCAGCACAAACTGTGTTTCTAAGGATTCGAGATACTGGCTAGTAGACTGTTCCACTGTTCCATCTTTGCTTCTGTTGCAGCCTTTTGCTTTAGCTATAAAAGTAAGACGGACCGTCTGCCCTGTTTGGCACTTACCAGTCCCTTCTAAAAGGGAGAGTGGCAGAGACGCGCCCACAGCTGGAGCCAGCGCGTTACAAGAGCCCCGTGGCATGGGCTGCCTCTCTGCATCCGCAAGCGGCCCTGCCCCGCTGGCCCAGCCCGCACTATCCCGGCTCATCCCGGCCCTGCCCCGCCTGCCCATCCCGCACTATCCCGGCTCATCCCGGCCCTGCCCCGCTGGCCCATCCCGCACTATCCCGGCCCTGCCCCGCTGGCCCATCCCGCACTATCCCGGCCCTGCCCCTCCGGCGGTGCCTCCCGGCCCATCCCGCACAAACCGCGGCCCGCGGGTGGCCGTGGGCGGGGCGCTTCCTCAGGCGCTGCTCGCTCATTGGCTGGCGGCGCAGGGGGCGGCCCCTGATTGGTGATCCGGGCTGTCCGTCACGGCGGACGGTGCCCCAGGTAGGGCGGCGCGCGCCCCGCGGTGCCCTCGTGCCCGGGGCGTCCCCGCCGGTGCCGCCGAGGCGCGGTCGAGGCACGGCTGAGGCCCCGCTCCGGCCCCGCTCCGGCCCCGCCGCTCCCCGCCGAGCTGCGCCCCCGGGGCGCTGTGCTAGGGCCGCCCTCGGGCGGGGAAAGGAGACCGCGGCGCGGCGGGCGGGGCGGTGCTGGGCGCGGCGGCGCTGCCGGGCCGGGGGGCG
>JAWWEE010000004.1:18947330-19025669 GCA_035221455.1 Xenops minutus | reverse complement strand
AGAGAGAACTGAAAGTGGAAGAGAAGCCCCACAGATGCAAAGAAGGGGAGGTGACAATCTGGGATGCGGGATGCGGGATGTGGGACAGGAGGATGTAGGATGTGGGATGTGGGGATGCAGGATGCGGGATGCGGGGATGCGGGATGCGGGGATGCGGGGATGCAGGATGTGGGATGCAGGATGCGGGATGTGGGATGCGGGGATGCAGGATGTGGGATGCGGGCATGCGGCATGCGGGGATGCAGGATGCGGGAATGCAGGATGCGGGATGCGGGATGAGGGATGTAGGGATGCGGGATACGGGGATGCGGGATGCGGGGATGCGGGATGCGGGATGTGGGGATGCAGGATACGGGGATGTGGGATGCGGGGATGCGGGATGCGGGATGCGGGATGTGGGATGCGGGGATGCGGAATGCGGGATGCGGGGATGCGGGATGCGGGGATGCTGCGCCGTTTCCATGGCAGTGCCGATGCCCGGGGGCTGCGGCCCTGCTGTTCTGCACAGCCCCGCCGCACACACAGCTCGGCTCGCTCCTTCCTTCCGAGCCCTCCCGATTTCCATTGTGCTCGCCTTCCCTCCGCAGCCCCACGCTTGCCAATTAGGCTGCCACTTCGCGGAGCCGGCAATACCCAGGGCTCGCCCAATTAAGCAGGCGCCCAGCAGAAGGTGCTCTGGCCCCGCACATCCAGCCTAGCAGGCTGTGTGACACCGGGAAAAGCTCGTCTCTCTGGGGTTTTTCCCCTAACTTCTGATTTTCTTTCCCCACAAGAGAGATTAGGAATTAGGTACGCTCACAGACAACCTGAAAATTAGGCTTCAGATTTTAGGATACTGATTTTGTTTCATTTAATTCAATTAATTAAATTTGGGGCGTTGTTTCAGTCAAAAAAAAAGAAAAAAGAAGAAAGAAAAAAGGAAGAAAAAAAGTCAAATCGCAAACAACCACACTGTATGACCTGGAGAAAAGTCCCAGAGTAGCTAATAAGGTGATTACAAATGAACTTGTGAAAACAAGCAACAGCCATCAAAAATTCACCTGGTGGCCTTCACCCTCCCTGCTTCCCCCAGGAGGAAAGAATCGTAACAAGCAAAAAACATTCTCTCAAGTACAAAATGCCCGACACTTGGGAAAGGAAATAAACAGGCATTTGCAAAAGTGACCTTCTGCCCTGCTCTCTGGGATGACATTAAAACAGGAACAAAAGCTCAGTGTCCAAATCTAGTTGTGATTAACACAGGACTCAGAGAGAAAGAGAAGGAATTTAGTTACAAGGAAAATTGGCTGCTCTTTCATCTGAACCTTTCTTCTTTTCAAGAAAAATATTTTTCCTTAGAAGGGGGGAAAAAAAGTCAAAACTTTGTGTCATTCCCTTTTCTTTCCTGTGACAAGCTGTCACTTCTAGATATGGAGACCATATCACCGTGTTGCTGGAGAGAATAAGTGGAGCACGGTTTCTTCTTTCCTTTGATATGAACAAAGATTAAAGTAATAAAAAACTAAGATGAGAGTGAAGGAAAAGCAGAATTTTTCAGCAGAGCTGATGTTATTTTAGTATGACATTCCATGAAGCAACAGTGGCATCCAGTGGTATATTTCCATAAGCAAGTTTCATATCCTACTTTAGTAACTTCTGGCTTACATCAGAATTTTTATTATTTTTTTGGCAACAGGTTCTGAAGGAATCTTCCTCCTCTTCCCCCAGCATACACCACCACAGCAACTACCACACATCCAGCCATCAGTAGCAGGGATGGAGATCAAGATGCATAAACACCAGCTATCAGCTTTCTCAGAGACTGTTTTATCACATCTGCACAGTCAGAAATCCCAAATTTTTACTGAGAAGCTGCAATGTTGATACAAACTCATTCTTAAAGCATTCTCAGGAAAACAAAGGATGTTTTCCTCCTGGTGCCCACAAGAGTGCAGCAAATAGAATTCTGTACTGCCCCCTCCTCTGTCCCCCTCCCCATTTTGGTGCTCTGCAAGGCAACATGTTCATTCTTTTCTCATTTAGTGACATTAAGATTATTTTCACTTTATGATATCTAAGCAGATGCTCTGGGCAAAAATGAAGGGCTTATAATTATAAGAGTATACTACAGAAAAAAAGTCCATTCAGTGAATTTATTATGGTATTTTCAGGCTGAGATCACATTTGCAGTTAAGAAAGCACCTCGTGCTAGCACAAGCTCAGTACCACCATCAGTTGTAATTTAGTAAGTGGGAGAACTAACTGCTCACCCAGACAGAGCTGAGAACCAAAATGTGCAGGTCTGGCTCTCAGGTCAATCAAAACTTCTGGTTTGATTTTTTTTTTATGTTAGGTCTGAAGATCTTTTAAAAGAATCAACCTCAACTTCACTAAAAATAATGTTTCTCGCTTAAACCCCCAAAATAGTTAAACTAGAGTATCTGCTCCTTTTTAACAGGACAATTTCTCTATCTGCACACCCCAAATTAACCTTCAGAAAGCCACTGACTGATGGAAGTAGGTTCCCTGAAGGAAAGCATTAGGCTTGTTTACCCCCTCAACGTGATAAAACAAAAACCCAAGCATCTCATGAAGAAACTGAAGCTTGGCCTGCCTCCAGACTTTGTAAGACAACACAGTCACAGACTTAGCTGATTTTTAATTGGTGTGGTTTCAGGAGTATGAGACTGCCTCGACAGTCTAGCCCAGCAAACACAGCACTGGGAAATCACTGCCACACTGCTGAGGAACAGGAGGCAGATTGGGAAGGGGGTGCTCAACACTGAGCTAAGCTGCTCCAAAGTGTACCAGCAAACTCTCTACCTTCTACTCAAACCCATTCAGATTACCCAAAACTCCAAGAGAAGCTGTTTCAGTGCTGCTAGCACAGCACAACAATTCACTCTTTGGAGTAAACAAGGTATTTTATTCATCATGGTACCAAAACATCAGAGTTCATAAATATCATCCATTTGTGACTCTAACAATGAGGTGACCTGAGAAATGGGTTACTCACACATGCTGATGTCACATGCCTCATGTGGCTGAGCAAGAATCCAGCCACCTAAGATGGGTCAATCCCATTTCAGGCTAGCATTGAAATGCCAGATTTATGGGTTTAAGTATTTACTAACCAGTTTCCCTGCTTGGCATGGCCAGTTCCCAAAAAGCATTATTTTTGTGCAAGCAGGCAAAAACTTGCAGCAGGAGCCTGCCCCCAAAGCAGGAAAAAGTCACTGCCAGTAGCAATTCAGAACTCTTAGAATATATCGTTCTAGCAAGCAATATGCTAACGTTAAAAACAGCAGAAAAATGCATAAAAACCAAAAGAAACTCAAGGACTATTACCTCTGATGAAGGGGAAAACCCCACATGGTTGGGGCGGGCAGTTATGCACAGGAGATGGGCCTGAACTACAAAGCAGAACTGTGATTGAACTTGTACTGTGCTTTGGATAAAGCAATCTTTCAGCAGCACAGTCATAACACAGAAAAATCTCCGACTGACACGGGATGATCAATATCCTATGGAATGAAACCTCAGAAGAATCAGGTACTTGAAGGCAGAGCTGAAAGATTAAGATGAATTCTCATATTTTCTTTCCCCTGGGCTTCTGAGCTGAGCTAGGAGCTTCCTGAACATTCTTAATACACAGAGCTCCCAATGAATTGCAGGCTCTTTTTCCACAACATATTTTGGAAATAAATATAATAAAGCAAGATCTCTGCAGCTCTGAGCCCACCCTGATTTCCTGCATGTTCCAACTCTAGCAATGTGACACCAAGCTCTATTTTGCCCTCCCTCTTCCTCTCCAGAGTTCTTCCCCTCTTTCTCCTCCCTCATGCCTGCAACCCCAGGCCATTCCAACACCCTGCAGCAGAGCATGCTTCCCATCACCAGCTGTGAGGGGACAGGAACCAAACAGGGGCTCCCCCAGTTGCATCACCAAACCAGTATCACACCAGTATCCCAGA
The DNA here is from genome assembly GCA_035221455.1 of Xenops minutus. Taxonomy (NCBI): domain Eukaryota; kingdom Metazoa; phylum Chordata; class Aves; order Passeriformes; family Furnariidae; genus Xenops; species Xenops minutus. The sequence continues at coordinate 19,021,716 of JAWWEE010000004.1, read as the reverse complement.
GCTGTGCAGCATCAAATGATCATGATAATCTGGGACTTGCACCTGGAATGACTCAACAAAAACCCCAGCTTCAAAAAAGCTGCTAGGATATTCACTATAGCCACTGAAGTGGTGTTTTTCTTAAAAAAAAAATACTGGGATAGTCAGAGGGAGCTAAGCCTGTACCATATTAATTTATTTTCAGTGTAGAGTGAGAGTTTGGGGAAGGAACTTTAAAAATAAGCTTTCTTTGGTAGCTTAGAAGAAGAAGAAGAGATCACTATTTATTAAGAACATAATCATCTTGCCATGTTTACTGGTTTGGACAACATGAACAATGAGATCACAAGATATGTCATTCATCTGTGTTTCATCTCCAGCAGTGGTTTCCAACATAATGTATCTTCATGTCAAATAATCTCATTTATCATGGATCTCTTGCTCCTGATACCATCTTTCCACCAGATGTCACACTTCCCCTTTACCTGGTAACTCCAAACCTGTGATTATAACTCTGTACACAGATATGTTTGTTCTTCTGCTGGCCACTTTCACTGTTTATCCTTAATTAAATATTAGCCCTTCTATTTAGTTTGCAGTAACAACACTGCATTAAACACCAAAATAGCTAAGTTCAAGACCTCACTTATATAGTGGTGCTTATACTGTCATAACCAGAAAAAAAACTACATTATTGTTCTTGTATGGTCTAAACCCCACACATTTGTATGCACCAACAGGTTATTTAAAATTACAAAAATTCCTTTCCTAATGCCCCTTTTTAAACAGTAGCATTCTTAGTGGTTTTATTTGTCAGGCCTCTCCACACTCCGGAGTAATCAGAGAAAAAAATTCCTGACACATTGACCAAACGCACAAAGCAGAAACATTCTTTTCAAACACAAATACCTTTATATACCAATAATATTTTAAGCATGAGAGCAAAGTTTGGGCTAACCCTGCCACCTTCTGAGGTGACCTGTGTTTTGTTTTACTTTACCATTTCACACTGCTGTGTCAGAAGTAAGCAGTCTGTAGAGTCTGCAAGCAGCTTTCTCCTGTTTGGAGAAATGAAATGCTAACATATTAATCTAGAAACGAATCCATGGAAAGCTATCATTTTGAGCAGAGCTTCAGAGTATGCTATCACACTAGGCTGCAATGGTTTATAGATTTATACAATTCCTTTCCTGTCCTTTGACAATGACCTATTTTTAGGCACACGTCACACTGAGTGGGTATGTCACTTGATAGAATACCATCCTGAAGACTCAAGTCTGTCATAAATAAATATGTAAGACAAACTGGTACGTACAAGTTGCCTCTGAGACCTGCTTTCAAGTCCATTCCGGAACGCAGTGAATGAAAATCATTTCAAATGAATGTCTGCTGGTCTCTGCCATGTTCCTTCTCTGAGAATTGCACATGAGAGCCCAGCTGAGCGTCCCCAAAGAGACAGCTCTGAGAAGGGACAAGGGAAGGCAGAAAGGCAACCTTCCACTGGCCAGGTGAGAGCCCTTTGCCAGCTCTGCCCTCCCTGCCCCTTAGAGGGGAAGGCACCCACTGAGCTTCACTTGATGCATCTATTAATTCCGCCGGAGGAAAAATTCCCACTTCATTAGGAAAACAAACAAACAAACACCCGTATCAATAGCAACCTGCCAGAAGTATTATTCTGAGGAGACAGCACTCGGGGTTTGGGGGTTTTGGTGCTGATTTTTTTTGTTGGTGTTTGACTCCACCTAGGAAATATCGCCTAGCAACAATGGGAGAACCCTCCTAACAAAATGAATCATGCAGGTATTGGCTGTTTATTCCCATGAAGGGCTGTGTTTCCACCCTGTCAAATGACATCAAGGCCATGTTGCCAGAGGCACTGGGAGTTTTGACCTCTAAAAGGCAATTTTCTCACTGTCTGCTCAGAAATGTAACATTTTTCATATTGAAGGCTTTTATATCATGTCTTGTAGGTTTCAGATCTATAAATAACATACTAAAATTCTCCAACACAATAAAGCACCAGCCATTATCTTTGCTATTAACACTGTAAACATTAAATATCACAAAGTTAGCACTCTATTAGCATAACTACCAGGCAACAAACACATACACACCAAAAAAAACACAAACAAAAAAACCTCAAACAAACAAAAAAACCCACATTACATTGCACGCCCAAATTTACTGGAAATGAACAGAGGCCAGAACTTGGTTCATACAAATTCTGAGTTTAAGAAAGAAAATATCGACTAGATCACCAGACATCCATGCAAGATTAACTCTGGATTTCCTTGCCCAAGTAATTCCTCTCTTAATTTCTTAAGGAGCTATTACAAGGAAGAGTTCTAAGTTAGAGGACGGATTAACAGCATGTAAATAGAAAAGGTAAGACCTGTTATTTGCAAAGAATGCAGAAAGTGTAATTGTCACCAATAAATGGGCATGTGTGTGGGTCCCCTCCCAAATTAATCCTTATTAAAAGCTTCCCATATTTTAATTGCAGCAGCTCTGCTCAAAGCAGAGTGAGCCAGTGAGCTTTGGCCCTGAAATTATTGCTTTCCCAATTGCTCTGCAAAGGATAAAATGCAGCCTTGTGACAACTCAATTTATCCAATAAACATAGTTAACTACAGCCCTGCACAGCAATACTGTGTTTTCCAAGCAAAGAGACAATGAGGAGTCCTAGAGCACTGCAAGCACCTAGAGTTCTGCAAACTGCACTCTTAAATGCCATCAGGGGGGTCCTTTGCTTGCTTTTGCCCAGGTTAAAAGTCATGAAATCTTTAAGAGAATCAGCATTTCCAAGCCATGGAGAGGCAGGTAGTAGACCCTGAAAACATCAGCATTTTCATAAAATTATTCTGTCATTATTCTATCATGGGGGTGATGGTTGATGAAAAATTCCCCATGAGCCAGAGTGTTCAAGGCCAGGCTGGATAAGGCCTTAATCAACCTGGTCTAGTGGGAGATATTGTAAGACCCCAAGTCTCAACCTACAAGCTCAACAAAAGAGTTTTCCTTTAAAAAATATACAAAGCTCCAGAAATTCCCTGTTGATTTTTTAGAAGAGCCCTTGATTCTTTTAACACCCTAAGAGAGAGCACATAGGAGAAAAGGCTGTACACATTTTGTCAGGTAGTACTTTTACTGGTAAACCTTAGAAAATAAGACAGCTTGGCAAAAGTTTAAAGGGTAACCTTCAACCAAAATAAAGTATTCCACAAAGCATTAACTCAGCACATACAACTCAGCAAAATCCAACCCAGCCAGTCTCAAGTTAACCAAAGTATCAAGTAAAGGAGGTTAAGAGAATAAAGGGAGAGAAAAGGATAAAATTACAGCTACCACCAGAGTCCTGGGAGAGTCCAGCTCCCACATGGCCAGGTGGTGGGGGTTGAAAAGTGCAGGCTACGTGTCTTTGGTTTTATCTGCTCTGGCCCCTGTGGCCACCACTCCCAGGAGGGACCCCTGGCCACACACTTGAGTTGGTCCAAGCCAAACTTAATATAATAATGCCATGTCTCACAGGTGTCCCTGCCCATGGTGATCTTTAAGGTCCATTCCTAGCCCTTAACATTATATGATTCTATGATTCTGTCAGGCTTTTCCACTAAATTATCCTACACAATTTACAGGAACCAAGATGCAGAAACAAGTATTTCTAGTGTTTTTTCTCAGACTGAAAACTTTAGACACAAAAAGCTGGTCAAGAAATTAAATTCCCAAGACTGTAAATCAACTTCCACAATCAAAAATGAGCTATGACTGTAAATCAACTTCCACAATCAAAAATGAGCTACAAAACAATGAGGTGTGAAATGAGGTAGAAGCAGTCTTAGTGGGCTGGGTTTTATAAAAAATTATTAGCTGTTCTCAAAATGATAGAAAGTAATTTTGAACTATTAAGTAATTATTCTTCTCAAAAATGCTCAAGAAAGATCATGCACTGCACACTGGCAACCTTTCCCGGATTTCTGTACTTTGGAACAGATATTTTTGCTATGTTCTTCAACAAAGTGATTTTTTTTTTTAATTTATAGAAGTATAAAAGCTCAAGACAAATTATTGTTTAAAGCATTTTTTTAATATAAAGGCAAAATACTGAAGTGTCTATTACCCTATTCAAGTTTACTCTAACATTTGCTTAGAACTGATAGTGATACTGTGTATTTTCTGTCCCAGGAATACTGTATTGCTCTTAATCAAACACAACTTTACAACTCTGTTACCTTCTGCAAGCCACAAAAAAACCCCAAAACCAACTAGCATAATTTCAGGTTCAAACACTTGACTTAAAACACCTATTTCTGGGAAGCCAAGTGTCAGCAGTGTTGGCACTGTACTCCTTGGAGAGAGGAAAAAAAACAACCCAAGAGCTGAGAAAAGCTCATCATGCTTTGCAATGCAGCGTGAAACTCCAGAGCTTACAGATATGTCTATGGATAGATTTATTCAGTCATCCTGCATCCAGCTCCTGTATCATCTCCTTTCAATTTGGCTTGTTGAGAGAGACCTTCTCCCTTAGTATCATTCTCGAGAAGAGACTAACTCCAAAATAAACACACACTTGTATATAGAAATGAGGTATTTTTAATCAAGTTTTTTGCTTGAACCTCATCGCTACAAGCAAATCAGACATATCCTCACTACAACCATGTTTTTAAGTGCATGGTTGATGCTGAGTTTATAAAAAGTATACAGTATATAGCCACAAAGCTGAAGAAAACACATATCAGACTCTTCTATGTATCTATATACACTTGAAATTAGCCTCGGGGAGGCGGGGGGAAGATGTTATAAAATAAAACCAGACTCTAATTCATATCATCTTATCGTTTCTCCAAAGGACCCCTGTCAAAACTTTATCCCAGCACACAGACACGTCCAAAATGTAAGTAACACAAACTTCAGCCCCAGAACCAAGCACAGTTCTAAGAGCAGGTAGCCCACTCTCCCAGAGCAAGGCTTGTAGCAGGGATCAGCAGGGTCATCCCAAATGATCAGCAGGGCATCACCCCAGGAATCAGCAGGACCGTCCCCAGGGATCAGCAGGACCATCCCCAGGAATCAGCAGGGCCATCATCCCAGGGATCAGCAGGACCATCATCCCAGGGATCAGCAGGACCATCCCCAGGGATCAGCAGGACCATCCCAAGGGATCAGCAGGACCATCCCCAGGGATCCATGGAGATGCTCCTCTCATGGGATGGATCAAAGCAGGAGTCAGTCTCACCCTCCCCACGACTAGTTCAGCTGACACAAGGAGGAGAACAAGCATTTAGTATCCAATGGGGAAGGGCTGGAATGAGCAGAGAAAAGAGCTGTACAGGAAATCAGCCAAACCACGGCTGCAACTGCGTAAATATCATGTATTTCTCCTGTGGTACCGCCACAACAGAGCTAAGTGCAACACAGGACCCAGGCAGATTTATAAGTACTTTTTAATTAACTGAACCCTAGAATATACCTTTGTTGCTGCAATACTCCTGAGAGCCCCCTAACACAGATTAGGCTACCACACAGGCATTAATTAGAAACAACAACACTCGGTCCCTCTCGGAGGGCCGCGCTCCCCCGCAGCTCCCGCTCCCGCCTGCGGGCTCTGGGAGGCGGGCTGGGCCCGCAGCCCACCCCCTGCCCCCCGGAGCAATCCCCCCGCGCTGGGGCAGCCCCGGGCACACCTACGGGGGGCTGAGCACAGGCGGGCACGCTCCCCTACCCAGCCCTCGGGCCCTCCATGGTGCTGGAGCCGCCACCCCGCAGTGTCCCCCCCGAGCCCCGGGGGCTGCTCGGTAGTGCCGGACCATCCCGAGCCAGGCTCTGAACCCGCAGGGACCCCTCGCAGCGCCGTGCCCAGCGCTCAGCCCCGGAGCGTCCCTTCCCCGCAGCGCCCGCAGCGCCCGGAGCATCCTCCGGTCTCCATGGCAACGGCGGATGCGGGAGCGCCGCGGGGCTGGGGGGCAGCGAGGGGACAGGGGGGCTGCTCCGGCCCCCTCCCGCACCCGGCTCGGCTCTCTGAGCTCTCCCCGCAGCCCTGGGCCCCGCCGGGGCCAGCTGGGGACTCGGGGACACCCGGGCCCCCCTCGCCCCACGGCCGTCCTGTGCGAAATCCCGACCTCGGCGATACAAACTCTGTCCTGTATTATTCATGCTCTCAGCAGTGGACACGGGGGGGAAAAAAAACTCCACCGAAATATATCTAGCTGTATATATTCATTTAAAACTATTTTTCAGATCGCTTCAAAATTCAAATTAATTAAGATTAATTAAAAATTAAATCACAAATAAAAAGCTCCAAAAGTGATTTTATTTTTTTTTTTATTTCACTCACATCTTTAATGTAGAAGTAACTCCAGTGGGGTTGGTATTTTTAGTTTCATGCAGCATAACAGGAGAGACTTGCTATGCTACTGTGGCAGAGCTGCTGAGGAGTGGGGAACAATGAGGACGGGGCCCTTCGTCTGGGGAAACGGCTGGCAAGACACATGCAGGGATGAAGAGGGGACACAGGAGGAAGACTGTGGCTGAGACATCCTCCCACAGTGGCCTCTAGTCCTTCTCCTTCCCCTGAGCCAGACCAGCTCCCTATCAGCTCCACCAGACAGAGAGAGAAAAAGGAGAGGAAGGGAGAGCGTCTTCTTTGCTTCTGCCATCGCTGACCCCAGGGAAGCCACTGCCACAGTCACCCACACTGCTTTACCACTGCCCACATGTGTGAAAGAAGAACCTTTAAATCTCTTGGAGGAACTGCCCTTTCCACAGGCAAAGTGTGTCCCCCTCCTTCCCCTCCATTCTGGGAATATCAGTGTAGATGCTCATGAAAAGCAAGTAAATACCTGGCCCACAGGGGGAAGAGTCTGCATTTGAATTTCAGGCCTGTGACTGAAGAGAGAAACTCTGAAAAGCGGCAAATGAGAAGCAATATGGGATCCTGCACAGACCCAAGAGTAATTCTTACTCACGTCCCTTATCATTTGATCAGAGCTGATGACGTGACCGTAAGCAATCTTGTGGTGAGCACTCACATCCAGCTGAGAAATGGGCTCCAGTGTGTTGGACCACACAAAACCATCACCGCTCCAAAAATTCCGAGTATCATCTGAAAGAAGAGGAAAGAATTGAACAGCAAAGCAGCAAGAGGAGGAAACTGGAGGGTCGTGGTGATGTAGATGAGATTACTTGTCCTTGGACACCTTTAGGGTCCTGTTGACTGAAGATCCTTTCCACTTATTCAGTCCATTGACCCTTTTACTATCAAATCACCAGTTCCCCAGAGGAAAGCCAGTAGGTTCCTTTGTTATGTCATAGCCCAGGAATACCTTGTGAGGAACAGGAGGTGGTCTAAAAAACTAACTCCAAGATGAGGTTTGACAAGGAGAGACACTTGTGAGCAAACAGATGCGCAGCCAAGGCCGATCTCCTCTGTTGCAGATCATACAGTGTGCTCAGAAATGAGGCATTACTGTGAAACTGTTTGATGCAAGGACCTTTTGAATACCTTTATTCACCAAAGGTATTTCACATCTGAAAATTTGCCTGCACTTTTTCCCAAGAGGATGCCTTGGCAACAGAAAGCTTAATGGAATAACATTCACAAAAATATTAAATGTGCACAATGGTCCCTTGCATAAAGCAGAATCAGTATAATGTTCCTAAAATTAACAAAACATAGCCATGTAATTGCTGCTACAAACCATTTTAAAAAGGCTACCATGTTGGACCTAGTAGCATCAAATAATTTTTATTTCAAATTGTATTGAATTTATCTGTTTGTAGGTTTCTTCTCCAGGTTCCACATCTCAAAGGCTGACGGAAAACTAAAAGCTGGATATGAAAATACAAATTTTAGTTCCTTTAATAACCATTCAAACTGAAGACTGACTACAAGGTGGGAAAACCTGTGGCATTGTAACAAAACACCCGAACTAAAGGTTAAACAAGAGCTTAACAAAGACTTGGATTATTCTCTCCTTTGCACATCATTTAACATGCACTTCATGATGAGAAATATGCCTCTTATTTAAGGAATGTATACCAACAAGCATTCTGTTGTTCTTTATTGAAGAAGAAATCCATGACAGAAAAGTGGAATAAATACAGCACTTAAAAAGTCAAGATGCAAATCCATGGGAAATGCACAGGTTAGAACAAGTGAGTATAATTTCTACTGCGTGGCCATGATATTTCTGTATCAGAAGCTTTGGGGATGCTGGTTTTAATAACTTTACATACTTGCATGACATCTGGTGTGATACCATGGACATAAAAAAATTTCAGAGTCAGGATGCTGAAATTTTACTCTCACAGAATACTGGTCTCTGTTTTTCCACCCAAATACACTGCTAAAGTAAAGAAGCATGTCCCTCTGCGCCTGCCTGAAAGGATGCCAGGCAGGGAAAACGAAAAGCTGCGAATAGCTGCATATCTGAAATCAGTGAAGCAAAGGAGAAGAGACCATCAGGGAGACTGCTAAGGTCCCTGATTCTCAGGCCCACTGTAAATTAGAGCCCAGCTGGCAGTGGTACTCGGGAGACCATACGCTAGCCGAGGATGGCTGGAGCACAGCATGTTCCAACCATATGTCTGACATACTGCCTCCTTTCCAAGGGTCTCTGGCAGAGCGGGCTTTGGATGGGCTCTCGCTCAGCTGGCCAGGTTCAGAGCTCTCCTCTCCTTTGTGCTGAAACAATGGCAGCGAGGCAAGGCTCAGCTCAGCTCTCCTGCAGCAGCCCGGCATGGGCAGCGCTGCCACGAATCCCCCCTTTGGTGGGAGCACCTTCCCACCACCTGCGTCACAGGTGGGCAGGGAGAAGCACATGCAGAAATCCGAGCCCACAGCACTGACTCTGCTCCCTTTCCATACTGGCAGCAGGAAGGATGCTTGTTCTGCGGTGTGTGTCGCTCCGCAAGTTCATCACAGTCCCCCAAATTCCAATTCACCAATCATTTGATCCAACAGATGGACATCACAACCTCAAATTGATTTTTTAGTTTCCTCCTTCCAATCGTGTTACTTGTTTCTGTTATTTAGATACTTTTGCAACATAAAAGTGTGCTTAATTGCATCTTTGTGTGCTGTTAAATTCAGGTTCTGGAGGAATTAGCTCCTTTTTCTCCCATTTTCATGTCATTGTCTTGATGCTTTAGCGAGCGGCTGTGCTCTCAGGCTCTCCCTGCCATGCACGATCCAAACCCCTCAGTCTGATATTTGCCAAAGAAAAAACATGCTGAAATGCTGCTACATAAATAAGGAGCGATGATTCTAGAGGTGCCTGTGCCTAAAGATCCTAAAAACTGCAAATGATTTGTTACAAAAGGGCCATTATGGTTCTTCTCTTCATTCTCTGTATTCTGTTAAGTGATTTTTTTGGCAGTTTAACATATTCCAGACCTTTGCTGGCAGAAGCAATGCATATAACCTCCCTTAGAAGTGTATTCAGTTGGGAGCTGCCTGGCTACACAGGATTTTATACATCGTTCAGCTAAGTCAGCGATCCATATGCAAAAATCAAGTGCTCAGGGACACCATGTGGATTTGTGACATTCTTCAGAGTACATTGTGTCTCTAATAAACCAATGAATGGATTAAACACAGCCCTAAAAATGTTTTTTCCCCTCCGTGACATATATAGTATGGAGAAGCTTTATTCAATAAGTAGCTAAAAACTAATGCCAAGCACGTTACTTAAACAGGTTAAAAAAATGCTCCTCGGTTTTATCACCTGCTTAAGAAGAGGAGGGAGAGCACTCAATGAAATGTATAAAACTGAGAAACACCACGCTGAACACTAATGTGGGACCCCTTGATTAAGTAAATTTAATTTTGGGAGCTATTTTTGGCTTATAACAGTTGGAAGCAGAAGAGACAAGCAAACCTACCCTATACTGTATTTCCTGACAAGCTATTTCATCTTGGCATTCCAGGATAGATTATTTCTTTGTATCACACTGTTGTCATGGGTTAGGCACTGGATAATGGATAGTTTAAAAAACAGTCCATCTGAATTTAGTCAATAAAGTAATGGTTTGTAAACTTACTCAGCAGCAAGCTGTTTCTTGAGAAGAATAGAAGACCATTCAAGGGAAAAGACTGACAAGACTTGGTGATTTCCTAATGATCAGATTTGTACTTTGCATGGTCACACTTTCTGCTCTCAGGAAGCCCCTTATCTGCCTACAAATGACAAACAATTATTTGACTTAATTAGCAAACCCTGGGTCAAGTTCCTGTTCCAGAATGATTGGCACTGCAACTGGCTTGAAAACTGGATTCAAATGGGAGAAAGTCCTTAATTCTTCCTTTTTATTATTCCTTATATGTCAACTGACTGTAGCAAGTGTTGGGATTTCAAGATGCTTAATATTTTGAGGTTTCTCACAGCCCTTTCTCCCTGGTGTCTTGGAGACAGGGCTAAACCCAGTCACAACTGTGAGAACTCGCTGAAGGAAACAGAGTCACATGGGCTTTACTGACTGAAGGTGCACCAGAGTCCTACAGCTACTTTTGAAGCCCAAATTTCTTACTCAAATCTTCTCTCCCAAGATGAAAGTCCATCTAGACCACAGTGGTGTCTTCACTGAGTATTAATCCACATATAGACATTGATTCCTTCATTTTAAAGGAACAACCCCCTAATTCTCATTTATCTGCTTTAAACATTTAATGAAATTATCCATTTTCTCTCTTACTTACTGCTTTCCCTTGAAATGCCTAGTAGAGCGTGCTGGGCTTTAGAGAGGTTCAGGCAGTCTGTGGTTTTCTTCCTGCACTTTCTGCAGTCGGTGGGAATGTCGATATCATCACCAGGAAGCCTCAGGTTAAAACATGTGACATAAGAAGTCCTGAAGTCAGGTTTAAACCTCAAGATAAGACACACAACATAAGGAAAAGAGTAAGGACTAGGACAGGATGGAGTCTACAACCCCAAAGTCATAGTGGGCCCTCAAGAACAACACCGAGTGGAAGGGGTTGTTACTGTAATTCAGACAGCACAGTACAGAAGAGGTCGACATTATTTTTCAATTCATGACACTTTCTTTCACACATTTCAAAGTATATTTGGATCATCTTTTTGCTGGGAAATCTATATTTCTTCAAATCAGCATATTTTCACAATCTAGTAATATTCTGTCCTGTAAGATACATACAGTTAGTTATTTTTTTTGGGGGGGGAGGAAACAAACAAAAAAAAAATAGAGAAAAATGAGCTGGGTGTTTTTATGGGCTTCTCTTTCACTCTGTCTGAAGTGTGTCAATAAATATTTTACCCATTTATTGAAAAAATTAAAAGTAAACTATAGAATAATTAGATATAAAAACAGATTGCAGAAAGGTTCTGTCCAATTCCATTTTAAAGCACCTGCACAAACTGTTGGTAAGAAAAACAATCCAAAGTATTTATTTTAAAGTATTTAGTATCATAATAAACACATGCTGGGCATCTGGCCAAGGACTCTTAAACACCTCTGAAAAGTTACAACTTACCATTTCTAATTATAATATCATACTACTGAGCTCAGGAATCTTCTGTTACAAATTCTGTATTGCTCTACAGGGAGGATAATAGAGTTGTAGAGAAAATAAGTTATATTCAGTTCTAGCAGTATTTCTTTTTAGTTCACTACATGCTATTTAATATTTTTCTTTGTACACTTCTTAACAGTTGGGCTGTAAGTGAAACTCTGAAAAACAACATTAGGATTCAAAATACACTGGAAGATTTTATTTTCAGGGTCACAAGTAACAGAGTGAGATTTCTCTCTTAAACAATGACACTTAGTATCTCTGTAGTTCTATGAATACTTTTGAAGTGTCATATTAAAACCAATCTCTTGGCCTTCAGGCAAAGAGAAGCAATTAGTCTTGGAGTTGTGAATAAATAAAAATCCATTTATATACCCGTCCTTGACACGTACCTTACAAATCTTAGAAACTTCATCTAGTGGGAAAAGAAATGTTAAATCATGAACACCAATACTAATCATACCGCAGTGTTGCTTCCTAAAACTGTTTAGTTTACATCAATCTTTTAAGTATTAATTCATATGTATATATTCATACATATTGGAACACAACAACAGAAAGGCACTCACACACTTGAGTGAGAAGAAAGAAACGCTTCTAGAGCTGCAACGCGTACCTTTATTACCCTCCACATTAATAGAGGCAAGGAAAAACTCAAAGCTCTCAAGTACATTGTCCTTTTCTCACATAAGGTAAAAACAATCCTGCAGAAGTTCCGGACCACGCGCCTGCTTTTTCATCCCAAGTGCTACCGTGTCTTTGCTTTGATCCACAAGCAAACAAACAAACCCAGTCTTTGTTATGTTATCCGTGCCTCCCATTTCCATGCAACACAATTAAACAGTACCTGTCACAGATGTGTTGGGATGAGTCAGATCACAATTTCTACTTCTCCTTCAAGTGCAGTATTTTTAGGTCTTCTCCTTCCTCTCTACTGTGCCTCAGTGCAGTGGCATCCTATTTTTACACGTTCTGATTGCTGTTCGAGATTCTCATATTTATTTTTCATTTAGCAGCCAGTAATTCACGGAGGAAGTAAAAATTATGATGCCGAGTCATCCCAAATAGTCCGCCCGCACCTCTACGGCAGAGCTGAGTGGAACTGGGGCTGCACGACAGGTCAGGGAGTCCCAGTGGAGCTTGTCCTCCTCGTATCCACTTGTTGACCAGAGTGGTGAGGCAATGAAAGTCTGAGGCTACAACCTTGTCCAACCACCAGGTGAAGCAGCTGGCTGGGGACACTCTTGTGTTCAGAGGTTATTTTAGGATAAAATCCCCCCTTTGCCCCTGCTCTCATAAGCAAACACCGAGTCCCAGCCTGGAGGTCAGAGGTGGGATGGTGGCCCCCACCAAGGATCACACCTGGCCTGATGGGATGGTCAAGGAAAACAAATTTTAGTCTGTTCTGGATGCAAATCTCTCTGCTGACCTAGTTCTCATTCTCCTTTTCATTTCAGAAGCTCAGCTAAAAATCCATAAATTAAGGAAATTAACTGATGGAGCCTCCGGCATCTTTGTAAGCTATTTAAATCTTTAAATTTACAACATCTTCTGCATATATCAAGTAATTGAACTAACTGCAGGGATGTAACTTTAATGAGAAAATTTCCCTCTTCTCCTGTAGTTTGTACTCTAGAAAAAAAAAAATTAAAAAATTAAAAAAAAAAGAAAAAAAAAAAAGAAGAAAGCTCCCCTTAGGAGAAAAGTTTCTGTTTATCCCTGCCGCGGACGGGAACTTTAAAAACCAAAAAACCCAAACCACTTCTGTTTTCAGGGGGTCCTGCCCGCCACCGCCCCCTGCGTGCTTTGGGGCCGGCTTGGCCGCGGGGGCGAGCGCGGGGGGGCGGCCGGTCACTGGCGGCGCCAGGCCTGGGCCGGCAGACAAAGGCTCCGCAGCGCGGTTGCCGGAGCGCCGCCGGTCGCTTGGTAACCGCCCGCTGCCGCTTTATCCGGGGGCGTCTCCCGGCTGCGGGCGGGGTGGAGCCGGAGTCCCTGTGGGCGCTCGCTCGCTCGCCCGCCGTGCCCGGGGCTGGCTCTGGGCTCCGCTCCCGCTCCTATGCGGGCTGCGGCCGCCGCGCTCGCAGCACGGTGGGCCCGGCCGGGCGGCCCCTGCGGGCAGCGGGTCGCGTCCCAGCGAGCGCGCCGCGGCCCCGCGGGTGCTGCCCCGGAGCGCCATGAGCTCGGAGCCGCCCCGCGCCTCGCTGCTCCGCGCCCTCTTTAAGATGGAGCCGGCGGCGGCCGCCTCCGAAGTGCTGGGGGGAGCCTCGGAGTTCGTGAAAGGTGAGCGCGGGGCGGGAGCCGCCCCGTCCCCGCTGCCCGCGGCGCTCCCCGAGCTTCCCGCACGGAGGGACCCCGCTGCCTTCCCTCCCGCCTCCCTGCCCCGGCTTCGCTGCGCGCTCGGCCCCGCTGCCCGGCGGGTCCTGCCGCGGCTCCCGGCGAGGAGGCGGCGGGGCCGCACCTGTTGCTCCGGGCGGCCGTGCCGGGGCCGCCCCGAGGGGTGTCGGTGCCGGTGCCGGGGCCGTGCCCGGGGTGTCGGAGCCGTGCCCGGGGTGCCGGGGCCGGGGCCGTGCCGGGGCCGCCCCGAGCGCAGCGGTGCCCGCCGCTCCCGCCGCTCGCGCAGCAGAAAAAGCAGCGGCGGAGCCTCTTCCGGCCCGCACCGCCCGACGCCGTGCCCCTAACATGTCTTTCAGATCGGCTGTACTTCGCTACTTTGCGAAATAAACCGAAAAGTACCGTAAATACCCACTACTTCTGTACCGATGAGGAACTGGTCTATGAAAAGTAAGTGTTGTGATCTGTTATGTTTTGCATATTCAAAGTGATCACCCCAGAGGCTTCCCAACACACTTTGATACTATACGGAATATTTTTGCCCCATTTAGTTACTTGCACAGAACATGAGTATGAAGTTAGCCCGAATATATTTATTTATTAGCTGAAACTAGTTTAACAAGATTACTGTTAAAAAAAGACCAACAAAAACAGCTACAAGGTTAGTTAAATGGTTTAAATTGTGGTTGAACCAGTAGGATATATCTGAACCTTGAAAAATTTGTTTAAAACCTGGAGAATATCTCTTAAGTCTAATTGCATTTTATTAAATGGTACCTTAAATAGAAGACTCGTATTTGGCATGGATAGATGAAAAAAGTTTGTTTTGTTTTCTATATTTTCCTGTATAGAAACTGTGAAGGGATCACTTTTGCTACAGAATTCTAAGAATGTAATGTTTAAATGTGCTTTTAAAGAGCACCTGCACATTCTTTTATAAGTCTGGTTTTATAAGATAGCACTTCCTGATGGCTTTTGTAGCTTTAGAACAGCAGTATTTTCTCTCAAGTAGAAGCTTCTTGAGTTTAGAGAACACTGACTGCATATAGAAGGTAAAAAGTGAAATTGATTATACTTGTGAATACCATTAAAGGACATAAAATACACTAAACAAAGTAATCACGGTATGCTGTGGTTAAAAAGTGGATGCACTGTGTTTTTAGATCAACTGTATTGTGTGATGGTATATCTAGCTACTTGACAAAGGTGTTGCTGCAGCAGAAGTGAAACAAAAAGTGTGATCCTGTTTAAAGTACAACTTTCTATATGGGTTGAAGAAATTGTGAACATCAGTCATTCTTCCTTTCCTTCTCTAGTGACTTCAGTACTGCTTCTGTGAAGGTGCAAACCAGTGTTCCTTGGGTTTTTGCTTACTTTCTATGCCCAGTTTTAGGGTGTCTTTTTTATATGTGCTTTTGAGTCTTGTCTTAAGCCATGCATCATCTTCTGGAGTTCCCAGTGACTCCTTCCAAAAGTTGACTTTTGTAATCAGCTGCTTGGGATGGGACTAGGTTCTGTAACGATCATTAAGTATTTTAGATAGGAAGCAACCTTGGAATATCTGAAGGCAAGGTTGACCTACTATTGAAAGCAGAATTCAATTGGCAAAAGTCCAGAGCAATTTATATTATGTGAAAGTGTTCAATTTTCTTTAATGAAAGAAAACTTGTTTCTCTTCTAGACTTCTGCATTATGCTTGACCTGAGGTATTTTGGTTTTAATTCTTAATATGCTTCTGGGAAGAGTGAAGGAATCTTATGTGGGATTATATGGGTAAGAAGGGGGAGCAGTTCTCTACTGTTATTTATGGAGGACTGTTCTAACCAAGGACTGTAACTGGGGTATTTTGTGTGAGAACAATCTCATATTTAAAAAAAAAAAAATACTGAGAAATTTGAGAGGGGGGTGAAGGGAAGTAATTTTCTTTAAGGTGTAACAGAAATTCCATAGGTATACACCTTAGCCCAGTTACCTGTTAACTACATACCAGGTGTAACCTGATACCAGGTATAATTACCAGATAATGGAAGGAAGCAAAGTTTCCCTTATCTCCTAGGGCATATCTAAAGATTTTGAACGTGTAACTCATAGTGTATTTGAAGTTCTTGAGGAAATACTAATTTTGCTATAGCTTCCTTTATGCTCCTCAGCAAGTTTGACATCAGTCTGTTGTGTTTCACAGTCTGCACGAAAAGTGAGGGACCTGATATCAGGGCTTTCCTGTAAGTAGTAGTGGAGTATAACTTTCATGCACCGGGTCTGATTTTCTGCTCATTTTCTTAAAAATGCAGCCTTCTTTCTGAGAAAGTGATTAGAAGTGTTTGTTACAAGATAGCAAAATAAATACTTGGAAGTGAGTTTTGCCATGCTATAGCTCAGAACAGTGCTTTCCAGAGTCTTTATTCAAAATGGCCTACCTCGGTTGTTGCAATCAGAATTTCATGGCCACCTCTTACTTTTTTATCAAATGAATTTTCAGAGTGTTTGGAGGAGGAGGATAGGAGATGTCTACTCAGGTATGAAATCCTCAGCACCTGTGAGGTATGCAATTAATTATGTCAATACAACCGTTTATTGACTTGACTTTGTTTAGATGCATCACAGTAGTGATAAGACAAAGATACCTCATTGTGCTTAGAAATAAACTGCTTTTCTTTGGGCCATTATTCTGTTACCTTGTTACACAGTTTCATTTAGCTGCCTTTACAGAGGTGTCAGTTTGCTTCACTGAAGCAATATCTGATCTGCAGACCTCATGAACATGTAGGTTTAGAGCTGTCTGATTACAGAGAGCCTGTTACTGGATCACACAGTACTTAAAAACTCACCGCCTCACTTCTCTTTTTTCTCCCACTCTTGAAGAGACATAAGGAAGTAATTTTGTATATTAGTAGTACATTGATTAAACAAAACAACTGTAGTGCTAAATCTAATGGGTTTGGAAGTTTTGGTCAGATAAATGCTGACTTGCTATTGCAGCCTGTCACGTGATTTGTTACCACGTTGTACACAAAGTGTGGTTATGTAATCTTGAGCACTTTAGCCTTCAGTTTTCACTTCAAGTTTCCAGCTGTTCTAGTGAATTCATAATACTGTCTTATTTAAACATGCATGCTTCAGAAAGATAATAGAAGTGTTCTTAAAAGCATTTAAGCCTATCTCAAATGCTGCCTGACTAGGAACTCGCTACTAGAAATGTCACTATTTTAGTTAAATGTGTTGCAATATAACCTTGAATCTATTATGCTAGGGAAACGGTATGTAAATGCCTCAGTTAAGAGAACAAGAAACATGAATGAAATTATACAAATCTGAAATATCTTTTTTGATGGTTCTGTTTCTCTAAGTTTTTTGTCAGAGTTTTTCCTGAAACTCTCTGGTGTTCCTCCTGAGAAAGTCTGCACTTCTGCTTGTAAGGGAACACAGTCTTTCAGGGTAAGGTAGTGCAGGTAACTATGACTTCAGAAAAATGGAGTTAATGAGAAATAATCCAGCTTGTTGAAGACTGTAATTTGGCAAAGAGACAAACCTTGCCTTGGCAAGACCTCAATTAATGAGTTAGGCACTAGTAAGAAACTTTTTATTCTCTTAAGAATAGCGTCTTTCATGTTTCACTTTTCAGTAAACAGATCTGGATTGAGAATACTACACTTGACTGGTTAACTTGGCTTTCAAATGGTTTTATCAAAGCAACTTTTAATGTCCTTTTTATTATTGAGTAGCTTTCTCAAAGAAAATTAAAATTTAAATATTGTGAAACAGGAATCTCTTACTGGTATATTGTAATGGCAGCCTTCATAAATCATAATGGTTTTGTTCAGTCATTTGTTCTCATGTTGGATCTCTTGTATAAACTGCTTTTGCAGATCTAATCTCTGACATGGTGTAAGCAGCTGTAAAAGGAGTTAATACGATAGTCTCTGTACCTCCTGTGCTTTACACTAAAGCTTTCTTTCAAGCTATGGTATGTTACTTGCTTCACAGCAGCCTTCATGCTAGCTACTTTGGTTATGCTGTGATAAAATAAGACTTGAATCCTTAGCCACAACAATGTTAAATTAGTACTATTTCCTCTACTGCATGTGTATATGCAAAGAAGCAGTTTCTTTTCCTGTGAGTAGCATTAACTTGGTTTTGCTTTGGCTAACTGCTTCTTTTCAGTGGCTGTCCAGTAACAGTTCTTGCATAGGAAACCTGAACTTCTCCATCTTTCTGTGGCTTATATAATTTGAAAGGAAAAAGAAAACTTAAACTTTGCCTTGTTCCAACAGTCAGAGCTGTCACTTCAAACAGAAAACAGGGAGTTCTTTTTTCTCATCAGTAGCTTTTGAAGACTTGACCTTTACTACTGGTTGGCCAAGATAACCTAGTAAGCTGAAGTCCAAAATATAAAAAAGAAAATTTCCCAACTTCTAACTTCTCTGAATATGACTGCAAATACAGAGGTGAAAAACTCCATATGCTAATACCAACTTTTGTATGTCAAATACTTATAGATGAGTATTAAGAATAATACTCCAGCTTTATTTTCCATCTTAAAATAAGAAACTTTAATTTCAGTGTAAACAAGAAAATCAGAATATTTAAGAACTGGGAGTGTCAATTTTTCCTTCAGACATGAACTTCTGACATAATTTTATATTTGAAACTTATGAAGTGTTATCCCTTAACACCTGTAGTGCACTCTTCAACAGTTTCGTAGATGTTATATCTATACACTGCTTTACTATATCAGTCTTGCTTTTTCATATGTAAAAGATAAAAGCATTTGCCAGTAGAATTGAGGAATTGTTTCTTTTTTTTTTTTTGCAATAAAAGGGTGCCAGGTTAAAACAGAACAGTTTTCTGGGTCCAGTTTTATACTGAATAGGAATGTAGCTTGACGTAGGAGACCTCTTATGAGAATTTTGGCCCCTGTTAAGATGACTTCTTTTCTAACAGGACCTGAAGAGGGACTCTTTTAATGGAAGAACTTCTTCATGGTTTGTTTTTGATGTCAAGGAGCATTGCATTAAAAACTAATGTATCTGGAATAGCTGTTTAATGATCTATAACTTAAATCAATGAGTTCTTGTTGGATTTTGAAGATTGAGGATCTTGAGGAGGGTTTGTAAGTTCCAATGGGAAATGGAGTTAATATCCATTTTTTGTTTGTTTTGGTTTTTTGTGGTGGATTTTTATGTGTTTTTTTGTTTGTTTGGGTGGGTTTGTTTGTTTTTAATAATTGAGAGCCTTTGCCTTTTTCCTGTGTCCAGGTGCAAGCAGTGAGGCAGTATTCCAGGGTTATATTTGCTGTATCATCCTTTGTCTATTCAGAAGCATGCAATCCCTAAGCAGTATTAAGTGTTAGGGATTTTGTCTCGGCTCAGATAAGAAAGCTCCTAGCAATTCACGTGTTCCTGGAGTCGCTGGGCTAGAGCTTGGGAACAGTGCCACTGAGTATTACACCTTTTTTCATGTGCTTGAGAAGCAGGGAGGAGACATGCTCCAGGAAGCAGAAGTTGGAGAAGGAAGACTGAGTAGGAAGGATTTTCTGACTAGCAGGTAGGCTGTAACGAATGTGTAGACTGATCCTCTTGATGCTCATCCAGAAACTTTGTTGCATGTAAGATGTATTCAGAATGGTTTTGAGGCATGGACCTGTAGTAGCCACTTGGCCACTTCAGTACCTGGTTCTTGCAGTGCTCTAATGGCCAGAGTCAGAGCAGATCCAGCAATGCCCTCCAAGTGCAGTATCCTGAATGTTCCAGCCTGGGAAAGAGGGAGAGAGGAAGCAAGTGGAGAACATTTATCTTACTGTAATTCAGTCTCATTGCTTAATTTTAATGGTAAAATGCTGGAAAATTAGCATAGTTTTGCAGTTAGAAAGCTGTATTTTTGTTATTTTACAAAGTTCTTGTGTTTTATATTTTGGGTTGAGTAATTTCAAGCTTGGGGGGCTTAGTAAAAAGTGATACTTGCGTTCAAAGGAGGTGCCAGTTTAGGCTTGAACTGACTCAGGGCGCCTTCACGTGGCAACCCATGGAACTGCAGTCGGAAGCGGCTTGTGTTGCTGTCTAAAAAGTTGTGGGCTGCATGCCATTAAATTCCGTGGAAGAATTTACAGCCTGCCTGACAGAGTATGCCAATGAGCCCCTTATGGGCTGGCCTTTCTAGTGGAGGACCATTCCTATGATACAGTACAGCAAATACCTCAGATCTTAGGTTGTAATAAATTATAGGAAGAAGTGGTTCTAGGAGTCTATTCTAAGGAGAATACAGGTACCAGAAACTTAAGCTACTGCTTCCAGGTAGCTTCATGATAGTATTATTGAAGTAGACTATTTAATTATTCATATAATATGTTCTGGCATTTTGTTACTTAGCTTGAGAAGCCTAAGGATATCAAGTCTCTGTGGGTTGAGGGGGAAGAATAATTCAAGGTATCATCTAGGTACTTGATTAAAACAAAATATAATTAAATGTTAATTAATACCATGCCTGCCATCTATTCCTCATATGTGGTTCCCACCTCCTTTGTAAGTGATTCTCTCTTAACTGGCTTAAGCTCAGAGACATCCTGATTTCTTACTGTATTTAAATGCTTTGTTGAAAGATCTAGATATAAAAGAGGTGGAAGTAAAATAATGTATGGATTATTATCAGTGACTATCATATAATAGGATTTGACTTTTCTTATGTTTATCTTCAACTTTTGCCAAATAAACTTCTTTACTCAGATGGGGACTTGATGTGTCATTTCTTCCCCATTCCCTATACCTCCCATTTCCCATCTTCTACTTACATGTAGCTGTAAGTCAAAATTCTGTTCCTAAGATGAAAATCCTCTGGGTGAGTCAGGATCAAGTGTCTCTAATTCAAGTATACAAATGGGCTTTTATAGAAAAAGTAATGAGGGTGCATAAAATTAAACCCTTCTGCTTAAATGTGTCAAAAATTGTGTTTAGAAATGTCTAAGGATGTAAATTGAAAGATTTTGTAGATCAGAGTTCATTGGCTTCAGTACAGAGCCTTGTATTTCAGAGAACTCTTTGATTTGGAGGTTTGTAAAGCACTTGTTTCACTTAGCCTTACTACAATAAAGATAATCCAACTTATTCCACTTTAGAGATAGTAAGTGGAGGAAATTAAAACTATGCATCTCACAATCTTCCTGCCTCATATATCAATCACAGTGTTTTATCAGCAAAGCCAATGGCTGGTTTATACTGCCTACATGATCTTATGTAAATAACTTGGGAATTGTCAGTGCTTTTGTATATGAGTTATAATGCTGGTGCAGCAGTGGCTTGAAAGTGCCTTTCCTTGGAAGTGTTTGGATTCTGCGAAATATCTTGTTTCTGCAGTACAGACAAATGGTGATTCAACCAAAGTTTTAAACACATACTTCTCTCCCATCTCCACTGTGTTAAGGGAAGCACACCATGCTTAATGGGAATAAAGTCAAGGATTGTGACATCTTCAGCTTTGATTGCTGAGAAGCTGAACAGCTTAATTTTATAGAAATACAGTTATTTCATGGATAGTCTCAAATGTATTTTATCCTTATGCCCACCAAAACAGTAACTTGTCTGTTGTGGACAAGCTTGTAAATTAATTTTCATGTACTTTTCCTACACTTCTGTTTGAATTTAATCATGTGGAAAAACAGAAGTGGATATATGACTTCATATTGGTGTACTTCTTGCAAATGAGTAGTTACATAATAAAACAAAAACTTACCCTAAAGCATGGGTTATAAAGTTCTTCAGTTCTTTAGATGAACTATGTATTTGGTTATATTTTTCAGCTACTTTGCTCACAATGGTTTTTAAAAAGGGATTCTGTGTTATAGTAACTATCATATTCCGTGTTTTTTCACAATACTTTAAAAAGTATTTTCCCAAAATAATCTTTAAATACTGAGTTCTTCTCTTCCATCGTATATTTAAGCGAAAGAATACTCTAAAGTTAGTGGAGCAAAACAGAGTGGGTTTTTTTTATTTAGAAGCAGCATGGGAAGAGATATTAGTAAGCCTTCTATATGGCTTTTCTAGAAGCTAAGTTAACTCCAGTTTTGTTGGAGCTCCAGTTTTAACTTGTTGTTTGTCATAACTCATGCTTGCCCTTCTTAGAAATGTTTTATTTCATCTATGTGAAAAACTGTATAGAGGATTTTAAGAATAGCTATAAATGTTGACCTTATCTGGAGACTCACCTAAGAAAGATGAGGAGTTCTGAAGTTAAGCCCTGTTTTACTGCCACTGCAGTTTTCTCTTGAGTTAGTTAACTTCTGTGCAACCTGTAGATGAAGTCCTAGTAGTTGGACAGCTTGGCCTTTCATCCAGCTAATTAGCTTCTGTAATTACATCATAATATTTTGTTCTGAAGGGCTGAGCTGAATCTTAACCAATGCTTTGTTACTTGATATTGTAAAGTAGATGATACTGAGATAGCATTGGTGTGGCAGGCAGGCTACTTGTTCAAGGTAGTGATCAGACTGTTACAGACTATTACTTCATTGTAATGAAGTTACAAGCACCAAAAAGATCACCAGATAAAGATTTCTCTACACCAAAAGAAAATTACTGGGGGAAGTTTACAACTTAAATTTTGAGCAATTTTGCACAATGTATGGAGAGGGAGAAAACTCTAGAAGAGGTTGCTATAAGTTGCTTGCATAAAGGCTGCTATTATTTGTAAAGGTGTTTAAATGAAAGGTTAGCTAGGAAGAGCAGTGTGAATCTCTACCAGGAACTCCTGTTGTGCAATAATTTTTCTGTACCAGACTACTGCTACTAGTTCTTACCTTAAGACCAGTAATTGTGGCTTCAAAAATAATAGGAATGTTTAAAAATCTAGAAGAGAAACAAACACAATGAGAAGTTGATACTCGCAACATGGAATAAATAATAAATTGGAAGAACAGCCTAGATACAAGAGGTTTGGGGGACAAAGGGAAGTGTAATTAGATGTAAAGTGTATATGTAGTATATAGTCTCTGGAATAGTGAGGATGGGATATAAAGAAATATGCTTAAATTTCAGATAGAGATCAAGACTGGACATTTTAAAATAAATATTATGATTTTATTGCCCATAAGAAATTCTATTTAGCATATTCTTAGTACTCAGTAATGATATAGTTTCATCTTAAGGAGTTGTAGAATCCTTGTCTAGGATGATATCAACATGGCTTAAATGTAGATCATGTCCTGAAATACTTTACTCTCTAGTTCTGGCCAAAGACAGACTGGGTATCACGGGATGAAGAAAAAAAATTCTGTTTTTTGTTAGTGTGTGTATATAATGGAAAAGGTAGTTACTGGAATAGCTTAAACTGAAGCTACAGATGAGTTCAAATTAGTTGTTACTATTGTCCTCTTAAATGAATCAATGAAGAACTTAACTGTTGTTCCATGTATATTGACTACTTGATATCCTGCAAAAGTTAGTAATCAGCTTTCATTATCAACAACATGCATGTTGAAATGTGCTTAGCTCTTTTGTATAAATAACACTGGTTTTTGTTTTCTTCCCCAGTTTCTATGGAGATTTTGGACCTTTAAATTTGGCAATGTTGTACAGATACTGCTGCAAACTAAATAAGAAACTAAAGGTAAGCTTTGTTTAAAAACATTGTTCCTATTTTTTTTTGTGTTTTGAAATTGAAATAAAATGGTCCAGTTTGAAAGTGGTGGTTAAATGCTCACTATCTAGATGGTTATTGCTAAACTTTAAGGACCATTCTTTGTTTTGTGTTCCCTTCCTTCTGAAGAGTGAAAAAGAATAATATGCCTTCATTGTTTCTTATCAGGTGAGGCACTGAAGGCTGTATTTGCTTTTTTCATAGCCTTGCATGTTAAAGACACCAGTAACAAAAAACACTGGTTATGCTCCATCCCAGCCAGATCCAGCACACTGCCCGTGTACCTGTGGATTTAACATATTTTCCAAATACCTGTGAAGAAGTGATTTGCAGTATGTATAGAAAGTCTATCAATTGCAAGAAATGGAATGTGTTGTAATTCCAGAGTGCTAATTACTTTTGGGCGAACAGTGAGGAGAACACTAAATATTACAGATTTTAAATCTTTATAAAATAAAATATTAGAACAGTTACCGACAGAAGGGGAAAATAGGACAACAGCTATGATCACTTTGGCTACTGGTAGGAGTGACCCTTTATCAAAAATGGCACTGTCTTGGGGCTGATGTTTGCTGCACAAATGAAACACTTCTGCAGGTTGAGTCATGGTATATGCTTTCAGGGCCATGCTGAATTCCATGTATTCTTAAGAGGAGGTTCTGCGAATGGGGGGGTTTATAGAATTGCTATAAACCTTTTGCTAAAAAGTAGTTCTAGTGAAACTTCACATTGCTTCTTACTATAATGAATTATTTATAACGATAAAAAAATTAAACTGCTGTTTCTAATTTTGAATGCCTGCGTTCATACTGGGAAAACATTGGACTTGCTATTTCTGTGATAACACTAAAGAGACCTCCTAACTACATTATCACCCTATTTTCCAGTGCCAGTGTCCCATGTAGAGCATGACCAAAGATGCTCTCTCAGTAGGACTCTTATTTTTTTACCTTAATTCTGCTGTTTGTGACTTTTTGAGTTATTAAAAACTGGAGAATGCTTGCTCTGTGAAGCAGTTACTCCAGAGAAGAACTAATAATAAACCCACTATTCTAACCTCCCTGTGTTTTCAGAACCTGGAGAGACCAGTTTTGTCTTTTCCAGATTCAGATTGAGACTGTGATCAGGTTGGGATCTGAATACAGTCTCATGTATTACTGTTGAAGCATATCTTCATGCTTTTATAGTTGAACCAGAATACCTTCAATCTCAAGCCTATGTACCAACAGTTTCACCCCAAAAGTACGTACACAACTAATAAATACCCTGGGATTTTTTTTTAATAGTTTGATATTAAACAAGAATGTCTTTAGTCTGTATTGTTGTTCTAAGACCATCATCTGCATTGAATGAAGCAAGCTAATCATCGGAAGTGGCTTGTAAGTGTGATGATAAAGATTGGATATTATCATGGAAAAAAATAAACAAGGGAGCTAAATTGGAAGTGAACTATTGACTCTGATATTTGCAGGGTTGATTTAGCAAACTGTGATGTCATTTTAATGTAACTTTTATACTTCTGAAAAGAGCAAATATACTGACACTGCGAGGTGAAGATTACAGCTGTTTAGGACCAGGAGAGAGAAGTCTCAGCACCTCTGGGATGATGTGCTGTTTGTTGCTGCCAGAGGCTAGTTCCAGATAGGTTAATTTAAACTACTAGTGCATAAGAGGGAAGCGTAACCTGGTAGTGCAACCACTTGAAAGTAATACCTGAAATCAAACAGCTAAAGCTTGGAATGCTGCCAAAGTGGTGTAGAAACTTACAGCTGAATAGATTCCAGTCTGGCTCATTGGCACTACCCTTGTGGTAGGCCAGTACTAATGTGCGCTTTCCTCTTCTAACAGTTAAAATACATGCCAGACTCTGACCTAGTTTAGATACTACCTGCAGTAGGTAAGTAGGCTTGTAAGACAAGTTCCAGGGCTGAAGCATGCATCTGCATGTGTCCCTGCATGCATCAGAAGCATGCATCTGATGGGGACTGTAGGCCTAGTTACAATGACTACTGCCCAGCTTTGCTAGTGAAGTACGGATTCGCAATTTCTACTATTCTGCATCTTCCCATGTCTACCCTTCACAAGTGTCCCCAAGAGAAGTTCTGAGGCCTGAACAGAAGTTCAGGTCATGGGAAGTGCCTGCCGATTGGACTAGTGAGAGTGAGTGAGTCCTTCTGGGGCAACCTGCTGCTTGCATATCCTTGCAGTAAGGGTATCCTGTGACCAGCAGCAGGAGGTGTTTGATCATAGGAAGTAAAAGACACAGCAGACAAACCATTGTGCCACAGCAGACCAACCATCGTGGGATGGTTGCTATTGCCATATTGCAATGCTTTTGGGACCCTGAGGCAATCACAGTGCTTAAGCCCAGGTGATTTGGTATGTACTTGGTTGGGTAAGAACTTGATGTGCTTTTCTTAAGGAGAGTCTTGAAGTGTGGCACAAAAAAATTTAGTCACAAACATGATGGTTTTTGTATCGATATAGTGTCTCAAAGGGGATTTAAGACTTAGACTTCATTAATTTTGAAACTTCTGAGAATAGGAACAGGAGAAATGAAAGTATAAGATCTCATTTAAAAAAAAAACATAAGCCCCACAAACTTCCCTTTCAAATCTTTCAGCTATATCTATTTATGGTTTGGGAGAGAAGTTAGGCATGGTGGCAGTTTTCTGCTTTCCTCTCTCCTTTGTTGGGGGACTGGTGAGGAAGGAGAAGGGTACCAGTTTGAAATGTGCTAGTGGCAGACCAGCATGTTAAAGTAAACTATGGTAACTGCATGCTGACTGATTTTTAAAAGCAGGAAATAATTCTGTTCTGAAGAGCTGAAGAATTTTCCAGATAACCATTTGCTGAGGTTTGAGGTAAAATTATGGTTATGCCTTACAAGAAAACCTTTCAGACTTTATGTTTGTAATGTTTCGATTGCTGATTGCTGTGGAGATGATTTTGACTGTCCAAGTCAACAGCCAGGAAAAATGGTTGGCTGTGCTATCTCACTACTTGTTATTTGAATTTCACTGGGGGAAAAATGCTTGACTGAGCAACTGCATTCATTTATGAAAGAAATATCTTGTTCCTTCTGTTTAAATAACTCTGATTTCATAAAAACTGCTTAAAAAACCTGCTGTGTGTTTTATGTGTGTGTAGCCTTACACATTCTCAAATAAATTCAGGAGCAGAGGGGGTCAGTGAGTGTTGCTGATTTAAATAATAGAAGTATTGAAGATCGAAGGCAGGAGAGGACAAGTACTGGCAGGATTATGAACTAGGGGGTTAATGGTTTTTTGTGTGCTAAATGTATTGCTCCTGAATCACAGAGGAGTTTGGCTTATTTTTTGTTTTAATATAAATAAGACACTAGGCATACACATGGAACTATAGTAATTGTAAGCATTTTCTTTAGGATAGCCTACATTCTGAGGCAGGGTTGAGTGCACGTTTTAAAAATAAATCACTTTCTGTGACATTTGCCAGCCTTGTATTCACTGCTATTTGCACGTACATATTACATATATATATACACCTGTATGCATATAATAATAGAATTTGCATGGATCCAAGCTTACTAAACACATTTATTGCTTGGACAGTGCAACTATGTTAAACTATATCCATTATATAAAATACTGTCAAATAATCTTGTGATTTTACACAGTTATCAATCTGTCGTACTACAGCACTTTCTAACCTGTCGGTTTCTCTGCAAGTAAGTCTCTCTTCAGGTCTGCAAGAAACAGGAACTTACCTATTATTAAAAAAAACAAACCAAACAGTAATCTCAATGATGATGGTAGCATGTTATGGAGCCTTCTTGTGCACCTTATCAACTATTTCTATCACCTTAAACAAAACCTGCCTTGCTTTCCACGTAACCTCTGCTTTTGATTCAAAAGACTCTTTTAGTGTATTCCTCTGGGATATATCCTGACAGGTACTGTTGTGTTATATTGTTGCATTTTGTCTTTTAATGATGTGTAAAACCTCTAAAATTTTTTTGCTGGTAAAGAAAAATACTTGTAGTGCTTCATAGGGTGTGCCTTAGTTTTCTGTTAGGAAAAAAGATTACTCACAACTATGTTATCTCCAGCTGTAGCTATTCTGTAGATAACCTGTACTGAAGAAGTTCTTGTTGAAACGTTCCTGGTTTTACAGTGTTGTGCAGTGTTTAAGGGAACTGAAGCCTTAATCCATTCAGGTGGAGCTCTGGAGCTGTAAAAACAGTCACCTTCCAGAACGGTCTTGAAAGCTTGTTATCATTGAACCTATCCAAAAGAGCAGACACAGCTTATTAAGTGTGGTCAGAAAATCAGTATTTTTTAAAGTAGATCATATAGCTTAGTATTGATATTGAAGGTGTACTGAGTAGACAATTTTCATGTTAATATTAACAGAGGTGTTTCATTAACACTTCAGGAAACTCTTACTGTAAAACTTGATTTTTAGTAGCTAGTGAGCAGATAGAAACAGTGGTTTGTTTTTATGGGCTTCTGAAAAGTTAAATCTTGCTGCCATTTTCCACTGGTTCCTACGCTATAAGCGGTTCATGTTAATTTCAATTTTGTGTTAAAGCTTTAGTCAGGATTCAAAAAACACTTAAGTATTTCATATAACTAGGATTAAACCCATACATTTTGAAAATGATGCAATAAAACTGATATATTGTTTTAATTTAAGTGTTCTGGAAACTAGTTTTTGACTACTTTGGGTACAAAGTGTCTCAAAATTGGAATGACTTGATATACCCATATGATTAAAAAATTCCATTCTATGAAATAAAACAAGGACTGTGATCTTATTGCATAGAATTTCTGGCTAGCTAGCTTTGCAATTTAAAATAGTGTTTTAGGTGAATATAAACTGCTGCAAAGAACTTTGCTTTAAAATAAGTAGTAGTCAATAAGTTATAATTGAAGTTCTGTCACTGTTGCATAACTACTGTAATCTTATCCCACCTACACATCATGGGTGGAATTGCAGTTAGAGAACACTAAAATTAAAAAATTGAGGAGGGGGAAGAAGGGAGGAATCTTAAAATACTGGGATTAATTTTGTCAAGATTTAATAATAATTGAATACTTTACTAATTAAATAACTACTTGTGCTTTGTATGTTTGCATATACACTGAGAGAGATGTTGCTGTTGGTCTCTAGATACAGCCTCTTCCAGTCAACAGCAACCAGCTCTCTTGGGAGTTACAGTCCCATTTAGATACACTTGGTTGCATTAACTCTCACGCCTTCTGCCTCTGGAAGTTGTGGCTAATAACACCAGACTGGATTGTACAGTTAGAACTGCTGTTAAAGGTGCTATTTCTGTGAAGGCTGCGAGTAAGAAACTCCCTGTGGTACCTCTACATCAGTTTTCTCCGGAGTTTATCAGCTATTGGATTTTGTGCAAAATTTATTCTCTGGTTAAAGCTGTTCTAAAATCTTCAACAAGGGTTAAGATGAGAGTTGACCTTTACAGATTTCTGGAAGTGCAGTTGCTGCTCTTAAACAAATAAAACACCATTCTGCAGCAGTTACCTTGTCTTCCACCCCTGAGTGTCAACAGAGAAGTCGGGTAACAGCAGCATTGGTATTAGGGCATTTTATAGAATGTGCAACTTTTAAAAATAGAAATGTTCTTCAAATATTTAGAAATAGAATCCAGTGTGTTTGTTGATGACTTCTTCAAAATTGTAGTCATACTGTAAAAATCTGTCAGGAAAAGCATGCATCATAGTGTTGCAGAATGTAATGAAAGTGTAGCAATTCACAAAGCTAAAAAATTAATAATGTGGCATATTGTCCGTCTCGCTACTTTTAACTGACAATTTTGTCTCTTCACGGCTTTAAATAGCTTTGCTGCAGTTTGTCATTTTTGTTCTTTTCTGGTCCTTTTGGTTTTGTTTTCAATGGGAGTTTTGTCCACAGGATTCTGACAGAGGCTTCTTTTTGTCCTAAAGAAAGAAGAACTGCGAGTGTTGCCAGTTTTGTCTTTGCTTAGACGTTTTTTCAGGCAATCTTTTCTTCTTCCCCTCGCCCCATTTTAAATAAATCGCTGTTGAAACTTCCTGAAGATGTCCATTACCCCATTTTTATTTAGTATAGGTGGAAGAGTATTTAACTTAAAAGAGCCTTTCAGATTGATTGCTTCAGTTTTTCTTCTGTCTTCTCCACAGAATTATATGCTAAAAGGGATTTAACATATAGGAAGAAGTTTTAATCAGTAAATCTAATATCTTTATTCAGTGTTCATATTCTAATACTTAAACTTGGGAAAGAAAAATTCAGGTTTTTGTACTGAACATTTTGGTTCAGCTGCATTTTATAGGCTTTTTTTTTTTTTACAGCTAACAAGGAGATCTGCCCTGATACAGTGGCTGCTTCCCTTGTACTCTTATCTGTGATGTAAGAAGATTTATTCAGGGTATCAGTAATATTTTGTCCTATAATTTTAAAAATTTCTTTATAAGAATTTTTTTCAGCTTTGGAAAAGTGATTCTTTAAAGTGTTCTTAAAATGTATTCTTTTCTTAGTAAATATGGCATTTTGTTTGTTTTTTGTTTAAACAGTATTTCAGTCTATCAAGAAAGAAGATAGTGTACTACACCAGTTTTGACCAGCGGAAACGAGCAAATGCAGCGTTTTTAATAGGTGCATACGCTGTAAGTATTATTGATCACATGGGTATTTGTAACCTTCCTTCAGAGACTTCTGCTGTGTGTAAAACAGCTTCTCAAGGGGTACTCCTTTAGGGAGGGAGACAGATTGTCATCTCGTTCTTCTCTAAGCTGTCTTTGGAAATTCTGCTGCATGAGTTTTAGGGAAAGCCTATCTTTGCCCCTTAACTGCATTAATTTTACTACACAGAGGATGGCTTTGGTGGATCATGTCCACGTTTTCCACAGGATACCATTTTCTTCAATGTCTAAAATTCAAGTCGCAAACTTACCTCTAAACTTGGCTGTCTTAGAATCAGTTGCTTCTCATGGCAGTAGTGAGATTCATACTGGCAAGGAGAAGTATTTTTCTCACAGCCTTTCTTAAAATTACTGGACCAGAAGCATAGTGATTATTGAATTTGATTTCTTTTCTCAGTTGATTTTCATAGCCTACCCAGAATAATGGAGAACTGAGGTATTTCAGCCTTCCGATATTACAGATAATATGCAATACACAGAGTCATCTTAGTTATGCAAGCCCAATTTATTATGATATCATGTAAATTTTGATAGTCTGAAGCTGGCGCTTTCACAGCCACTGGTGTGTCTTCATAGCAGCATAACCCAAACATCAGTTTCATCTTCCTGCTTTACTGTTCAGAACTGGAGCACACTTAGAATTCTCAGTCTTTGCAGTAGCAAGTTTTATGCTGATAAAGTATTGGAACTAACACACTTCTGGTCCTGAGCTGACTGTCACGGGGTCGGCTGAGTTCTGGAAGTCTCTGTTAAGTCAGGTTTTTTTCCTGAAAGCTGGAATATTTTTTTCAGGCTTGAAGTCATGCTGAAAACATACCTCAATAATTGCAGATGCTACTATTGAAAGAATTTAATTTGCGGGTTCTCATAATTAAAATATTTGATACAAGTATAGCAATATTGTGTAAATGCTCTTGAGAAAGAAGGTCTGTTTAAAGATGGAAAAGATTGGGGATAAGCTCAAATTTTAAAAATCCTTAGGTTAGATTTTTAACTCTTTGAAGTAGATACAGTGGAACAAGTCTACAAAATGAGTAATAAGAGCAAATGAGTTAGAATGCTCTAAGTTTGTTAATATTTTTGACTGTCCAAGGCTATATTTGATAATGCTGGAATTAATTTCCAATTCCAGGTGTTTTATATTCTCTTTAAGGAGTCTCACAATTTGACAGCATACCTTTATAGTATAAAATATATTTAAGGGACAGCTTTATTGAATACCTTCACTGGATTGCCCTTGTCTGATCTTGCCATCCCCTTCCCATACAAAATAGAAGCCTTGGAAAAGGTGGACAGTGGACATTTTCAAGGGGATGAGATTATCTTTTTATTCCCTTTATCCAGTGCTTCTTATTGGATTTCCTTAACTAAATTTCAGTTTCTCTGTGTGTGAGGGGTTGAAAGGCCCTTGCCATTATTAGGTAGACCCAATGGGAGAGTGCTACTGTCCATGAAGAGAATTTCTTGCAAAGCCTGGTTGTAGGAAGAAAAAGGTAAGGAAGTATGTAAGACGCAAGGCAGAACTCCAAGTAGAGGACTGATCAGCTCAGTAAGACTATACCATATTTACAGTATTTAAGACTTAAACATGGTAATAGTCCAGTACATTTGGTAGTACTTACTTGAAGGAGCTGCTCAGCAGGTAAAGGTAGGGAAAAGGGCACACAGTAGTGTGGGAGGGCAGCAGAAATCCCTCTAGAGGAAGTTGAGAGGGGAGCACATAGTATGTGTGCCATGGTGTGACTGTATGTACTCTGAATGGGTATCTGGTGCCACATCAAGTAAGGAGTTAGTAGCTTGTGTGTACAATAAGGTAAATTAGCGTGCCACAATTATGTACATATTTAAGCTGGCCTAGCCTGTTTTGAGCTGCTCATAGCTCTCAATTACTAGCATATGCAAATGATTGACATCTGCATTTGATGCTGTTGCTCCGTCAGACAAGTAGATGTTTTAAGTATCTTCTGATTATTAAAGCTGTTATGTACCAAGAATAATTCTTTATTACTACAGTGTTACCAGGACAAAATAGTATTACTTCTCTTGCTGGAAATATCTTATGGTCACTTTCCAATTAATCACAATTTAGTATAATATTGCAAAATTGTTGGCATGAAGATATCCAATATTTTACGTAAGTATGTCATCTTAGAATTATTTCTATAGATGTTTATTCCTACACTTGCAAGTGTTATGGGAGTTCATTCACCTTTGGTAATGACTGATACTAATGCCAAAAGATTGACAAAATGAATATTTTATTCTAAAAAGTGATTCTTCCGAATAACCTAATTTTTGTTTTTTAACTGCAGAAGCTTAGCTTTTGTAATCTAGGCATATTCATTTCACACTTCAGAAATATTTTTTGAGTGTTTTACCTGTTCAGTCTGATGCAGGTTCCTCACCTGCAAGCTCAGGGCTATTCTTGAACTGAAGGAATCTAATGATATTCTTCTGCAAATGAACTATGGATAATTGGCAGCTTGATCTGTCACAATTTGAATGTCCAAATTGTGACAGAATGACAGAAATATGTACTCTGATTTAAGGTCTTCTAGATTTTAGGGTTTTTTTTACTAGGATTGTACAGCCTTTTTGAGACCAGAAAGTCTTTTAGCTAGGAACTCTAGCAGTATGTGAAAGTTAATTGAGAAGGCTTGGTTTATTTGTCCTGGTGTTAAAACATTAAGTGTAAAATGAAACGTGGAAAGCAGTAGATCAGGTTCTAGGAATGGGTTTCCAGTGGTGATTATGCAACTTAGATTGTTCCATTAAACAACTTCTTAGACCTGTTTTACTAAAATATCCTCTAGCTATTAAAATATTTTAATAAGAGTTGTAAATTTGAGTGAAAGTTAAGTAATTGGCAATAGCTTGCTGGGCTGTGAATTGCATCTCAGGAAGATGCATTTTCTAAATTTCAGTTTTTACAATGGACTTCTGTTACATTTGGTCTAATAATGTCCAGTTGCTAAATTATTGCACTTGCTCTTAGGAATTCCACAAAAATTACTTCTGTCACAAATTCAGATTAAGAAAAAAAATATTTAAAGTGTTAGAAGAACTTGCAAAGGTTCCTTATAAGTGACCAAGACTGCAACACAGATTGATCAGTGATGTCAGAAACAGGGTGCTTCTAGATTTTGCAAAGTCTTACCAGGTACAACGGAGACTATATTGAAGCTACTGTTGTTTTGCTTTGCTTTTCATCTCTTTGGAGATTTTAGTTGTTAGGATTTTTAATATGGTCTTCCACAATAGTTAATCTTTTTTTAAAAAAGTCTTAAAAAATTCTTTTGAAATACTATTACAAGTGCTTTCATGCGTCTGGTTTGACTCAGTTTGTCCTTCTGAGGACAACATGTGAGAGCAAGTAGGTCTAACTGAATTAGACTTAACTCCCACTTGTTATCAGAGAATTAATTCTTGGAGAAATCTGGAAAGAGAGTGCATTTTCTTCTGTCTCATAACATATGTATGAGTTCTGGGCTGGGTCTCTTTCCATATTCTTAGAGTATGTTTTTTTACTGATTAGAAACCAAGGAACATGTACTTGGTTGTGTACTCTGCTGTCTGTAAGGATTGAGTTCCTTGGGAGAGTAGAGCAGGAGGGATACTGGTCTGTTTGTACCAGTGACTGCTCTCGTACTCCTAGAGAAATGGGGCAGAGGGAACAGAGATGTATGATGTTGCTGCTCCTGGTAAATGTAGAGCTTTAATTCTACCATGTTAAAAACCTGTAGTTACTTCTTGCCATTCTTCAAAGACCAAAACTTAATTAATGGACCAAAATCTGACTTTTGAGCAGTCTTGATGAAATGTGTTTTTGCACTGTGACAGACTGGAAGGAGTGAGCTCATTTTTCCTTTTCCATATAGATAGCAGGTGGGCTGGTCATATTTCACTCTCATGATTACTCTGTGTATTTATTATATTATATTAATCTGTGCTTTTATTATATTTCTGTAATGCCAGTAAGGGAGAAAAGCTGTTGATTTCTTAAGTTTGTAGTCTTATTGCAGCAAATGACTGGGTAATAGCAAAATATTATGGCATGTTCTGTTATTTGCTTGCATGAGAGTTTTCCATAATGTAAAAATTGAAATTGGACATCTCAGCCCTACCTGAAATGACAAGGGTTTGTTCACTGGTAATCTAAGCATGTCACACTACTGCTCAAATCTGTAATCCCTTCCTTAAGGGTCGTCATGTACGAAGGCTTTTCAGGCACTGCGGTGTGTGAGGCCATTCCGGTATGCCTTTCTGCAGATTGCTTTCGGTTATCTTCACAAAACTCTTGGGTTAACTTAGCAGCTCTTGGTGGGGTCTGTTCCATCTACTTCTAATTTGAAAATGTCAGGTGCAGGTGGGAATAAGACGAATCCAAATTGCATTTGAAATATTGTGGGGAAGTGCTATTCTGATGTGCTCAAGGTCAAAAGTTGAATAGAGCTTTTAGATCAGGAACCAACCTGTCTTGGTTAAGAAAACAATTATCAGAGTCCTTTACATTCAGCAGTTAAATGTGTGTAGAGCTGTGAAGTAGCCATGTAGATGCTGGTTGGTAAGGTGAGCTGGAGGGAAATGACTAGGAAAATCATGTGACTTGGTTTGCAATAAGTGTTTATATGTGTGAAATATACCACTCCAAAGTAAATGAATTTCAGTTTTTATAAATAAAGCACTTGCTTAATATGTATTCCAAGTTAGATTTCTGTTAGGACCAACTTACTGTACAAATAGGAACGAACTGAAATTCAAAAAGATATGCTTCTATTCTAATTTCTTACTTAAATCAGTGCAGCTGATTAACAGAATGAACCTTGACTTAGGGTGTTACACTAACTATATGTTGGTCTCATAGTATTATGTCCAGCTTGTTGAATTGGATTTTTTTATTAATTAGTAGTTTGATATTGACAGAAATTAAAAACACTTGTGTTGGAAAATCTTCCACTGAGGTGTGATGGAGAAATGTTTCTCTTGTCAGCTGCCGTGATAATATTTTGACTCACCTGAAGTTAGAGAACTCCCAGCACAGATGCCTTTTTTTTCATCTGAGTATGATGTTGAGTCTGTCTTAAACTCTTTCAGATGAGCAATATGTGATTTTATTTTTTTTCCAGTTTCTTTTTTTAAAGTAGGGGATTGAGACAAAACAGAAGTCCTGGTTTTTGTTGACTTCTGTTGATTTCTGAATCTTTTCTTTGTGTAGGTATGTCTCTTCTGACTTGTATATGTCATTGGAGTAGCTCATGAAGAAGTATAACATGCATTCTTAGGACTTTAGTGGACTGAGGAAAGTTAACATTTGGTTAATGACTTTTCAGGGTCAGGACTGATTTGTATTTTTTTCCTTTCCTCTTCCTCCATCCCTTTTAGGTAATATACTTGAAGAAAACACCGGAAGAAGCTTATAGGACACTTTTGTCTGGATCTAATCCACCATACCTTCCATTTAGGTATGTGAACACAAGAAACTTTTCTGGTTTGGATTTTGCTAAATAAATGGGTTTTTTTCAGATTGCCTTCTAAAGAAAGGGTTTCTTCTCTGATACGGACATTGTACAAAATGACTGATGTCCAGAAGAAGGATTTTTTACATCTGATGGAATTACTTGCTCTGTGTTGTAATAATCAATCATTTAGATTGATACAAGTTTTAAGTAAGACTAAGTCTTGTAAACTGTCATGTTATGAAAATAGTTCTTAGCATGCTTTTGATTTAGCAATTAAACCTTTTTTCCTTCATATATCATGTAATTAAATGTTTTTAAATTACTCAGTCCATAAGTAGCTAGACTTACAGGTACAAAGAGAGTTGTATGCTGTTATATTTTCTCTATTCTACAGAAAAAGTACTGATATTCAAGTAATAAAATGTTTTCGATGAATAGTAGATAATTTCCTTCAATCTGTCTTTAGTGTCTTTAATACGGTATATTGAGACCCAAATCTATGGATCCTGTTTTAGCTATTATGCTTACCTAATAAAGAGACTGCCAAATCTTTTCATGGTGTGAGCTACAAAATGCCCTTGTGCCTTATGAATGAGAACACTTCATTGTATTCTTGTGCAAACACTGGCAGTAAAAGTCAGCTGCAAGAAGGTCAATATCCTCTTTTTCAGGGGATTCAGCATTTTACAAGTAGTGTCCACTGTCAGCCAGTGCATTTGTAAGTGTAGACCTACTTTGTCTGTATCAAATTCGTCTGATTATTCAGCCACTCAGCAGAAGAGGATCAGATTATCGGTTCTCAAACCTTGTATAGGAGCCAGATGCAGGATAAACTATTGGGATGGTGGATTTTGTCATGACCAGTTTGACCATGAGATCTTAAACTATCAAACGCATGTTTTAGGATGGTATTAAATCAGTGATAGCTTTTATTGGCAGAGAATTTATACATTAATCTGGTCATCGGTACATTTCAAAGTCCAAGAAGTTTACCAAGCTTAAGGGTATCTATATTTTTCAGCTATTTATAAAAGATACTTCCTACAATGCATAAGAAAGTCAGTTATTTTAAACATGTTAGTGTTTTTTAACATCTCCAAATTCTGTATAAAATACAGGAGGCACGTACAAAGAACAATGTCTTGCATGTGCCTTAATGTTGCTTACATGAGTGTGTGCTCCATGATCTTCCCAGGCACAAAGATGAGGCTCACCAGCCTGTAGTTCTCTGGCTCTTCCTTTCTATCATTTTTGAAAACAGGGACAATGTTTCCCTTTTTCCAGTCACTGGGGACTTCACCTCACGGCCATGACTTTTCAAATATGATGGAAAGTGGCTTGGCAATATCAGCCAGTTCCCTCAGGACCCTGGGATACATCTCGTCAGGCCCCATAACTGAATAGCTGTATCTTGTTCACCAATTAAAGATGTACTGTTTGGAACTACAGTAAATTGCTATGTCTTCAGGTTTTTCTTTTCCCTGCCAAAGTAAAGATTAAGGCTTGTAGAAAAGAGGTTCTGACAAAGTGAAGAACCTTGTTTGTTAGATCCCAAAATTGTAAGACAGAAAACTTGTGAGGAATAGTGTGTTTGCAGAACAGAACATGACCCTGTTTGCTCAAAACAAAGGCTACAGATCCTTGCCTTGCAACTAATTCCTTATAATAATGATGTTGTTACTAGTAGTAAAGTTGCTGTTTCTGCTTGACTGGTAAGGAGAAATGGAAGTGACTGGCTCTGTGATTTCTGGTGAGGCTGATAGGAACCACAGTAAAAAAAGTAATGACAGAAAGCAATTTCCTTTTAAGTGTTAAATGATTATTCAAGGGAAATCCTCTTGAGTTTGGATTCATGAAGTTCTATTCAAAAAAAGAATAATTAGCTGCTCTAGGATCAGCAAAGGAGGGGACAAAATACAGAAGAAAAAGCAAGATTTTCTGAAGATAATTTTATGTGTAAAGGACATTTTGTATTTTCCAGGGGAGGGCATGCTAACCAAAAACGATGGAAAAGGCAATGTTCAGCAAAAGGACTACTCAGTTTTTGCTGTCTGGGTTGGCACAATGATTACAAAATTATAATTGTTTCACTCCATTTGTCAGCTTTAGGAGAAGAAGGCAATAAATTTATGGAGTAGGAAGTATTCTGAAGTGGAACTCCTTTGCAGTTCTTGTCTGTGTGTTTCAAGCCCTAGGTTGTGTTGGCTAAAACTAAAGCAGTTTTGACAGATTGTGGGGTTTTTGTGGTGGGTTTTCTCTGACGTTGAAGGTTTTTGTTGGATTTTTAAACACAAAGCTTTGGCTCTTTTAGAGGGTGGAAGGGAGACAATCTTCTTGAGCAGAGCCTGGGTGTTTCTAGAAGGAATATAGTAGTATGAGGTTTTGCTAAAAGAATTAAATATCTTGATTTCTTGAACATTCTTTCTTATATGGTGTGGGACTGGAAAGCACTAAAGTTTCTTTTGGATCTGCTTTGGACTACGTCAGATCTTGACAGTGGATTAGGGCCTAAGCAGATTCTGTTACCTGTGATGTAGTTTGTCCTGCTGGGGAAGAAGGGTGTGTAACCTGCCTGTACTAGAGGTGAGAAAATAAACTGAAGGATGATGACAATAGGAGGACGATAGGAGGCTGGATAAGAAATGGGAAGTCTGATAGGGAAAGGGATATTTGGTATATTTAAATTCATAGGTAGAGTTTGGTATAGATGCATAAGGAGCTTAAGAATTACTGGGGCTGAGAGTAGGGCAAGTAGGTCTGATGAGGGTCTGCAGTGAGACAATCTAGACAGCAGGGAATGGGGAAGAAATAATTTAATCCTCCTTCCCTGGTTTTCCAAGACCTTTGAGATATTTTCCCCCCGTGTCCATTCCAAGACTTTTGAGGAATTGCTGCTGCAAAGTACAGCATAATACAGAGGGTCAAGCAATTGAACCTGTACTGGAAGCAATAGGTCTGCATTAGGTAGTAGATCTGCTTGGCATCAGACTATATTGTGAAGAAACAAGAGCTGTGAGAAAATTTGCACTTCTTCCACATCTTCAGTGTCTTGAATAGGGCTAAAGTGATTCTTACATGCAGTACAAAACATAATCCAAGTGCCTTATCTCTTCCCTCATAATCTAAGGTCTGTGAAGGAAGAGCATTTGAGATATTAATCATTGCAGTACTTACTGACTTCATTCTTGCAATCTGGAACTTAGATATTATATAACTTCTGTAGGATAGGTTGTGTCTGAGTAGTTCAAGTGAAGAGTTATCAGGGAGTAATGATCAGTTAAGTGTTACAACTGGATTATTTAACAAGTTTCTTAATTTGATATCTGAAGTATCCTCTCTTTAAAAAAAATTGACACCTTTGAATAGGTAGAAGCTGTAGGATTGTCACATTCTTTGTGAAGTACTGAGGTAGGTTTACATGAAGTGCTCACTGCAAAACTGATCTACTTTCATCTAGCTCAGTGACCTCAAAAAGCCTTAATCGGCTTAGGTCTTCAGCTGGTATTTCATTTAAAGACAGCTTCAGCAAATATAGTTCAGAGGTGGAAGGAAGTCAGAACACCCTTCTTACAAGATACATGGAAAGGTTGTTTGGTTTTTTTATGGTAGAAAAACTAAAGGTAACTTGAGAGAATAAGGCACACTGTAATTTAATCACTTTCATCTTATTTTTGGCAGATTCACTGTCACTTGGTGATGCTCTAGTCTCTTGAAGATCTTACACTGTATCTTCTCACTTCCATTGAAAAAGTGGTGCTAAAATCATTTGAAATTGTCATAAATACCAGTTGCTTAGTGTGATACAGTTTCAGATTTTTACCTCATACTACTCTGTATTGACTTTGTGTTCAAGAGGAAAAACAAATATATTTTAGTATTATTATGTATAGTCTCTTAATAACGATGTGAATTTCAGAGCTAGATTTTAGTTTGTAGCTTTTGGGATTTGTTTCTTTATTGGCAAGTGCTGGGGAAACTATTTTGTTATTGACAGTGTTTAGGGGTTCAGTGAAAGGGAAGGCATTATGCAGTATTGAGGTCAGCTATGACAACTGTGAAAGCGGATGGAGGATCTGCACCTCTGTAATGCCAGCTTGGATTCATACTGAATCTATGTCTCCTAGAAATATTCACGTTTTTCTCATTTTGAAAGCAAAGAGAGTACTACCAGGTAACAGTTGGTAAGAGACTACTTGAAAAACAAGGTGGTTATGCATTTGGCCATAAAAGACTGAAATAATACTGTAATAAAACACGTGATCAGCAACAAAAATCAGAGCACTGCAAAGCAGCAGGGGATGTCTGTATGTGCTCTGTGCTATTACTCTGACATGAAATGAGGTTTTCCATTTTCTTCCATGCTTTCTTTAACACAGAATTCTGAGTTTAACAAAAAGGTGTAAGATTTGAAATGCAAGTTTCACCTAAATGTTTTTGTATATGCCTAAGTAGTCCCAATGAGTTAAAAAATTACTACTGCCTTAAATGTAAGCACGTGCCTTAGTTTTCTGTAGGGTACTATGCTGATTGTGTGCAGCAGACAAAGAAGAAGCAAAAGTTTAAATAGAAAGAAAGTCTAGAATTTATTTTAATCTAGAATTATAGGTTTCTGCAAGATTAGTAAAGGTATGTTTTCTTTACAGTGCTCCTTCTCATAATTTAGTCCTTGCATTTGGTTTTACTGTGGAACAAAGCATGACCCATTCAGAGTCTATCACATTTTATGCAAGCTAAAATCAGTATCATTAAATATTGCTCTAAAAGTTTTGGAATATATCTATCATTGGTAGAAAGCAAATGCATGCTTGTATATCTAGCACTGTGTGATTGACTTTTCAAGCCAATGTGATATGACAGTAGCTGTATTTCTAACAGAACTTTTGTGAAGAGTAGTGCTTGTTCAGGCAGTATCCAGTGTTTTTATTCATGGTCTGGAAATTTATACAAAATCAGTAGGAAGGCAGGTTGACACAAAGAATGGTGAAATTGAACTGGCTGCTTTGCATTAGCTTTTAATTTTGTTTTCTTCAGTAACATTGATTCAGGAGAATTGAAGAAAAACAATATCAGATTTGGGGGGTTTTTTTATGAAGCTTCTTAATGATTTCACATGACTCCTGACTGAATTCTCTGGGATAGAAAAAGAACTCGATAACCCATCCTCAGCCTGGAGAAAGTCACCTAGGTAGCTGGGGGCAGATTTGTTTTGATTTTCCTTTTAACAATGAA
Source organism: Xenops minutus (assembly GCA_035221455.1). Lineage (NCBI taxonomy): Eukaryota > Metazoa > Chordata > Aves > Passeriformes > Furnariidae > Xenops > Xenops minutus. Next base: position 18,980,878 of record JAWWEE010000004.1, on the reverse strand, counting down.
ATAATCAAAATAGTTACTTAAAATACCTTTGACAACTCCCTCTAAACAAAAAGATATTTTACTTGAGTAATTTATTTAAAACATTCAGGCATTCAAGTCACTCTTAAACTCCTAATCTTTGCCGTTTGAGTATTTCATGGCCTTTCTTGACATGTAGTCAGAAGTAAGATTGGCATTGTGCATCTGTCCTCTCTCATATTTTTGCAAAATGCTTTTTGACTAAACTTGAAAGGAATAATGACACTTCTCTGGAATAATATGAAATAATCTGTTTGATGGGAAGATTGAATGTTAAAATATGTCACTTCATGAGTACACTGTGACTTTTTGTCATAAATAAACTATTTTTTACATTGTTTTAATGTTTGAAACAACCCTGTAAAGTGTAGTTTGTGACTTGTTGTATGTTCTGAAACTAATAGCTTGGGTTTCATCTCCTAATACTGAATTCACAAGCACTTGCCTTACCTGTACTTCAGATATTGCTCCAATGTATGAATGGATCCAGCCTCCAGAGTCTTTACGGATTATAAGTACAACTTCTGCCAGATGAATTTCTTTGTTCTGACTCCTGAAATGTAATTCCTGCAGGTAGTTTGGCTTAAAATTCTGGACCATAAAACAGTAAAGTTTCAGAAAGCATTTTGCATCTGGAATTGATTCTAACCAGCCAAGTGTACTTTTGGAAACTAGAGAAAAAAATATATATATATTCCTGGATTTACTCTGAAAAGGATTGGCAATGGTAAAACAAAAATCTGTGTCTTTAAAGAAAAAAAGTTGCATAGATTGCTTCATTCTCTTGTTCTCCAAATTAGGATAGAAGAAACTTTTATGGTTTACTTGTGTTTTCTTACCAGAAGATAGCTGAGGGACAGAGCAAGGCAGAGAGAGATTATGGCAAGGTCTAATAAGATATGCTCACTATGTGCCCATGTTCATCAAACACCATGATGCCCTCTGAGCCTTAGGTAATATAAACCACTGCTTCTAGGTGCTACTTCACTGCCAGATCGTGCCATCGTTCTTACCTGTTGTTTACATTTTCCTTATTATCACATTCTGCCACAAAGAATAGATGGGGGTCTGAGTTTCTGAGTTGTCAGCTCATTAAAAAAAAACATTAGAATTCTGCTATTCTTTGAGTTTCTGCGAAGTTTGGGTTAGGTTTAAACAGCTTTTTATTTGGTCATTCCAAAACTGCCTCTTTGGAATTTTCCTAGCTCTCACTATTCCTACTGTTTCACTCTGTATGGATGGCAGGTGTCAGCAAAGCTGTTTTCTCCAGTGGGGGTACACCTGCTTTCATGGTTAGGGGCACCCCAGCAGAAATGAGGCATTTGAGACGTGGCTGGTGGAGGCAATCCATGTCAGCTGCCAGCATCCCTGTGCACACCAGTGGTAATAGCTGTCTGTGGGAACTGCAGCTAAGAATGCTCTACACCTGGAATTGTCATAGGCTTATCTTGTACATCTAGGTCAAGTTCACTGTCCCCTCTCCCTGTCTCAGTGTTTCTTATTAACAAATTAGAGATTATGTGGCTTTTTTCCCCCCAGTATTGTTTTTATGTCCTGCACTATCAGATGCCTTAGCAATCAAAGTAATTATATACATACAGGTAAAAAAAAATATATTTTTGTTACAGCAAAATAACATGTAAAATAGGCCATGTCTGCTACAGTCATATTTTCCATTCGTATTTCTCTAAAGATTTAATTTTCCGGTTTGCATTGGTTTGGATTTTTTCTGTCAGCCTCTTCAGAAAACTGGTACAGCTTTTAAAAACTTTCTGTCCTGTATGTGTTTCCATTGGGTCTTTGAGTTTTTTTGCTCATTATATTTCTTTTTGTTTGCTAAAATGCTTTAGTGCTAAAATGATATGTTATCCAGCTTTACTCTGTCAAAAATATATTGTCTGTAAAGTTTGTATTTTGCAGCTTTGATATGTTCTGCTTATCTAGTGTAATGAAAATACTTTATGGCTTCTCATTTTTTTAAAACTTCCCTGTTGGATATGGAAAGTTTATACACACTTTAAAGTTCCCTTTCCAAAACGTTATGATTGTGTTTTAATAATCTAATAATTCAAAAGCTTTTCTAGAGTAGCCTACCTGTAATATGATGCTACCAAAGATACACCTTTTGATTTTCTTAAAAAGCATTTTCTATGAACACTGCTTGCTCAAAATTGCTGCATTTATTCTACTCATAAAGAATAGGTGGGAATATTCTGCTCTTCACATACTTGAGATTGAAGGATCATATCAGTTTAACAAACTTCATACTGCTTATAGCACGTTTTCTTAAAAATGGAAAGTTTTCAATGGAAGATTGAAATTTTGAATGAATTATACATTAAATGTATATTTGGGTGAAATCCAAAACTTTGCTATTCTGGTAAATTGCAGTTCTTAGGACTCTCTCTAAGTTATCTTAGAGCAAAGTTGTAAAAGATTGCTTTAATGAGTGATAAAGAAGTAATCTGCTCAGACAGAATTTTGTTAAAATAAAATTGCTCTGAGGCACACTTGGAAAAGTACTTGTTCATTTTTCCGCAATGCATTTATTTGGTGGTGGTAATTTGTTTGTTTTTTAATTTTTGGGTTTATGTCTCTTACCACTTAAAAATGTTTTGATTTGGAGTCTCATTTTGTCTTTGAAAGAGAAATTGTAATTTTCATAGTGGTAGAACTCAGGTTAAGTAATTTCAAATTTAATTGTATCTGGATAACTTTTAATCACATCTGTAATCAGGCATCAAAATGAAAGCATGTAAATGAATTCCAAACTAGTAGTCTGTATTCTTGTCCCTGTTAGACAATGTAACTCAAGAGTTCAGTAATGGTTAAAGCACGCTTGGCTTTATTTCTTGCTATCCTTATACATTCGGGAGAGGATGCAAATCTTCCTGTTCCAAGGTATCATAAAAAATTTGGTAAAGGGCATATAGTTAGCTGGTATAAGATAGGCACTTAAAATAACTTGCAGTATCTAACTGCATTTACTGGGAGCCGCATCAGGTAGGAGAGTTCTTTCGCGTGAACAAGCGTCTAAAAAGATGTCTCCTTCAGACTTCTAATTCAGAGTTCTCAGAGGGAATTGAATAGCTTGAATGTATTCTGTTGTGTGCTGCCTTTCCCCGAGTTCCTAAAATAATTCTTTGTACATTAAATTCATTTGTATTAAATCTATAGGGATGCTTCATTTGGGAACTGCACGTACAATCTTACGATCTTGGACTGTTTGCAGGGAGTAAATAAGGTAATAACATTTTTCCTTAGCAAAACAGCTTTAAATTGATTTTTAAGGCATGAGGGAAAAATACTGTTAAAATAGATTAGAAAATCCAGTTTCAATGCAAAAGGTGTGTGACTAAGTAGTATCCTCTCATGAAGCCTAAGTTACTGAGGACTGTGTTTGAGTAGTGACAGCAGAGGAAGGTTGTACTTTTACCTGGCTGGCCTAGCCTTTGACAGCCTCTTGAACTTCACCTCCTGACTTGGAACATGCAAATTCACCAGACCTGGCTGGAGGCAGCTCTTAACAATGCAAGACACTGTGCTAGATCTGCTAATAGATCATTTATAACCATATAACAGGTGGATAAAGTCAAGTGATACGGATACCTAGGTATACTGTGACTTAATCTGAGCAGTCCTTGGCCCCAATTTTCCCCCAAAGCACTTGGTTCCATGCTTGACACTATTTTTTTTCAGAATTGTTTAAAACCAATGAAAAAGGTATCTTACTCGTGTTTTGATGTCTCTCTTTCAATACTCCTGGGGAATATTAAGCTCCAATATTGCTTTTTTAAAAAATGTTACATCACATTTTAATTGACAGCCTTTCAATTTTGTTCATCGTTTCCCAATGATCTTGATGAAGGGAGCAGGCTATAGAACAGTTCTGTACAGACACTTTACAGACCATTTGTAATTCTTAAAAGTATGGCAAAAAAGTGTTTTTTAAAAATTGAAAAAAGAGACATGAAGCTTAATATTTTTAGTTCTGTGGGGGTGGGAAAGGAGCTGTCAGTTAACAGCAAGACTGTAATTTGTGAGGCATTCTACAGATCCTGAAGCTCTGAAGGTAGTCAGTGCAGTCATTGTATTTGTTGCAGATAAATTACATCGAAAGGACTGTGAGAATCAGTTTTTCCTCCTTTGTTCCCATAAAATTTGTCACTGAATTTTTGTCCAGTTCACCTACGGAGGCAAAAACACTTTGAGCAGAAAGCTTGTGCTTTAATTTAAAGTAGTCTTACCTGGATAAATTTAGTGTTTCTGTGCATGTGTATCATATACTGCAAGTTCTGGAGTGCAGCCAGCCAGCCAGCCATGCTTAAATGAAATATATTTCTCAAAATCAGCTGTTCAGACATCCCTCTCAGTATCTTAGGTTTCATGACAGGTCCAGTCACTGAGCCTAAGTTGTCTATAACAAACCTAGCTGTGATTTTTGTTTTGTCCTAAGAAGGTGCTCTATATGTAGCAAATAATGGCAGTCTTATGATTATTGGTTTTAAATCATAGATCCATGATGTTTTTATTCCACATTAATCCCAGAATGTTGTGTAATACCTACACTTCTCAGTATAAATATATGTTGCAGAAATGCCTTCTGCCTATTCTTTGGAATAAATTTGGGCTATGAATTCCATATTCATAGAATTGTTTTCAATATGGTATTATACACATCTTCAGTACAAAATTGGCATATTTAATAATAGTACAGTAATCAAAGAAATTTCAATCCTGTAATAAACACTGTCTAATGAAGTAGTCTAGTGAATTTTATCTGTGAAGTATGTATTAAAAGAAATAGTAGAATACAGGTTATACATGATACTGTATTCTGTACATGCTATTTTGCCTAGGTATTATTGTGATAAAACCAGAGTATCATATCAAGTATAGAAAAACAATAAACTCTCAGCATTCTCAATGTTTTGTTATGTCCAACTGCATGAAAATACATTCAGGTATAGAAATCATTCAATGAGTGTATGACAAAAAGGGAATTGCTTTTAAACTTGGCATCTGCCATACAGAAAAAATCCACATGTGGTGGGGTGGGGAGAATCAATTTTATTATTTAAGTGATATGCAACAACCCTGTGTCCCATCATAATGTCTTTGAAGGGGAAATGAGCCCAATGTGTTTCAGTGACATTGTTGAAGTTTTTGTTGTCTGTGTTGTTAATCTGTGCAAAATGTAGCGTCTTAATATAAAGGCTTCAATAAACATAAACATTTAGAGATTTAGTTCTGATTCTCAAAAAAGTATTATAAAATGAGATTATATTGTATTTCAGTATAAACTGACACCTTGTTGCCTTTTAGGCCTTGCAGCATGGATTTTTTGACTTTAAGACTTTTGATGTGGATGAATATGAACACTATGAGGTTTGTACATTTAATAACGAGTTGAATGTGTTTGGTTTACCTAAAATAAGAGTACACAGTATCCCCCAACTTAAAATATACTAGAAACACATTTTAATTCAAGTAAAACCCAGTGTTCATATGTAAGGTATGTACATTGAAACCTGTATGTGAAAAACATGCAGGATTAATATCCTTGCAATTTCAGTGCGTCAATCTCCTGCTTTCTCACCGCTTTTCTGGCTTCTGGGACCTCTTTCGTGCTTTTTCAACCTTCCCCCAGGATATGATCCAGGGTCTCAGCTGACTCACAGAATGTGTTTTCTTTCAGCACTTGTTAGCTGCCTCTTGTGCTCCTATTAGTCATAAATCTGTGATGAACTTTTTATCCTCACATAAATTAAACACACTTTGAACTTCTTTTTAGTAAGGATGCATTATATGGAGATTCTAGTAATGGAAATACATCCAAAATATTTCCCTAAGGAAGGCCCAGAAAACTAACAAATGTCATTCATTGTTTTGTCAACCTTCTTAGAGCTTAAGTATAGACAAACATACACACCTTTATCTGCTGGTAGTAGAAACTTATCTCAAGCTACATTGCCTTAGGGAAACTTTAAAATATGCTGGTGCTGTACCTGTGAACTGGGCTGGGTACAGAGGAGATTTCAGGCGTAGAATGTGTATATACATCTGGTCCAGAATAGCTGTATTGGACCTTGTCTTTGGAACTCCCTGAAATTCCTGAAGCTGTATTGGTTAAGGAGAAAGATACATATTCAAGTATGTAGCACACTTCTAATTTATATATTAAACTATCTTTAGACTGGTGGTGCTTTACTGTAGCCCATATTCTTCTGCTATTCTTCCCCTCTATTTCAATTTTCAGAAAACTTGGGAATAATGAGAATAAAGTTGCTTAGTCTGAAAACCTACATTTTAAAAGCATTTCCTATAGCTGTATGTATTTCAGATATGTACTGAAATACTGCATAAATATTCAAGAAGGTCAAGTTAGAAGAGTAATGAACAGTAGAAAAAATTAATAGCACAAATTATACATATATGTTGTTTGCAATAAGCAAACATAAACTATAACATAATAGCTATTCACAAAACTTGAAATCATTTCTGTGTCCTGTAATGTTTCATAACTGTTAGGTTGAGAAATTGGTATACCCTTTGCTGAATTACTGAAATTAAATGAACAGAAGCAAAAAAGTATGCAATTGCTGCTTTTTTGTTTAATCTATGTACAAATGGAAAAGGCCTGTTCTAAAAATAAATTGGAAGATAATAAATAATAATAATAATAAATTGGAAATTTGTAGAATTCTGTATATATGGTAGGCTTTAGTCTGCCTGGAAAAAAGGTATTAAAATAATTGACTAAAGGTATTGCATTCTCTTGTTTAATGCTTAATGTTATTTTAGTCTGTGAAAAGTGCATGTGTGTGAATGGTGTTTACAGTATGCTGCTTACTGAGTTTAAGAAGCAAGAACTTGGAATCATCTTTAATTTTTTGTCCATTCTTTGATATGTCTTCTCTTTTTTTACATATTGTGATCAGCTTTATGTTTAGATATGTCCTGTGCTATATTTCAAAAACTTTAAGTGTTCCAGGTTTTTGCTATGTTAGGTCTTCAAATGTGTGGTTATGTGAAGAAAAGTTGCATACAACTTAAATGGAGCAGGCTAAAGGAAATTTTATTTCATATTTTTAGTTCTTTCATCTTATAAATTATAATACATTATAAAGGCAACTAATTCCCCTTTTGTTGAACTAGATGTGAATGGGTAAAGTTCTTTGATTACTTAATAATAATGTTTTTTGCATATATATCGATACCTGTAGTTCATGTTGGTTAAAATTTAAATTATTCAAAATAACGCCTGTAACTATAAGGAGCTACTTAATTCACAAAACTGATAATACAAATATGAAACCACTTCTAACCTAACTGAGCTGGACTTTTTCCCTAAGGGGAGTAAAGGTGCACCCGTGTTGGGATTGTGGTCTGTGACACAAATCAGGGGGGCATGGGGTCCTGACTTGGCAGTAAGGTTGGTTCACTGGTGCTTATGCAACCACTGTGCAAGGACATTTGGAGCAAGCCTAATGGGCTCAGCTATGCAAACAGTTGGTGAATTGATTACAGTGATGTCCATTATCAGAACCTTCCACTCATTAGGATGTTTTGATGAGCTGAGAGCTAAAAACACAGGCTTAATAATGCAGTTGAACTGAATGCCATGTCCTTAAAAGTCATGCTGAGAATAACTGTGTTGCCAAATGAGGAATGAGCAGTCTTCAATTAAAAAAAGAAAAGAAGGCAGTTTTGAACTACAGTTCATGTTATGTTTCCAAAGAAGCTTTCTTTTTTAGCACTGACAGAATTTGAAGAGCCTTTTCAAAGTTTTCATTTAAAAGTGAGCAAGAAATACAAAATGTCACAGTTCAAAAGTTTGGTGTTTTTTTTTTTTAGAATTCAGTCTTTCATTTGACTTACTGTGATTACTGGCTCATCAGAGCTTATGCCAATATGTAAATTTCAGTTTCTACAGGGAAAATATAATTGGTTTTGGAGGCGAATTGGTTCTTAATTTGTTTTCTGTGATTTGGGGTTTCTAGCCATTGCCTTACACAGAAGCATTTTGCTATAGTATTTGATTAAAATAGAAAAATGTTGGTGTTTGTCAGTGTTGTCAGTAATTTTGGAAAACTTGAACAAATTTCAATTTAATTTTATTAAGCAACTAATGGTTAGTTTTTCCCATATAGGTAAACTAGCTAATTACATTTGAAGCATATTGTTTTAATGCAGCAAGAACGTAGTAAAAAGTAGAATAAAATCTTGAGTAATTTTTTTTAACCTTGTATAAAGAGATATTAAAATGCTTTCTTCTTTCTCTTCTGAAATTTTTGTAGCGAGTGGAAAATGGTGACTTCAACTGGATTATTCCAGGAAAATTTTTGGCTTTTAGTGGACCACACCCAAAAAGCAAACTTGAAAATGGTATGGTGTATGTTTTGATGCTATTCTATAATCTTATTTTTCGAGCATGTTAAACTGTCACAGCAAATGAGGAGAAAATAATAGAGGTTTGTAGATCAGTTTTGATCTTCAGAAATAATCATACAGTGAGCATTTTAGATAGGATCATAGAGCTCAATTCAAAAGGCTTTGGAATTCTTTGCTAGAAGACTTTCAAGTCTTCTAATAGTCAGCGACTTTCATTCTGTGACAAAGAGCCTGAGAAACCGGGGCCCTTTCTTTTCTCCTGGAACCTGACACTTGATACGGTAAATGCACAGAATTAAAGGTGAGTTACATAAAAGTACAGAAGACTGTTAAGAGATTTGTAACAAAGACTGGGAAAGACTTTATAAAGAAGTTTGCCTTTACTATTGAAGTTTTATTTCTAACGTGTATAACTGAAAATTGCTATATTAACACTAACATTTAAAATCCAGCTGCAAAACTCTAAATAAGCTTCACCTAGGTGAGTGTAAGTACACAGTACAAAGCTACAATTTTCTCATATTCTGACTCTTAATTGTATTTATGGCTTGTCCTAAACTACTCTGTTGTGGTTGGTCACTGACCTCCCTCCCTGTCCACCCATCTTCATCTAGAGTATCCTTTTGTCTCTCAACTGAGAATCAAGGGGATAAAGCTTTCTTACTTCACAGTAGGGCAAGAATATCTTTGGTACTTCAGTTTGTTTGACTTGTTTATTCTTTAACTCTTTCCTCTCATCCATAATGTAGATCAGCAATATATTTTCCTCATAAACAGTGTTTCCTCCTAAAGCATCTTTTTATTCTTTGATCTGTGGCTTGACAGTAAACAGCTGGCATTATGTATAAAACCCTCCTTTCAAAGAGGAGTGGGGGCTGTACAGGAGACAGTTCAGTGTTTCACACATACTGTGCTTGTAACACTTTTCCTCATGATACTGTTTTAATAATAGTGGTCTCTGTGAGTGTTTTTTTGACAATTTTTAATATCACTTAATATGTTTCTTCTGAATAAAATATTAAAGCATTTTTATTATTGATGTTTGCCGTTCAAAAAATGTTTTGGAGGCAATTGTCACTAGTAGGTCTTTGAACTTTTTCTATGATGTTCAGTGATGGTGGCTTTTTTTTTTTATAGGTTATCCTCTTCATGCACCTGAAGCCTACTTTCCCTATTTCAAGAAACATAATGTCACATCAATCATAAGGCTAAACAAAAAAATTTATGAGGCAAAACGCTTTATTGATGCTGGTTTTGAGCATTATGACCTGTTCTTCATAGATGGGAGCACACCAAGTGACAGTATAGTTCAGAGGTTCCTGAACATCTGTGAAAATGCTGATGGTGCCATTGCTGTACATTGTAAAGGTATGTGCACTTACTTATTTCTCAGATAGAGCTTCAAAATAACTATAAATCCATTGAGTTTATCCTAGAAATAAAGCATTTAAAAAGTAACACTTTCTGGCTGTAGTAGTAATACTGCTTTATGATACTTGACTAAATATATGCCAAATATTTGTTATTTTCATGCGTATATTAAGTTCTTTCATCCTACACTGTTTCTTGCAGTTACTGACAGTCTTTTGTTCATTGTTCTGGTTTTTATGTCACTTGAAAACATGAGAGTTAGTTGATGCAGGTTTGTCTTTTGCATTATGCTTTCACAGCATTATGTTAATTGGCTAGGAAATGCAAAAGACTAAAAGGTTTTTGTTGTGCTTTTGAACTACTTTACATTTTTCTGTGGAGTATGAATTCCACATTTCAAGTTAATGTGAGTTATTGTGATGCCAGCATTTTGAACAAGCCTAATTCAGCAAACCAGACAGAAAATACACAAAATATGCTTAGAACAAAGGCTTTGAAGGGTTCAGCTTGATTTGTTTTGAGTTGTGTAAGGACATTGTGGTGACAAATGTCTTGCCAATCAGAAGCAAAAATGATGCTATTCATAATTTTCCCACGAACAATAAACATGCATATCAAAGATAAATAAGTTTATTTGCTAACAAGTTGTTACAGTCGCTAGAACCTGGAAATTCTGGCATTAATAAGCTGGACATCTGCTAATTGGGTAAATGAATGTATAAACTATTGATGAGCCAGGTGTAGTTTGTTATTCTCCAGGCTTAATTGCTAAAGGAATATAACATACTTTCCTATTGAAAGTACATTACATATGTGCTTTCTAAACTGTGGTATTTTTGGTCTTTTGTCTGACCATTTAATAAGCAAACCAACCATCTTATTCTTTTTGATTTTTTATATCCTTCTATATAAGCCTATACAAAGTTAAATCAACAGTTAAATCAACAGTTAACTCAGGCCTAACTCAGATTTAATATATTGCAGATACATTCCAAGTGCAGCTTTCACACTAGAAATTGTTTGTCCCAGAAGTTACAGAATAGTTTAATGCAAAGGATTATAGTGGGAAGTTTGTACATCTGCAGGAAATTTGCACCATGATTTTTGAGTATGTGTGTTGACCTCTCAAAGGTGCCTTTGTGGTTTTTTACTGGTTTTATGAATATGAAGTTGGTATCCAGCTTGATAACAGCTTTTTTTTTAAATATCAGCCTTTTTTAAACAAAATATCAAGTAGAATTGTTTGAATGCCACCAGTGATTGCTGTTGCTTGTATTCTTTTAAGCACAGTTTACTTTTCCTAAGTATGAAATACTTGCTCTTGTATCTACAGTATTGCAATCCAGTTGTGTAATAAAGGGAATACTGAACCAGAAGTTCTTTCAAATACTAAGACAGTGAATGACATTGAGTAGAAGTCTTCTTACATCCCATATTTAATCTGATAACTATGAAATGCTCATTACTTCATATGTGACTGTTGATACCTGTGTTTCTGTAGCTGGCTTGGGGAGAACAGGAACGCTGATTGCCTGTTACGTCATGAAACACTACAAGTTCACACATGCTGAAGCCATTGCTTGGATAAGAATATGTCGACCGGGCTCTATAATAGGACCCCAGCAACACTTTTTGGAAGAGTACGTATATATATCTTCTTTGCTAGTAAGAATCAGCTGCTTCTCTACATTCTTATCCATCTTGCACTATTTATAGGTTCTACTTTGTCTACTGACATTTGTGTATTACTGTCTGTTCAGTATATCTAAGGTTAGTTAATACAGGATTGAAATCTAACTCCAAAGCAATCAGCTTCTCTGGAGTGCTGTGCAGTTTGTCCCCTTAAGGGCCACAGGATCTCAAGATTGCATGCTTGTGTTCTTGGGAGTTCAGGAGTTAGATAATTGTTTTGGAAGTGGACAAAAGATTAATTAAAAAAATAGGATTTATTAAAATATTAACATGGAATAGACTTTATATGTAGTCTGTAACTTAAAATTAATCTTAAAATTATATAATTGATACATTTTTTTCTTTCTTATAACTAAAAAGTAAGGTCTTGGTGGAGAATCATCTCTGAGAGATTCCTTAGCATAATGTAGGAAAAGTTTCTGATTTGAAACTAATAGTTGTTAGCAAAACAAATGTATGGCTGTAATGCAGCTTCAGCTTGATCTTGACTGGAAATGAATGGTAATGTTGTAGACACTAAGTTTAATAGTGGCTTCTACATTTTGCATTTGCTATTACAGAGGTTTATGCTGATGTTTTTGAACTGATACCCTGATGATATTTGAGGCATTTTCATTGTTATGAGACAAAACACATTAAGAAAACCCATTGCAAATTTGTCTCTTTGGAAAAGAGATAATTCAACAGCTCTTGCAGATACTGTGTGAATACTGTCAAAGATGCACCAATCTTGCATCTTAAAATAATAGATATCAGAGAGAAAGAAGTATTACTGTAATTGATAAGAGAAATTGAGCAGGAGTGAGGACTTTTGTTATGCATTGCAACTGAATGGACACTCCTTGTATTTGAGAGGTGGTTTGCTGTTATTCTAAATACTGTGAATCACAAACTTTCACAAATCACAATTGTTCACTGGAGGCAGATGAGTCTTCACACTGTGCTGATGCTTGGATGATGATACGCTCGTAACAATAACTTGCACAATTGAGCAAAATTACGAGGAAGGTTGTAGTTAGTGTGATTAGTAAATGCTGTTTACTTTTAAGATAGGAAAAACAAGGCCCATGTCTTCTCTTGGTTTGATAGATTAAATGCTTGGTTTGATTTTATAGATAGGCAGAGATACTTCAGATTTTTTTTTCATTTTTACCTATATTATTCATAGCTAAGAGCTGTAGTGTTGTTCAGTAAGATTTTTCTAAGGTCCGAAGAGCAGTAGGTACCTGTTTGGACAATCAGACAAAATTCAAGCAAAGTCACCAGTAATGTCAAATGCGATTGGGAAAGAATGTCTGTCCCATCACTCTAATATATCTTGCCCTCAGGGCTGCAGAGTTGCATCTGACAAAAAGGTAAAACCTTGCAGCTTTGATCTCTCAACCTTCATGAATGTCAAAGCTTCATTGCTTGGGTTCTTTGAGGTTTAATAGGGGAGGTTTGAGTAGTTTGGGGATTTTTTTTGTAGAAACTCTTCCACTGAAGTATGTATCAAATCAGTTTGTTACTGTGAATGCAACTGATCTTGGAAGATTTCGAAGGTATTTAATTCAAGCATTTTTTCCTAGGCTACTGCTGTTAGGTGGAATGAGTAGTGTGCCTTCTTCCCCCATCCCTTTGTTCTGCCTTCTTTGGGTGTTTACTTGGGGTGTAGTGCAATTTTTCTGTAAGTGCTTACCTTTCCCATTCATTATTGAGCAAGTTTGAGAAATTGTCTCAGATTACTTAGCTCTTAAGCTTTAGTGTAGTATTTTGTTTTCAAACAAAGAAGAGTTCCAAGTGAAAGGATATTCTGATGTGATGTCTTTCTTTTGTTTTTCTTTGTTCAGTATAGGAATTTAATTTTGTTTCAGTAGTATGTAATAGGGTCTCAGTTCTTGGATGGAGCTAGCATGACTGGTACCTACCCAGCAACTTTCCTTATTGAGAAGTAGTGCATCTCATCACCAAAACTCAGCCCAGCCCAATGCACACTGTAACGATTAATTTTATTTTTTTTACCACTGGTCTGAGAGACATAATCTTTCATTTTCTGAAAATTGATTCTGAAGTCCTGTTCAACTTTCCATGCTATGTCCACTTCCACTGTGCAGGTCAACGGTAGTTTTACTGCACAATATCTGTATCCAGAAAACTCAGACTAATAATTGACAAAGTTCTGTATCATCATTTATGCTACATATGATGTATATAAAAGCATTTATTTATATTATTTTTTTATGTTGTGTTTTAAAAACATTTAAAGTACAGTTGCAGATTCCTGTTTAATTAATCTCTTTTCCCAGAAAGATTTTCTAAAATGAGGTTTTAGTACTTGTAATATTTCTGTGATGTCTACAGACTTGGTTGGTGATTCTGGGGGGTTTTGGTTGTTGTTTTTAGCCATTGAATTTTTAAATTTTTTTTGTGATAGACAGGCAGACCTTTTTTCAGATGAAGATGTATTGAAGATTCAAATGTTTTCAATCTGTAAGAGTAGCATGTTTTCATACTGGTTTTTTTAGGTGTATAAAAATTCATTAATATGAATGGATTTGGTTTTGTATCCTAAAGGAAGCAAGCAATGTTATGGCTGGAGGGAGATCACATGCGATCAAAGCAGAAACAGAGAGTAGTTGATGGAAACATTAACAGAGTCCTTTGTGGCTTGAATGACATTTCCATCAGCGACAGCTTGAATAAAGTACAAGACTTGCATCAATACATGGAGGTAAGTGTTCTTAGAAAAAATTTCAAACAGACTGAAGCTGAGCTTTTAATAACCAGCTGCAGATAACTTTCAGATTCTGGGGGTTTAGGCTTGTATTAGTATTAGATTGCTTTTTCTCAGATGAACTTTTTTAGAGGTCCTAATTATAACAAATCTCTATTTCGGGGCGGGAGGGGCAGGAAAGAAGAAAAAATCAGGTAATGTCATAGGCAATTCTACAAACTTCAAAAGGTTTGCATTATTTCAACTGATTCTTTCAGGGATTTCAGTTGTTTATTTGAGAAGGAAGGAAAACAAAAATCAGCATTCATTCCTCCTACTCAAAAACTTATTCCACGTGTCTAATTAATAATGCATGAGTTTATAAATGTCCATCCCTTTATCACAGTATTATGAATTCATGAGGTGATGTGCGCGTTTAGGGTAAGGACCTTATGACTATTTTTTGGGAGCACAGGTATGAAGTCTGAACTAAAGATACTTTTGTTTCTGGACTAGTAAAAATTTTAGACTGTAGTTTTCTACATTATCTGTAAGAAACAGTTTAGAGGAAATATGGATTTGATTAATCCTTTTTTAGCTCTGTAACAACTAAAGAGGTTTTAGGTTGCTGGTGGAGCTCTTTGTTTGATGTGAAAAACCAGGGATATAGTGAGCACCTTCTTCATATAATTATTAGTATAAATTGAAATACTCATCTGTCATAATCTGCAAGAGTGTCTTAAATGCATTTCTATAAAGGTACTGTTTTCCTGTATTTCACTTCTTTACAGAAATCATAATAAAGTTGTTCAACATTCAGTTTTCAAAACATTTAACTTACCTCATTATCTCTTTGGATATTTGGTTATATCTGAAGACCTCATTAAAATAAGGCTCTCCAGAAGCTCAAAACAAAGTAATATTCCCAGGCCCAAAAATGCATAAGGTCAAAGAATCAGAAGAGAAGACAGCTACATACAATAACTATAGGGCAAATAAAGACTGAAACAAAATTTATCAGCATGTGGCTGAACGATAGGTAACAATGGCTTAACAGATAATCTCCAATGAACTTTAGCCAAGATACTTGTATTTTTATATAATTAATGCAACAGTGAGACCATCACATAATATTATCAACTTGTCATATTACTTTTTCTGTCAATCTTTTATGTTGGTTAATGGCAGAAACTATTGTTCTGTTTTATGCAAAGCAGTGAGTTCCCTTTGCCAAAATAGGAACTGTGGTAATAAAAATACTTAATCTGAAGTCAAATTAAGAATAATTGGTAGAAGTTCTTTTTCATTTGGAAAAAAAAGTTTTTTTCTTGCTTTGTGTAACTTTCATATATTTCTCTGCTACTTAGAATACTGTCTCTACTTAGTAGTTAGATTGTACAAAAGTATTTTGAGATCAATCTGAAATTGTAAATAGGCCTTTAAAGAGTGTTGGCATATACTTTTAATATTTCTTAGAGTTTTTAGTATTTTCTAAAGCTAGAAGAAGTAGGATATAACTCTGAAATCTGTTTTTTCGAAACTTATTTTTCTAGAGATCATGAGAACTTTTACTTGTTTATTCTTTAAATGTAGTAATTTAGTGAAGTTGGTTTTTAGCTCCTCTTGCGGGACACACAACTTTATCTAAATTTCTTCTTTATCTTGTGCATAACATAAAACGTTGTGTTACTGCTTTCCTTCCATCTTGATGATAACTTTAGAAGTAGTTGTGGACAAAGGATTTGGGGTTTATATTCTACAAAACCAAACTTCTTTGAAGTAAATAAATGCTGGCATTAGACTTGGGCATACTGAAATGACTTTGAGGTCAGATTCTGCAAAAATCCTCTGTGAGTGTATGTTTGTACAGTGACACATTTATCTGCTGGAGCTATGCAAAGAGTTGTGAATGTGAATACAGAGCATGGTAGATTAGTCTTTTAGATTTTAATCTTTATGAAGGAGATGTTCAGTACTTTGAAACTACACAGCTCTGAAGCATTTGTTATATTCTCTTGCTTGCATACTTTTGTGTTTCCCAGAATGGTTTGGAAGACAAAGCAGACATGGAAGCTCAGAATGGCATGACACAGGGAGATAAGCTTAATGCCTTAAAAAGTCGTAGACGGCCTTGTTCTGCTACAACTGGAGCTCTGAGGTAAATAAGTCATTCTGCAGTAATTTGCAATTTTAGATTCTGTCCATGCTATCAGATCTGTATGACAAGTACATGATCTTGTTTAAGGCAGTGGTACTAGTTGTATCACAGTCTACAGCTGAAATTTCTCTAGGTCTATATCTATTAGTTGCACATTTGGTTTATTAATTTTCTTTTCTCTTTTTCCCCTTCTGTCTCCCTGTTCAAAGCCTTCAAATTTATATCTATCTAGCATTTTACAGCTTGAGTAAAATATTCTTCAATGCACTTAGTTGTCTTTCTATAATTACTTTTCTGAACCAGTAAAAATATGAACTATGAAAATAAGCGTGAAGTACCTCTGTACTGTTTAACTGTAAATTAAGGTAATGATTCTCAATGATTCTTAACTCTTGGTCTTGTATTTTAAGCCATCATGAGGCATGAAAATATGCTTTGGCAGAGGGGAAAGCTTTTTATCCTTGGATAAAGACTGCTGCTTTTGTTTCTTTAGGCTGCAAGACATGAAACTGCACACTAGGTCAATATCACAACCCTTCAGGTATTAACTTTAAAGTTCTAGTTCTAAATGTATACCACTTGATTTGGGTTCTAATTTTCAGCATTTTGTATCATTGTTATCACATCAATCGATTAGTAATTTCAGGCTTAGGAAAATAGGCAGGTAACAAAACACATGCAAATTGCATTGTTTACCCCATTGAGTCAAATATACACATAAGACAAAATTTCTATCATTATAAGGCATTAATACTGAAGAGAGCCCATTTTTTTTTCAGTTTTGTGACCTGGATTTTTGAATTGGATTGCTCCAGATGGCTAACACTGGAAATGCCTGTTTAACCCTTTAGTGGTGTGCAATTAAAGCTATTTCTGCTCAGTGTCATTCCTTCCAGCTTGTAGCTGGAAATTTGTACCCAAGTTCTTTCCTCCTTTAAGGTCTGATCCTGATAATATCCCCTGGTCTAAGGATGGAGAAGATTATTGTTCTAATAAATTATTATGGTCAGCTATAATGATAGTGTTTTTGAGTAGTCCAGCATAACATATTTACAGCTCAGTTTCATAACATGAAGTGTTCCATCATTAAGAGCCCCACCTGAGAAGGAGCTGTTTGTTCTGGGCACCTTTGTGCAAATGTTCATGCTGCCATTTGGAAATGATGATCATCTTATGAAAGCTACAATGTCTTTTTCTTCTACTCGTACTTGCTTTATAGGCACAAAAAGTATTCTTTCTCAAATTTACGTTTAAAAATTATGATAAGATTTACAATAAATAGGTAAAAAATAGACACTTTGGCCTTCATAAATTATCAAGGTGAAAAGTAGCCTGTAGCTGTATAATAAGGTACAGCAGGAAAAATTCTTCGAGTGGGATATTTGAAAAGGTTTTTTTTTTTTAAGATACTTGAAAACAGCCAAACTGTTGAATTTTTCTGTTGAGTTCTCAGACTTGAGCATTCCTATTTTTTAAAATACTAGTCTATGTATTGAGATGTATGTGTTTGAGATGTATATTTTAGTTACAAAATCTTGCTTCTCACTAGAACTCTGCACTCCTTTTAGATTGAACACTTCAGGTAGCACAGAAGGATCCATATCTCCTCTGAAGGCCTCCAAAGTGATGGCAGTTAACTCACCATCTGCAGAAAGAATAAGCAGACTTTCCACGTCCTCAGGCTCTAACCTCAAAAGGTTTTTTTCTTCTTCTCACTTTCGTACCAATACTTACTGTATACTGCAGTGGTTGTCAGCACATATGCAGCCTATGAAACGCTTGCTGTTCTTCGGTGTAAAAAGGCTTAAATATACTTACAAGGTCATTTGCTGTTCCACTAGCCAAGCTTTAGTTGCCTGCAGATTTAAAAAACAAAGAAAAACTAAAACCTATCCTACTGGTCTGCGAGTTTTCTTGGGATTATGTCATCAGAAACAGTATTATGTTGCAAAAGTTTGGGGTTTGGGTTTGTGGGGTTTTTTTTTTTGTTGTTTTTTTTTTCACTTAGTTTGTAGACATTTTGCAGGTATTCCCACAAGTCTATATACTATTACTCTCAGAGGAATACTGAGTGGTAATTAATACGATTTTTGTGAAGCCTTGATTTATGCTATTTAGTTCTATTATTACTATTGTCCTAAGTAATTATATATGTTAAATGAAATTTGGAATGATAAATGTGTTTTTAATAACTCTGGGCAAAAAGATTTACCTGAAGAGGGTAACTAACTTGAGATATTTCAGGACACCCTATTTTTGTTCTCAAATTTTATCATCACATTACTGATTTCAAGAAACAGGAGTTCTGAAACTGTTGCATATACACAAAGTACTTCAGTGTAGATCAGACACTGCCTAAACCTTTTAACACAATCTCCTGCATGTGTGTGTAGTTTGACAGAGATGAAAGGTGGCCGTGGTAGTGCGTAAATAAGCAAAACTTGGGAACTCCTGACAAAGAATTCTGCTTTTCCTGACTTGGGAGCTAGAAGATGAACCTGTGTGCAAACACAGATTATTTCAGAATGGTCTATTATTCACCTAATGTCTTCTGAATTATCTGTTACATTTTTGTGTATATCTCTACATACCTTGTGTGTATTTTTTCCCCTGCATGTGTTTTCCATTCAGCGTTTCCATAAACTCCAGACTAGCCAGTTCTCTAGGGAACCTGTATGCTGCTTCAGATGATGATGAGAGCAAATTGACATCCTCGTGCTCTAGGACAGGTTTTTCTGTAAGCCATATCTCCAGTCACCTGAACGGCAGCTCGCAGCTGCCACACAGAAATACCCGTGAGCTCAACAACAACTTGTACAACAGAAGCAGCAGTAGTGGCAACACCCTGAGCAGCCAAACCAGTTTTCCCAGCGCCGTGACAGATGAGTATTCGTCAGCCTTCCTTTATGGGCCTTACAGCTCCTCCAGCACCATACCACAGTCAATTCATTCCTGTAAGTTCATACTCACGACAGCACTCTCAGGCATCTGACTGATGCTTTTCCTCCTTGCTTCTGTGAGCAAAACTGTCACCAAAAAAAAGTCTTAATTCAGCATAATTCTCTGACTTCCTCTAACATTTCTGAACAGCACCTTTGTTTCTACCTGTTTAAGTAATTATCACTTCAGCTGCCTTTTTTTTCCATCTCCTTTAAACATCTAGTTTAGGTTCATGAAGGTTCATGAAAATAAATCATTCCTGGACTTTAACACCTTTTCTGATACCTTTTTTTTTTCTATAGACTATCTTACCCTTTGGATTTTATTTCCAATTAGCTGTAACAGTTTATAACTTTATTATGTATTATCATGCAGTAACAGATTTAAAGAAGCTTTTATATGTACCATGACAAATCAAAGATGCAACATCCTTAAAGGTAGAGTTTTTTTGAGAGATTAGTCATCTTGACTAGAAACCTAGTCCTTTTCTAACACCAAATGTGAGAAATATTACAGAGCAAGACATTTCTGATGGTTTCACATTTCAGTATTCATTCCTCAACAACTTTGAAGCCTTCAGTTTATTTTGTGTTCTTTTTCTGTGTGAAAGACTCTCTATAAAGAGGATGCACAGATAAATTAGTGCAACTTGAAAGTGATTCTATACAAAATGCAGGGAAGGGAGATTAGAGAAACTCCTTTTAGGAAATCAGAAATAACTTTGTCGATTCTAGGGAAAAAAATAAACATACCTGCTACTGTAAATCTAAAACCAATTTGGAATTTGTGGTTTTCAAAGATTTGATAGCCTACTAATTATAAAACTTAATGCAGTGTTTTTAATAGACCATTTTGCCTACAATTAATTGAACCTGTCAGCCTCTGTTTACTAGTACTGACATTTCAGAATTTTATTTTTTAGCTGCTGGAAATCAGCTTTTTGTAAAATTAACTTCAGAGTATTACACCTCTCTCTCCTATTTGTTGCAGTATAAAGAAAGTTTTAGTGTTACACCTGCTCCTGGTTTTGAGTGTGGTGAGTCTCTCTTCAAGCAGCTAATAAGATACATTGCATGTATCTAGGATGTCAGCTGAAAAGGTCGTTCATGGGTTGTGTTCTCTTCTTCCTGCAGAAGTGGAGGACCTACCCTCATGTTAACAGCTAGGATGTGGCACCACTTACAGTTCAGAAGCTGCATGTTTATAGCTTGGGCTACGAATTGTGCTTTCCGAGGATAGATGGCAGTAGGAAATATTTTCATTGTCCTATTGTGGAATTAAATTGCATGTGTGATTAAAACCTAACCTGCATACAAAGTACATTGGAAATGGAGTTAGCTGGGGGAACTGTATTCTGTTTTCTCTGTAAGTCTGTGGATACTTCCTGCTGTGGTAGGATGTGCCCTAAAGCAGCTCTTTAAAATACTTGTTGCTTTCAGATTCCATGTTTGAAAAGTACATTTAGCTTCTTATCCACTATAGCTTATCTGGAAATAAATGCTAATATCTCATAATCTTAGGATCACCGAGTGTTCTGCATTTCATTTAAAACTGAATTTAAACTTGACTTTAGACAGGAGCAGTAACTTGCTTGCATGGGAGTTCTTGAACATTGCCACATCCTTTCAGTTTTTTGCAGTTGTTTCACCTCTAATTTGACTGTGTTTTTCCTTACTGCATGGGATTGAGGTAAACCGTGTATAATTGAGACTTCAAGTTGGATATAGAAACAGTATCAGTTTCTATACAATATGAGGAAACAAGTGCTAGAACAAGAGAACTGCTTTAGTTTAACTAGTTAATTTAATTCCTTTAGGCATAGAGATGATAAGAGAGGTGAAAAGCTGTATAGCAAGCAGGGAATGTTTGTTCAGAGACACATCAATGAGTATTTCATTTGTTCCTGAACTGTGATTGCTCTGAAAAGTCATCCTTTTTAGGTGTTCCTAGTCTTTAGTCCAGCATGCTTAAAGAAATTAATTTCTGAGAGGCTTCAGTTGGGTATACTGGACCTAAAGTAGTACATAACAGGGGCTGAGAGTCATCTGAATAACTAAGTGGTATAGTGTCTGATTTGATTTCTTTTTTATTTTAAATTTATCACTTCCAATATTGTCTCATATTGACTGTATTGAACAATAATTCTTTGGAGAGTCAGTTCATTCCTGTTCTTTCCAGTTTTATATTTTGTAAATTATATGCTACCAGCAGCATTACTTAGAGGTTTTATCCATATTCTACTTAGAGTTGCATATTATGTGTTAAATATATGCATGTAAACCTACATGCAGTGCCCTAAGGGGAAGAAACACCTTGTAACTGTTTTGTGACTTAGTTATGAAAATAAGCTGACATCTTTCACAATTGGCCAAAATTTACAAGAGTACCAAATGATAATATAAGCCTATGCAGAAACAATAAGCACATTTCCTCAAACAGCTCAGAAAGGTTCAATGAATATGTAACATTTTGAAAACTGTTATCTCCTTTGAGAGGTACCTGCTATACCTTAATGCTACAAATAATTTTTAACAATGAAGTTAAAGTTAGTGGGCTTGTTCTGGAAGCATAGAATAAGAAATTAAGTACTGGTGTTGCTTTGGGGGTTTTTTAATATCTAGGTATTTACAAAATTCTAGGTTAGCTCTAGGTTTCTCTTTAATCTCATAAACCCTTGAGGTTCAACATAATGGCATTGACAGAAAAATTTCCCAGATACATGTGGGGAGAGGGGCTGGGTTTACAAGGTAACTGACTCTTCCACTATTGTAGCATACCTTTTCTTCTTAGGTAAGGATGACTTAGGAAGAGGGAGTAAAGCAAGGAGTGTTAATTACTGACTAATTTAAGCAAGAGAAAAGGGGAAAATAATGAACAGGTGAAATAGTCATCTTGACAGCAGAGAGGGACTTACTGCTATGTGCATTGTGGTGAAGAAGGAAATTGATTGTCTTCACGCAATAGAACTATTAAGTGACTTAAAACTAATTTAAATGACATACATTAGGTGTAAGATAAAGTTTTAAGTTGAATGGGAAACATTTTTGAAGAAATAGCTTTCTAAAATGCTGTTTTAAGAAAATCTTTCATTTTCTTCCTACCTATTTTAATGACTTAGTAGTGCATGGAATGATGTAAGGGTGTATGTAACTTGTGAATAGTTCTTTTCTTGACATCATTTGCTGCCGAGGAATAGAGGTTATACACAGTCAAATACAGTAAGAACTTTAAATGAGATTTTAGATCCATTCTCTGAAGAATAAGGTGAGATAAAAATATTGTATTTTATGTAATGTATACTATGATGTGAGAAAGAGTATTTCTTAGGAAGAATTATGGCATACAAAGTCTATGTAGTAAAGTGCAAGTCTGATTTATCTGTAAAGTAATATTCTTTCAATAATGCTTAAAAAGTTTTCTTGTTTGGAATATGTTTTTCAAACATGTTCTAATTAATGCATTCGCTTCTAAATGTACCATATGGCCCTGTGCATCTCACTGTCACAGTAGAGTACACTAAATTGTTACCTGTTTTATGCACAACTGTCTGAGTGTAGTTACTGTGTTATCACTGTGATGTCATGATGTGTAAGAGTAGATTATTTGATCAGTTATTCTCTGTATACTTCGTGTCTGGTAGTGAGCATCTCGCTGGCTAATAGAAATGGTTTATTTTGAGGGCAGTATAATTTTTCTGAAGGATTAGTCCCACTGATTGAACACAGTCATGCTTAAAACTATTTAACTTTTAACCTGAAACATTGTTTCTCTTTATTATGTCACTGTTACAGTCCTTTATTATCTAATTTTCTTGTCATGAAGGTATCTCATGCTAGTCATCTCAACTTGATTTTCCTTTGATAAGCTAAGTTGGTTAAAATATACTTTTGGAAGAATGTTCAAATTCTTTAGTTTTTGAAAATCTTTCTGGTCCAGAAAGCTGCTACTCAGTCCTGACCTGCTTGTTACTCTAGTTTGTTTTATCATCTTTAACTGTAATGTGTTGGGAGTTCAGGGGGAGCAAAAAAACAGTTCTTGCCATCAAAAATGCTTACTTGTGTTTTAGTCCCATATCCTGCATTTCTCCTGGGATTTGGTTCTTTTTGGTTTTTTGGGGGTTTTTTTTGGTTTTTTTTGGGGGGGTGGGGGTGTTGTGTTTTTTTTAATGTGGAACTTTTTTGAAAAGCATCATCTGGTTTGGGGTTTGGGTCTTTTTTCCTCCCTTCTTCTTAAAAGGACCAATTAGCCAACCAGAGAAGTGTGTTCTGTCTTGCCACTTCAACCACTGACATTCAGCTGTTTTGCTTTTGGTGATATTCATCAGTGGTCTGAAGCTCATGAGCAAAGTAAGGAGTAGCATCAAGCCTTAATACCAGTTCTTGCAGAATCCTGTTAAAACCAGAAAGATCTGCAATGTAATATAAACCCTTTCTGTAGTAAGACTAAGGTTTGGCTGTCCAGACTTTCAAGTAATTTCAGTATCTAAGGCAGAGAAGTGGACATCATTAAACAGAATTCTAATTGAAGCACATCAGATAATGTATCTCACAGAAGTCTATTGCATATACTGGTGCTGTATGTTTATTCACTTAGCTCCTCAAAGGACTCTTGAATGATACTTGTTTATTACCTCTCTTTTTATCTCCCTTACCTGAGTTAGATATCAAGCTAACGAGCTGTAATCACATAGGTACTCTTTATTTTAGAAAATCACCTTGCCACTCTGATTTGTCTCTCTCTTTCTTAACTATCAATATCAGTGGTGCCAGGAGCATTTCAGGATGGTTAGGACAGTAATTTTTCAGTTCTAATTTATGTCTTCAAACTCAGTAACAAGAAAATTCAGAATTTCATTTTTATTCAAGTACTTTTTTCCCCCAGTACAGCAGAGAAAGTTATTCACTACTTTTTTTTTTGTAATGAAAGAACATTAATACTGCTGTTCCACATTCTATTTGACAAAAAAAAGCAAAAAAAAATAGCCATGACTATGACTTCTTGTTGTCAGCCATATATTTTTCCCCAGCGGTTTTGTTCTTCCTCAGTGCAAGCTTAAAATCCACTTTTTTTCATGTTTATGCTGATGAACTAGAAGAAAAGCTTGGGGTTTTTTTTAAAAAAAAAAAAACAAAAAAACCCAAACAAATAAAAAAAAGAAAACTTGCCATTCTAGCCACACAGTATAAATGTTTTATTTGCAAATTTTACAAATCGGATGTTTTGATTAAGCAGAATATCTCACAATTACAATTTGCAGAATTATTCTTTTCAGGTAGAATCACATTTAAGAAAACACAATGAGATTTTTATTTTTTTCTTACAATAGATCTAAATCCAAATATCAGTCTTTAAAATGTATTTTAATTGGAGAATATGTAACTGGGTAGTCTTAAGATGAGTCACCTTTTGCTTCTATAGCTGTCATGGAAACTGGCAAGATTGAAACATTTAAAAAAAAAAAGAGAAAAATGTAGCAGTACTTTAAAATTCATATACATCATTATACCTGGAGAATAGTTTTTCTTAATAAAACCCTACCATTAATTGATATGGGACAGCCTTTGCAAAAACACAGGCTTAAACATAATCACTGATGCATCACACTGCTCTGTAAATTTTTCAGACTCAAATGATCACTTCAATAATGTCTGAATCTTCTATAATATATCCTGAGCAAGTTTAGTGAGCCTTGTGTATTCATGGTAATTCCTGCCTCCTGCCACTCTGCTATTGCAACAATGTGTTGGGAGAGTGATGCACCACGCAAAAAACCTAAATTGCATTTGTGCAATTATCTGGGAACAGTGCATGTTCGAGTGTTAACAAATAGCCCTAAATCCTATTGGGTTGTTCCCTGATAAAAGTTAACTCACAGCTGACTTGATCCTGAAGTTAAATATATGCAAATACAATTCTAAGGCCTAGGGGGATCTGTGGCTTCTTTTCTGTTCCAGGAGGCTTTCCCTGCCTCCTGCTGAAGAAAAATAATTACAGTGATCTAAGCAGTTGCTTCAGTATGAACGTCATTAGATATCCTTGTAGTGAAGCTATCTTAATTCTTTGTTTAAAAGTCTGATACTTGGGTATAAAATGCCAGACTTGATACGGCATGGGACCACTGTAGGAGTACAAACTGAGACTTCTACTCCATTAATTGATTTTACACTCTCATCATTGCAATTCAGCAGTCAATTTTATTTGGTTTTTGCTTTCTATTTTTACCTCTATTTTAAATAAGATTTTGTTAAATCCAGATAATTTGTGAAAGTGGTTTGGGACTTTTTGTTTTTAATAAAGCTTTCAGAATCGTAGGCCATACTTTGAGTCATGGCAAATGTAAATTTTAAAATAGAAAACTCCTCAGAAGATTTAAAAAAAGGAAAAAAAAGATCACAATTATAGGCTTTGAAACATTACAGTCAATCTCTTCAGACATGTGAAGAGATTTAAGAGCACAAGTTACTTTTCTTCAAAGGAAAAAAAAAATTAAAATAAGCCTTCCCTGCTATATTTTAATTTTTCAAACTCAAAAGTGAGTCTGTGTACTTTACAACAGGTCAGTTGTTATGGCTATCACCATATTTTTAGTAATAGAACTTTGTGAAGTCACATAAATTAATCTGGAAAAATGCTGTTTAGATGTAATTATTCCCCTGTATTCAGAAAAGGCTTTGACACATTAGAAAGAAATAATTGCTCTGTGAAGTAGGTATGGTAAGGGTGGGAACACACTGAAAAACATGTCCTCATTTGAAAATAAACAAAATAAACCCTGCCTACCCCTCTGTAATGAAAATTACCAAAACATGTTGTTTTGTTTCCAAGCAATCTATGCTGCTGGATATTTGGGGTTTTTTATATTTCCTTGATTTTTTTCCGTATTTTTGTAGCTTGGATTACTAACAATTTTAAGACTTAGAGATTATGGTGTGCTTGTTCATTTAAAGTATGATGTAGAATTCCTGGTTACTACTGCCTGCTAAGTAAAAGGCTGGTGTTCAAAGTTCTTTGTCAGCTAACACTGGCTGCTTTTAAGATCACCAGGAGTATACAGTGCTTTCTGGTCATCTTTCATCTGTCCAAGCTTAAAGTAATCTCTTACTGTACAACATATGGGAGTATATAATTAAATTCCCTGCCTTATTTTTAATGGGTTTTAGTCAGCTTTACTTGGAATTCAGTTTAGATGGATCCGTTTCAAATACTGGTCTAATCGAGTGTAACTATCTTTCTACTTATTAAAATACATGTCTGAAAATGAGAAACCTCTGAGGATCACTACAAGAGTAGAAGTTTCAAGTGCTCATCAATGAAGGCCTATTCCTTCTGCCTTGCTCTTATTACAACCAGACCCTTCTTGGTTGGTGGTATTCAAATCTATATGCTGACACCACTTCTTTTTCAGCCTAGGAAAGAATATCCAGATGGTCTAGATTTCAAGATGTGAAAATGCATTTAAAAGACAACTTTGAACAGGCACACTAAGTATAAGATCTAGGGGGAAAATGATTTTGTGATATTAGTTAGAACTCTAAAAGTTTATATATCTATTATGCACTTCTACTAATAGATGCCAAAAAGTGAGACTTAGCTTGGTCTCTAGTAGTTCTCCCTAATTCTGCTGAGATTTTAAAATATGTTTGGGGTTTTTGTTTGCTATTTGTTTAAAACCATATTAATATAGTGATGAGCTCACTCAGATAAGACTTAATCATGAGAATGACTTCTTAAACACATCTAACAAAATGTTTGGATGCCGTCAAAACTGATTAATCAGTTTTTAATGAAGCCTTAGATTTCAGTAGAAACAAATTAAATACAGTAGACCAGGTTATGCTTTCTTCTTAATTATACTGACTTCTTATTAATCCAGATGAAACATTTTCAGTGCTTTGTTTTCATCTGGTTTTAGTATAATAATATATATTGTAGTATATTAGCATAATTGCGCTGCTGTAGATTTTTTCCCCTCAATAATTAGGTACACCATATTTTTCCTATATTATTATCTGAATCAACATCTAAAGTAAGCTTAACTTTTTTCAATAACACTTGGATTCTCACTCAGAATAAGTGGAAACAATTCAATTATAGTAACAGCAATCATATATGTTCCCAACACATTTTTAAGGTATTGTTTTAGGGTGATATTTTAAAGGACTTGTAACACTTTAAGAATCTAAAGAATCTAGTTTGGCAAAGTAGATTCAGGAAAGTTGATGGACTTTACTGTATCCAGATTTTAGTTTCTTTATTTTATTCATCTGTACCCCTGCAGAGGTTCAGGTCCCCTTCCAATTCTGTTTATTTTTCTCCTTCCTGTCCTTCCTCTACTCCTTATCTTTAAGTGAAAGATATATCTGTATATAACACATAACTTCTTCAGTGAGTTTTAATCAGTTTTTCTTCTCTGCACAGTCCCTTCAGTCTGAGTATGTTCAGTACTAAAGCCTTGCTGCTTTGGTGAAACCTGCTGCGCTCTTCAAATTGATGTTCTTTATGAAGGAGAAGAACTGAAAAAAAAAGAAGCTGCTCATTAAGAGGAGGAATCTTCAATACAAGATGTATTAAAATCTTAACACCAAGAGAAGACTTCTTAACAGGAAATTTCTTGTTAATGACTACTGCGGATGCACTGATGTTGAATTTATGGAAATTACTGCTCCATGTGATATACAAATTTAAATTTTTTATGTTGAGACAGGTTGAATATATTTCTAATGAGTTTCATTAAGACATTTATTAACTTGTGTACAGTGTTAAAATATGTATTAAGAGAATATTTTGGTAAACTATATATAAAAATTATGTAAAAATTAGAATATATTTTAATTTAGTGTGTACTTTGCTACAAAAATGTGTATTTTAAAGAATTTGTACATGTTTATCAATGATACAAAATTTTTTTATGAACAAGATGTTTTCTTGTTTTATGGGTCCATCATTATGGCTTAAAGCCTAATGTAATTACTCTCTTACTAATTGGTCTCTAGGTAACTTGATGGAAGTCTAGCTAGTGAGAGACTAGTTGTTACAATATCAAATAAGAGCACTTGATACATAGTCTGCTATCCACTTTCAGCTGCTAATGTTTCTTAAGGAAACACTATGAAAGAAAAATAAAGGGAAAATATTTGTTGAGATGTGATGTCATTACATCTTTCACTGCAAAGAGAAAGTAACTTATGTGATGTTTCAGTTGTACAATTAACACTTTCAATTTGTAGTAAAGGAATGTTTTGGTTTTGATGTAGAATGTTAAATTTTGCTATGCAATATATAGTGCAAAGATGCAAGCAGACCAAACTGAAGCTGGTAAGAATGCACATGTACAGTGAATTCGGCAGCACTCCATATATGCATGTTTTTTACCTACATTTGGCAGTATGTGTACAAATTCCTTAGCAACACATACTAAATGTTGGAAGTATACTAGATTTGTATTTATCAGTTGTGTGCTTCATACACCTTTACATTTTTTGTTAAACATATGGCTAAGGTAACCCCTTTTATCATGGAATATTTTTGTCAGTAATAAAGATGCTCTGTAATATATACTTTAATCAGATGTTATTAGGAATGAGACTTACAATGAAATGATGTTACAGTGAGGTCCTAGAGATCAGGTGTAAAATATTCAGAACTCCACAAGGGCATAGTAAAGAAAAGAATATAAGCAGCTGAGATGATTTGATTTGCCACTAATTTAGGAAACAAAAACAAAACAGATTTGTTACCTATTAGTTTTTCCAATATCTACAGAAACTTGAAAATAAAACTTGGTTGAATCGTCAGTCTTTGTTCCTGAAGACCTTTGAATGCCTTGCATTTGCTTTACAACTGAAGATAAAGTGCTACATCATTTTTTAAAAATATCAGATCCTAAATTGCTATAGCAAGTTGTACTGAAAGTGTTAATAAGCAATACTGAGAGCAGCTATACAAATCATTCAATAAAATTTACTGTACATTTTTTGCAACTGTGTATATGTTACATATACACACACAAAGTAGCATATGTGTGTGCATATATATACAATATACTGTATATGAATTATAGATTAATGGTAAGGTAATTCTACCTCTTATAAAGAACTTTCTCATGTACTTTGTTATAAATAGTTTTCCTTAAAAAAATATTGATTAATTTTGAAATGTAGATATATATATAAACACACAGCTAATTGGTAATAAAATGCCTATATAAGACCACTTTCTTGTTTCTTGGTTTTTCTTAAATCCATTGGTGTAAACTAATGTGATTTGATCTCTAATTGTGAAGATAGATCTTCAAAACTGTCTTTGTTCTCCTAAAGCATGTAATGTATTTATAAATACGATGATGTTGCAAAAAGACATTAGCATGATAGAGATCTTTTTTAACCAATCTCTCTAACTAACCTTATTGTATTTGTTTTGCATAATGTCAGGTATTTAATCAACATGTTGATACTATGATGTAGGGGTTATGTTTCAAAATACCATAATTTAAATGGTATGTCTGAATTGAGGAAACCGTCCTGGGTGAGGATCCTTGTTAGAGGTGTAATATGCCTTGTCTTTTTTGCGTGTGCAATGGGTTTCTTAGTCCCACCAACAGCAGGGTCTTTGTCCCTAAGAATCTAAACAATCATGCTTTCATTTAGTTTTTGTCCTTCCTTCAATTATAAACTAGTCACAAATGGTTCTAACATTGTATAACTCTGTTGCTGATTTTCAGCAAATTTGTTGCATTGCATGATTATTTATCTACAGTACTTAATATTCCTGTCAGAGAAGTCTCTAGTGCAGTAGATGGTGTGGACAGTATGTAACTGTTAAAGAGACACTCTAAAGGAATAGCAAGGCCAGGAACAGAGCAGGTGCTTTAGAAGTTGCCCAAATTCTAGTGACAGTCTAATCTAAAAACACAATGAAAGGCTTCTGCCACTGCATTCAGATGAATAATGGATGGTGAACTGGACAGGCAGAGTAACTATAAAGGGAAACTAGCTAATTAAAAAGTTTCTAGTACACAGGAATTGACCTCTCCCTTGGCCTTTTTCTAGACTTCTACTGATTTATTGTACAAAATATAAATGTTAGCTAATGTACAACCTTTTTCATTCTTAAAAATAAATTATAAATAGGTCAGTATTCTGTAACAATCAGTTTCTTAACAACAACAAAATGATTGGGGACAGTGAAAGGTCAGGGAGGTCTTTTAGAACCATGTAGCTTTTAAGAAATACCCTGAAACTTATTTCATATGCTCTGTTCACCTATCCTTGAACTTTACCATTTCTATTCCTTCATATATAAATATATCTTGCTCTGGGAGAACAAGCTATAGCACTTGAGATCTTTAAAGACATGAATGGATGGATGGATTAAATAAATCTAAAGGTCTCTAGTGAGCCTATGCTGCTGTGGCTAACCTCTTATGAAACTCTTAATCATCTCTTTTTATAAAGTATGCTTTATGAAGCTTTTTGGTTGGGGAGATATTTCTTGTTACAAATTCAGAGAATATTTTTCAATTATAGTACTGCAGAAAGAGGAGGATTTTAGTTTCTATAATAACTGTTCTTTACTGACAGCTAAACAATGAAAGGCCTCAAAAGGTTTGACACTTGATTAGATCTACACTGTAAAGTGCAGCAGGCAAAAAATATGGTAATTAAGGGCCTGATCAAGTAAATCACTCAGGTATGTCTTTAACCTTAAGCACATGAGGCATCTAATTAAAAGAGAACACAGATATTCGTGTTTGTAACGAATCCACCTTTGGATCAATAGTTCTGTCAGTTGCAAACCTGAGCCTTTCTGTCAAGTAAGATATGTGCTGTATTGCAACAAAATAATCCGTTAACCCATACAAACTTTGTTAACTTAAAGAAAATTACATTGTAACTATACCTGCCTCCGAATATATTGGGTTTTGTATTGTCATTTGTTAGTGAAGTTATGAATATCTAAAAGTGCCTTACAAAGGTACCTTTGGTCAATCTACAGATCAGAGTTTATGAGCTGAGATTGCTTGCTTCTGTAGCCTACATATAACCTACCTGTAAAAGCAACTTTTCTCCTAAACTCATCACAAAATCAGAAGTCCTTTTGTGAAAAGCTTTTGAGAAGAAATAGAAGTTCTTTTACTGAGTTTCTTATTCTTTTTCAAGGATAGAGCTCCTAGTATTATTTCACTACTAATTATTATCCATTTGGGAATGGACTGTTAATCCCTGCTTTTCAACCAGTTTTTAGTGCACCTGAGAACTCGTTCATCTTTGAAGGAACTAGTTTTGGTGTGAGACCTTTTCAAATGCTATGCCGATTCTGTGTTACCTGCATACTTACCAATACCACTGTTCACCTCTAGCAGGTTGGCAGTGCAGGTTCTCCTGCGGGCTGAGACAGGCTGAGGTTTATGAAGAAATATAAAATGTTTAGATTTAGAGCCACCTTGGTCAAATAAGAAGTACTGCCTTACCAAAGATTGCTGTATCTGTTGTGCTGAAAGATTTAATTTGGAAAGTATATTGCTATTATAGCGTAGTTCTAAAATTAACTAAGCTTGCAGAAGCATAGTGAGCTTTCTCTTAAAAATAAGGTCAGAAAAAAATCAGTTTAAGTGAATGTTTAGCAGAGGAGTTTCTACAGTAAATAGACTGTATTTCAGACTGGTTTGTAACCTTGCTTCAAATGAAAGTTGTGTAGATGGGTTAGAACCAGAAAACTGGTAAGGCAAGGGAAAAAAAGAGTCAGACTGTGTAGTTGGAGTATTTCTGGAGCATGATAGGGTTGGGCTTTTTTTTTTTCTTCTTGATTTAACAAGTTGAAAATCTGCTGAATAATTCATGAAGAGTGGAAGGGCTGAATCTTCCTGGAATGATATACAGTGTACGTACTGTGGCACAGGAGAAACTGCAAAGCTTTGTATCAGTTGCTGCCGTTTCTGCTGCCGATTGCAAGGTGCTGCTGCTTTTGATATTTTCGCAGCTATAGAAACCTCAGTCGTGCTTTGGTCTGCCAACAGCCATTTGCCTCCCTATGGACCCACCTTCACTAGCTACAATCTGTGGAATCTCTTGCTACCTACCTGCCTTGGACACTGCTGTTCTCTGGATCGTTACTGCAAACTGTTTTCTGCACCTTGCAGCTTGTATGACTGAAACCTGTCTTAGAGCCCCTCAGCTGCACGTCCTCCCGTGTGCTCAGTGAGGACTCCTGCAGCAGAACTTCTGACCCAGACAAGGATGGGATTTACAGGGGAAAGTCAAAACTGAGCTGCATTCAGCGAGATGCCCAACGCCTCTTCCTGGAGTGCTAGCTCGCCTCTGCTGCTGCTCTGGGAGGACTCCTCCGGGACCCGCATCTTTCTGTCGCTGCTCTACGCAGTCTTAGCTATCTCAGGGACTTTATCCAATGTGATGGTCATCTATTTAGTCTTCTCCTTCAAGAAGCTGCAGACAACCAGCAATGCCTTCATCGTGAACGGCTGTGCGGCCGACCTAAGCGTGTGCGCCCTGTGGATGCCCCAGGAGGCTGTGCTGGGGCTGCTGCCCCCCAATTCCTCCTCCCTTCGCTCGCCGGAGTACCGGCTGCTGCGAGGGGGGCTCCTGGGCCTCGGCCTCACCGTGTCCCTGGCCTCGCACCTGCTGGTGGCCTTCAACAGGTACGTGCTCATCACCAAGCTGCCCAGCGTGTACCAGGCCCTCTACCAGCGCAAGCACACGGGCTGCATGATCGGGCTGTCCTGGGCGCTCGCCCTGCTCCCGGTGCCGCTGCTGCCCGGGCTCTGGACGCTGGGCTCTGCCCCTCCGGACGGCGGCCCCCGCTACACGGCCCTGCTGCTCGCCCTGGCCGTGCTGGGCCAGACCGCGCTGCTGCTCCACTGCTACCTCGGCATCGTGCGGCGGGTGCGGGGCAGCGCCAAGCGGGTCAGCGTCCTCAACTTCCACCTGCTGCACCAGCTGCCCTTCCCGGCCGCGCCGCCGCCGCCGCGCCGCGCCCAGCGCCGCCTCAGCAGCGTCTCCGTCCTGCTGCTCTGCTGCGTCTTCCTGCTGGGCACCCAGCCGCTCGTCTGGGTCAGCCTGCTCGGCTTCTTCCTGCGGCCCGCGCCGCCGGCGCTGCAGGCCGCCAGCTGGCTGCTGCTCTGCTCGCTCTCGGCGCTCAACCCGCTGCTCTACACGTGGCGCAGCGAGGAGTTCCGCCGGGCCGCGCGCTCCGTCCTGCCCCGCGCCGACGGCCCGCCCGCGGCCCCGCGCCCCGGCACGGCCGCGCCGCCCTGCGCGCACCCTGCGC
>JAWWEE010000004.1:18875153-18946994 GCA_035221455.1 Xenops minutus | reverse complement strand
GCCCGAGCAGCCCCCGCAGCCCGCCCGGCCCCCGCACAGCGAGGACTGGGGAACTGGGAGAGCCGGTAAATATGGCAATGTTGGCACGTACTGCTGCTCTGCTCTAAAGAGTCTGTACGAGACAGGCACCTAGATAGCCCGTTCTGAGGCGTACTGCAAGTTTCGTTTTATAAAATCGATGTAATTCTTTCAGCATTTGCAGTAGTTCTTTGAAGTGAGCTCCCCGAACACAAGGTTCGTGTGTGAGGGACTGGCAGGTGTCTCTCCACACACACATGCATACACACACAGGCACCAGGAGCTGCTTCCTTTTCCCAAGGTTACCTAATCTCTGTGCTCCATACAAGACCCTCCCTCGGCTTTCCCCGACAAATTTCTGGATGATGCTGTCTGTGGAAACTGGTAAAAAGGAAAACCACATATACCTTTGTGGTGATCTGGTTTGGATGTTTTGTTTTGGAAGCTCTTTAAGGCCTGTTAATGCACTTGATAAAGTACAGTGCAATGTGGAGACCAGTGTTGTCCATCTAACCTTGTCACCTCTTCAGTTACCAGTTTGTTGTGTTTCTCTTAAATGCATTATAGCTGAAGGTCGGTTTCACAGCCTCTGCTAGATACAGAATGAGATTCTGTGTGGCATTTGTAAAGGAGACAACTCTTCACACTCAAACTGCGTTTGTGAGTGCTACAGTCCCATTCCCCCCAGGAATGTTCTTTAAAGCCTTGTATTTCCTTCTCTGTTGCTTGACCACCTCCTTCCTCTTTTCCAGCACAGCTGCTGTTGTTTTCATGGTGATGATACTGAGTGCTTTGTTTGCTTTTTGGCACAAAAGACTGGAAAGAAGGTAGTTGTTTTCTGAATCTATGGGCATCCACGAGTAGTATCACCTAAATTGTGCTGTCTTGAGAAGAATGAACACATGGGAACATAGGGAAATTTGTCACAAGAGTTCGTGGCATCGGGTGACAGGTTAACACAAACTTAGCAGCTCTCATGAGGATATTTGAATGATGGGACAAAAACAAGGAAAAGACATACATGACAGGTATAAGATAAAAGGCCCTCTGGCCATATTTTATACTGCTCCTCACACTTTGCTTGCCTTACCTGATTACGTTTGAGTTTCCACTGAAATTGCTCTGAGAGAAGAGGAAGAATTTCTTTTTTTCCGCAGTCTAGGATCTGTTAGGTGTCTGCGAAACAATGATGTATCTAAAATGCCCATACCAATATTTAATTTCTCTAAATAAAAAAATTCTCTATCATCACAGAAAAGAATCTTATCAAGGTTGGGATTTGACAAAGGCAACGAAAAAAGGCCTGAAAAAGGAAAATTTAAAAATCTTTTATTGACGTCTTGAAGACAACAACATCTTGAAAACAGCTTCAGCCACTTTCAAGGACCTGTGGGAAAGTAAGAGAAGTTTCCCAGAGTCTGAGGCTGACAGAGATCTGCTTCTTCCATGTTGGAGACAGCGTTCCTCTGAACACACAGCATCAGAAGGATGGGGAGGGCTAGCAAGGAAACATAAGCATACAAGATATGCAAGTTTTATCAACACTGTGCACATATCTTGGAGAGTGAAGGAGCCACTATATCCATGTTGTAATCTTTCATCCTAATCAGAGCAGCTGTGTGTCAGCTAACTTTGTGTAGCAATTGGAGAAGGAAAACTGTTTCAACCACACCTATACCAATACTGGAAAATATTGAGGTTCACTTCCAAAATAAAGCTAAACCAAGGGCTACCCAAGAGTAAGACCCTGTTCAACTATAAAACGATCCTTAGGCTGAAACCCACAGAGGAGGATGCACATTACCACTTCCTACCATGGCTAAAGGAACTGAAGACACTCGGTAAAGCTCAGTACTGGGCCCATTGGCAGAAAAAAATCAAACTTTAAAACAAAAAATTAGAGGACTCCTCTCCCTTGTTTTTGACTACGGAACATGTTAGTCTAGAATTAAAGCAATAACCTGTTTCAGAATTCAATGTCCAAACCATCAGATAACTGGAACTTCTGGGCTTATTCCCTTGTAAAATAGCATGCAAATTAAATCTGAAATGCCTGTATTTTGTATAAACTACATTTTAAATGCAAACATATATAAAAAAACTATGATGTAAAAAACTCCGGACAGCTATCCTTATGCTATGCATCAATTCCAGAGAACAACTGGAAATCCCTTGGAAAGTTTGATGTAATTACATCTGACTGTAAATCTTTAACTGTTTTAATATACTCAGGTGACCTAAATAGCATTACGCAGAAAAGAATTTTCATTTAAAGTAATTAAGAAGGAATATTTGTCTCAAGATCAGTTTCCTCTGAGAAACTACTGCTCAGAAAAGTTCTGTATGCCTTGTTCTACAGCCATAATCTTCGTATTTCCACATTGTAAATACTCCATGGTAAATTGCAATGGAAGCTCGGCTTAGGTCAAGTTCTGCTGGCTCTGTGGTGCTGCTTCTTGGTTAAGAAAATGGATCTAATTATCAGTTTTTGTCACCTATGCTTTACTTTACAGGTGATTCGTATATGTCCATTTCTAGTCTAATGGTACTTTTCAATGTGAATTTCTGTCACGCTCAAACAACTAATTTACAGACACAAAGGATATGTTGCCAATTGTCCTTTAAAATGTCTCAACCAAACAATCTTTCGAGAGATGTAAATGAAGACAGTGGAACATCCTGCCAGCAATTTAAATGAGGATTGCTTGAACGGAGTTGCTCCTTTGCTCTGTTGTTGTGCCAAGCCAAGTTGTCTGAGCATGGCCTAAAGCTGCCCTTCCTGGAATGGCTGGCATTCACATATTAGCTAGCTTCACATATATTAGATGGGAAGTGTGATCTCATTAAAGCATTGAACATATTATACAGTATTACTGTATTATACAGTAGTGCAGATCAGCCACGTTGTTCATGTGCATTAGGTGCCTATTCCTTTGCTATTTTCTCAGGGGTTCTGGAAACAAGAGCAGGTAAGATTTAGCAATAGGCTGGATGAATTGTGGCCAGTTGTACTGATGTGCTTGAAACTATTTTGTGTACTATGACCCAAGTAAATCTGCCACTCAGTTTGTGGATTAGCTGTGCAGAAATACATGTGGGACCTGCTTTTCAAAGGTAAAATTGTGACGCTTTAAAATGACACCCTAAGGCAGAAATGTGGTTATTTGTGAAAATTGCTTGCAGAGAGCGTTCCTGAAGTTATAGCTTGGATTAAATCTTTTGAAGCTACCCTTAATTTAAGATATAAAAAGCCATAGAGCTGCTTTGTGAAATTTGTTAGCTACAACAATATTAACCTGCGCCAAAACTGGGCAATCATTGCCCTGCACAAAGGTGGATAAAAAAGTACAGGCAGCAAAGTGGAGCTGGGAAAGTATGACAAGGAGATGAAGATAGCAGGACAGGGGCACGAATGGTGTGATCTTGAGAACACAGAAAAAATCTGAAAGCCAAAAGAGGCCTGGGATTATGATGAAATTAACCATCTCAAGTTATTTGATTCTTTATATATGTGAGGAAACAGAATTATATGCTTTTCATAATAAATAGAAACATGAACTTGTATTCTCGATTTCTTCTTTTAACAAAACATTCCATACATCAGCAAATTTTCTTTAAACTCTGAAATAAAAAAAGACTAAAGGTATGAATTGCATCAGCATTCTTGTGGAGACTGAATTCAACTGCATTACTGGACTGACAAGCAGAGATAACATCTTAGCTAACCTCCAGATTCAGTCAGCCATAAGCACACTGTGAACCCTTTTTTCTACTGAGTTGATGCTATTTTTAAAAAAAACCCACATACAGATTATTTTCAAATGAAGACATTTAAGTGTAGCGTTTCATTAAAGAAAAAAGTGACAACATATACTTTAGCTTTCTATTTCATCTTAAATCACATAACTAGATTATTGCAGTATTCTTTAAATTCAGAAGTCCCTTTCTCAAATGGCAGCGAAAATAGCTTTTCTCGTGACTGTTTAACTTCTAAGAAAGCTACTTTTTTTTTGCTCTTTTATGTCAATCCTTCCCATGCACTGTCATCATTTTACCAGAGTAATAGTCTATTTTCTTTCCTTCTTTGTCCCTTTCTTCAGTGTTTTTTGTAATTTCCTTCACTAAGAAAAAAGTACTTGATCTTGCTGATAAGGACACAACTGCTTGAGCATTATAAGTTTTGGGAGACAATTGTAAACTAAGACTAAAGAACTGAGGGCCAGATCCGACATACTTAAATTTCTACTTAACAGTGAGTAGGTTTTGAAGGTGGGCTTTTCCTGTGTAGAGTAGTGGACAAATGCTGTGTCCATATTTACAGATGCTTGCATTTGCTTAAGGCTATGTAAAAAATGGGTAACATGGGGAAAAAAAAAAAAAGAAAAAGGTAGTTTGAAGGCTGGAGAAAGAAACCTTTGTGGCTGAAGAGTAACTTAACAAAATGGACATCACCCTTATGCAGGTATTCAAACCAGTCTGTTACCATACATGATGATCTAATGACCTCTTCTGGTTTGGAAAACATGACCTTAAAGGAAAATAGCTCCACTTTAAGAGTGTGGGCCACCTTGTTTGTTTATTGTCAATGAGTTCAACATGGCAAGACCTCCTGTGCAGCCTGCCCTACACCAAGTCTGGATGGGTATTCGTGAAACTAAAGAATTGGAAACAATACCCAAGAAAAATCACTTGTGGCTGCTTTCTTGCCTGAAGCTTTGGGTTTCTGAAGAGACATAATAACCAGTACAGGAATGTTAATTGTTTGGTGTTTAGGGAAAACTATAGGATATCTAACCTGTAACTCCAGGTCATTAGTTTAGAGCCAAGCTTTTGAGAGTTGTTCAGAAGGAAAGCAAACTGCCTATTGAAAGGGGAATTCAAGCCAAACAAAGGAGCTGTGTAGCACCATAGGCTTCACCACGCTGAACTATGCTCTTGTGGGACAACTGGTTGAAATAATGAAAAATAAAAATGTGCCTCTGTCAAAATTTTTCAGCATTCTTTTAATGTCTTTTTTTTCTGCACTTCTGTGAGATCTTCCTCTGATTCAAAATTGTACTGCTGCTCTAGAACTGGCAGCAGATAAAAGCTTCTTTAGTATTAATTACCAAAGAAAAATAAAAGAAGGAAGGATAAGTCTCTTTCTCACTGGACAGAATCAACTCTTGTGGTTCAGGAACCAAGGCACAAGGAGAAAGGACAGAGCTGCTGTTATTGAAAAGCTTTGCTTAAGACCAAAGATGCCTTGTGTTCTGGCTGTCTGGAGTCTTCACCTCTTCTGTGACAGTCTCAGGGCGGAATTAGAAACACAGCTACGCTTTAGGCAGGAACTGCACCCATCCTAATCCGTTCAGAAGCTGATGATGTGATGGAGGTGTAATGTCAGCATGAAAGCAACAAAGTGAGCATTAGCAACAGAAGAAAACTGTGAAAGAGAGAGCTTGAGAGGCCAAACTGATGAATCAAACAATGGTCAGTTTTGTAAAACGTCATGCAAACTTTGCTTCCTATCCATTCCACTGAGGTGTCACAGTGAAATATCCTCTGTGTTTTCTTCGGACCCCCTGCCTTTCCTCCGTGTACCATAGTTCTGGGATAGCCACTGTATTCTTGTCTTAAAACCTCTGCCACTGACTTTGATGTTATTTCATTAAACACCATTTCTATGATTCTTTATAAACTTTGCATCTTTCATTCTAAGGTTCAGTGAAATGGCTGTAGCAGTGTTGTAGCTGTGGAGACAGGAGCAGCAAGGTTTGAACAGAGTTAATAACCAGAAGTAGTGTGAAAATATGTGAGTAGTACTTCTACATATCTACATTTGTCTTCTGTTGCATTTTGTCCATTACCATCTACAAATATTAGAATGAGTTCATTGTAAGAGTGTCCTTTTCCTTAAAAATATATATCTTTATTTAATCCTTTTTTATAAAGGTAGTGATAAAATCTTGCAGGATTTGAAATTGTGCAGCCATGTTAGCTCCTTCAGTGAGCATAATTATCCCTATTTCATTCAACAGAACATCTTCCTTTGCTCTTATATTAATTTTTCTCAGTTTGTGGCATTATTTCTCTCAGGCAGATGAGAGAGTTGGTAGGCTGCAACATAGGAAAACACAAAACAGCCCCACTACTGAATCTGTTTGATTTCAAGGCAAAGGCACTTTTCGTGGCTTTCACTATACCTATCAGCTTTTTTTTTTGTAAGTTATTTAAATGAAGGCAGTAGAATTATGTTCTGTTTAAAAATAGAGATAAATAGGAACACAAAAATTATTCATTGTATATGAAGATTGAATGTAAGCTCTCTGAATTCTTCATCAGATATCTTGCTTGGCTCTTTGTTTAATGTTGTGTGCATACAAACAGGATTAGGAAAGCCACATGCAAATATAACAAATGATGACTCTGAGTTGAATTAAAGGCATGAATTAATTTTCTTCTATCTCATGCATCATTAAATATTGCTATTGCACTGTCTACTGATTATCTATATTATACCTGTCACCTGATAGCAACCACGGTCGTTATGGTAATGTCAAGATTATAATTATAGTCCCTCTGCAGTGTAGTCATACTATGCTAAAAAAATCCTTGAGATGGTATTGTCCCATGCTTGGTACCAGCCCAAACACAAATACATTTTGAGATTGTTGAGGGGAAAAGTATTTTATTACTGCGTTAATAACATTAAAGAAAAATTATTTACTTACATGTACATATGTGTGTATGTAATTACAAAATAGATTGCCTTTTAAATTATGGTTTTACTTCATTTGACATAAACAAAACTTCTCAGAACTTCTTATCCCTTGATGAAGTTTGGTAATGTAAGAATATTAAAAAAATGCAGTTATTGCTCACAAATCAGAGAAATCCTGTGAAATCTAGTTTGGCAGCATGTGTCAGTGTGGTAGATAAGCCCATATCCTTCTGCAGTAGAACATATGGTGCCCCAGATGTTCTGGCTGTTCCTCCCAAGGTCACTGTTGTGCCAAATGCTGGTGACCTCTAATGCCCAGAGGCTGATCTGGGAATCAGAGCCAGGACTCCTGGGACACACGTGCTTCTGAGGCTGTGGGTTGTGGGTGGCAGACAAAGCGTGTCTTTCCAGAGAATAAAATAGGTGACTATACTTCAGAGAGTGGTCTGATTTCTGTAGAATGTAAGGCAGAACTCTGAGAACAAATTTTAAGTCATTATCTGGTAGCTTCTTCAGATTTATTAATACAGTTGGGCTATTCTCTTTTAGATTCAGGCAGCAATTTTCCTTAATTATAAATAAAAAAATATTGCCTCATCTCCTAAGTATATGAATGGATAAAACAATTCCCAAATGTAAAAGCATTCTAGGGCAACCGTATTGAGGAATCTGTGTGAATGCAACTCAAGGAGCAAATAGTTCAAAATAAAACCTCACTACATATAAAATGAAGAGTCTTGCACTCATGATCTCATTTAGTAACATCTAACACTGTAAATATTAGAATATTTTATATTTCATTAATAAAATCATTAATTATATGTTATTCTTATCTGTAATTTGAAAATAGTTGTTATCAATCAGGATAGAATTGCACATATATCTGTAAATGAGATATCTGTAGAAATACTGAAGTATTCTTTTGTTTCTTATTCTCATCACTTGCACAGTACTATATTGAAATACTGAGGTTTTCAATTGATTTTGGGGCCAAGGTGGGGAATTGCTGTCATATATATTTGGTACTATTTTGACATCAATATGTGGTTTCAAACTGAAGTGTACAGTTGTTGATGTGCCAGCCATTCTTCAGATAGTCTATGGACAAACTTTGCCAAAAATGTCCTTTAAAGCATTCAGTGATCCCAAGGTTGTCTGTAGCTGTTAAACAAGGGTGTCTGATTCTAGTGGATGCTGTCCCAGTGAGGACAGCTGAGTCTGTAAGCTTTTTAGGAACAAGAAGGCTGCTACCCTGCACCTGCTCTTCTACAATGGCCAGCCAGGGATCTGAGCTGTTCTCCCTCATACAAGCCAGTTGCAAAAGGCCACAACTACTGCGCCCCTCTAACAGCAGCACATTTATGCCACCTTTGCACATTCAGTAGCTCATTTATCATTGTCTCTTCACAAACTGAAGGTGGCCTATATGGAAAGGAGTAAGGGCAGTGAAATTTCAATTAGTTTGTTGATTATTCAGGGATTAAGGCATTATTATGCTCTAATTATGTAAGATGTTTGGTTGACTAGTAGGATTTTGCAGGAAATCTTCATTTTGACATTCATTCTGAAGTAAATGTTTGAAGACTCAGCAGTTCTAGTACTAGGCATTAACAGCAGAAGTTCATGTAATGGTGTCAGCTGAGGAAGGAAATACAGCAGGACATACCTGTCCCTCCTAGCAGTAACAAGCACATCAGTGAATTAGAAAGAAAGACTAAGAAAACTAGATTAGATCTTGTGTAGTCCTGGCTCACCACAAGCTGCCAAGGACATGAGTCAGACCCAGATATGGAAGACACTTTATCTGTTCTGCTACTGCAGTCCTTGTTACGCGGTTACACCTCTGTTAAGGGGACTGGATTTGTTGTATGATTGTGTATAAGTAGGTCCTGCATAAATCAGAAAGCTAAATGAAACCCAGGTATCTTTGAGTGGTCTCAGATTCCAGGTTTGTACAAGGAAATCCATTACACACACACATCCCCCATCATGTGAAGGAAAAGTTACTTTTCTAGCATTTTTCCTTTCTTCGCCATTCAGGAAATTTCCCAAGTCTTTTCAAATATATCTCCTCTGAAAGCAGATTTTTCTTTAAGAGACAAATGCCTTCAGCAATGTGAGAGGACTTAGCCATGTTGTTCTTGATGTCCTGTGAAGTGTATGTTAGTATTGGTATGGTCGTAGAGCTTTCACAAAGGCAGCAGCAGCTTGCCTAGAGCATCAGTATGGATCTTCATTTTCCATTTTGAAGGAAAGCAATGAGACCTACTGAAAGCAAAATGCATGCTTTTGTCTCACATTTCTTGAATGGATGATCAAAAAGGATCTTATTGTCAGGCTCCCCTTACTCAGCTGAATGTCTAGATAGAGTCAAGACTAACTTGACAATTCTATTAACAGTAGTTCCCTGGCCCTCCTTTTGCTACATCACAGAACTGTGTTCAGCACATGGAATTACTGTGGTCAGGAAAAGAGAAGCTAGATGGCACTATGGTCCAAAGGGATCATGTGCTGCTGGTGAACAGGGTGATGCTCTGCAAGCCATCTGGTCTAAAAAGCCTCTAGAATTTAATACATATCAGGTCAGAATTCCTGAAGTAGAATTAGGGAGAGAACAGGCTTTCCACTGATACAATTAATTAGCTTTTGTTTTTAATAACACTAACAGCCTAAAACTTAAACATATGGACATGAAAGAGATTGCAGTTATAAAATGGCTTTAAGATTGCCTACACAGATAAAAATGTGAGAAATGTGCGTCATAACTTACACATATTTGTGTTTTTAAAACATACACTCAGGTATTTCTGTTCAAATATGTTATTATGTAGAGAAGTAGATAAGCTATGTATCACATGTGTGTAGTTACAGGAAAGCAACACAGTCATCTGATTTGGTCCAGCAAGCTAGAGTGGAAAAAAATACACCCTAAAGTACTCATTAAATTTTCTTTTAATGACTTTTTAAGGATAGAGGTAAAGGGACCTGCACTGCCAAAGTACAAATTTTGTTCAAGCAAATATCTGGGGTAATTTCTGTAAGACACTCATTAAGTTATCTTTATATACATAAAAAGACACTTATTTATATTTACAATTATATATAATGTATATATAGACATAAAGTATACCCATTTTCCCTACCACATGTCAGTTTCCCTATTCTCTATTTTTAGAGCAAGAATTTTTTACTAGTTTTTAGTTAACTAATATATGTAATTTAACCATTTGTATTTTTATCACAAATAAAAGCCAGACAAGAAAATATTAATGTAGTTTTTATTAAAATCATAAGGCAAACCTAACCAGTAATTACTATTTAAGATTATAAGTAGGCGGCTTAAGGCTAAGAATTCCTTAGAAGAATGTCAGTTACCAAAACACAAAACAAATAAACAAAAATATCCCTAAGCTTTGGAAGGCTGGGGAGGTCTAGTTTAATAATGACTTTAAAGGAGGTCTCAACATTTGAAAGTAAATAAAACCCAGTCAGACAAACAACTTTGCATCCTTAGTAAAGCCAGCCTCTAGACTTCTTCATTAATATCTTTTGCTTATGCAATAAAGGGGCCTGCATTGCAACATGGAATGTTTGAACTAAGGTCTTCTGCTAAAGAAAGAACACCTTTTTTACAGAGGACTTCAATAGCTGTTGGCTTAGAGGTGAGGTATTGCTCTACAAGTTACAAAAATGTGCATTTGTCACAAAACAGATGCAAAAAAATAACTGATTTAGTAGTATTTTATCATGGTAGAATGTTACCAAAGAATACCATACTGTTCCTTCAGAGTCTGGTATGTCAATAATGTGACAGTAAGAGGCATGGATGAGCATGTAACTACTTTGGAAACGCTAGAAAAGCTTCAAGGTTAGTAGCTGGTAGGGAAGCACTTGAGGAACTTCTGGGAAACCCAAAAAAACCCCAAAAGATGAACATGATGACATTAAAAACTTGATACAATTACAGAATTTTAATGCTTACACATTTGCAAAATAATGTGTGAAGGTCAGTGAAACAAATTCCTGGAACTGCAGTTCTACAATGACAGTGTTAAGGAACAAGTAGGAAAAGAAATAGAGCAGAGGAGCAGGAACAAAGAGGAGAAAAAGGG
Source organism: Xenops minutus (assembly GCA_035221455.1). Lineage (NCBI taxonomy): Eukaryota > Metazoa > Chordata > Aves > Passeriformes > Furnariidae > Xenops > Xenops minutus. The sequence goes on along the minus strand of JAWWEE010000004.1, from coordinate 18,936,161 downwards.
GTTGGAAGGAATGGGAGAGCAAGACACCTCCTTGGAAGTGAAAATGAGATAATGGACATAGCCAAGACTGTCAAGTAAACAGGACATTTATCAAAGATGCTTCGAGAGAGGCTAGAAGAGAGGGAATCATCTGTGGACAGTAGGCATAGTGGAGGAAGTTCAGAAGTCTGTAGAAAGTGTGCAGAAAAGTAGATTCATATTAATTGGCAGTGAGATTGCAAATTTGAACAGCCTATTAAAAGGCTATTAAAACAACAACCAATAGTAGCAAAACAAATATTCCTTAGAGCAACAAAGAGTGAAAGATCAGTTACTCTTAACATGGCACTCTGTTTTAAAATAAGAAAATAAAAATTAATTTCACAACAATTATTTGTGACATCTTCCTCCCATTTCAAGATACACTGAATTTGCCAGCTCCTACTTTATTGTATATTTCATGGTTCAGGAGTCTTTTTTAACTCTTGTGCTTACTATCAATGTACTGCAAGTTTACATGGGAAAAATGATGCTTGCTGAAAGATGGAAAACATAAAAGGCCTCCATCACCGAAATGACTAACTGGAGTGATTTCGGAATACAATTCAGAAGAAATTCTGACAAATTAAAAAATCTTTTCTTTCTATTAACAACATGTGAAAAACTCTATTCCTTTTAGAAACCTACTTGTTGGTCTTCCTATTTGCATCAAATACAGAGATGCCATAGATTACCCAGAAAAGTGAACACCACCCAGTAAGTATTACCGTTCCTCCAACTTATATTTAGACAGGGCACATCATGAGTATTGCCCCCACTTAGCCATGGATTACTGCTGCTTTATTTGACACCAGCCTTTTTTTATTATATTTATTTTTTTATTTTTATTTCTGTGGAATTCACACATTTTTTTCCTTTGTGGCGCTTGTACCATGCACTTTGCCACTTGGCTCTGAACTTTGGGGAACTGACTGCAGGTTTCGGTCCTCAAAAGCCCTAAGAACTACAGTAGGGCTGATACAGTACTTGTACAGCTGTGCGTTTTGCTGTGTGCTGCATCAGCAATAGGGAACAGGACTGTCCACAGACCACTGTCTGAACTAACAACATTTATGTGTTTTTCTTTTTTTATTTTTGCCATTCAAGTGCTTTCTCCCTAGAATTCAAGGAAACTCACTTTTTATTTTTTCTGATGATGTGTCAGATCCTTTTAAAGTAGTGTGGATGTTGGCTGAACCTTCTGCAGGTTCAGTCTATGATGGCTAAACTGAATGGCAGCCAAGAAGCTCTCTAACATCCCTTATAAGTCAAGGGTCATGTTGTATATGGAGCAAAATACACATATAGTGACAGGAAGCAAAGTTCTCCCTATGTTTTTAATAGACAATAGGAGATCCAACTTCTAGTTATTGGTGATAGGAAGATCTCTTTGTTCAGTTAGATTTCTGTTTCCTGTGACACTCTATAAGGTACATCTCATTCATGTTTGCTGGTATTATTTGTATTTGTTAAATGTGTGATGCAGCACATTCTTAAAAATAACCATCAACTTTGTATTTGTTTTCCAGAAAGTGCTGATACTAAATAAAGTGCTAATTTTGGATTGCAGCAGCAGCCATAAAATAAGCACACTCAGCAAGAAATCCAGCATGACTGTTTCTTGGATTTAGTGTCATAGGTGAACTGAAGAAAGCATGAGTTGACAAATTCAATGCACTTTAAACTGGTATGTTTAAAAATAATTGTTTTAAAAATTAATCTATTTTTTAAAATTGCTTATCACACATTGAAACTGCTTATTTTACTTCACTATCCTTGGATGAATTTATCCACAGGATGGTTCATCAAAACAGTATATTTTAAGGGAAATGTATTTATAAAATACTAAAAGTAGTAGGATAGTTAAATTTTGGCTGGTGTCTGTTTGCAGGAAGTCCAAACAGGGTCTGTGAAATAGTCCTAGAGCATTGTGAGTTTTCTAGCAGAAGACACAGACAGTGCATGAAAATATTAACATTTCTGAAGGGTCTTAATTGCTCTGAATTAGTGAACAATTCTTTATTACAATGAAGATAACTTCTGGCCAATATTAGGAGTGCATTAGAAACATACAACATTCTGATGGGATGTTGAATAGGCTCTTCACTGGCATGGCATTTTGTACTGTACTGATTTGAAAAGCAGATTAGAATTTCAGATAATTATAAATACATTTATACTGCAATAGTCACTTCAAAATCACTATTCTGCTTAAAAAAACCCAGCTTCTGGTAAATTAATGTGTTTAGCATTCTTGGAAAGCGCCAAATTCCTGTTGTTTGTTTATTTTAATCATCTGTGAATATTTGCTGCAATATTCTGTAGCAAGTTACACAACAAATTCCCAAGGCTGGCTCACTATTTCCACAGACACGCTAACTTGGTTGCCTTGATTCAGCTCTAGTGTATCTTCCCAGCTGCCGGCTGAAGAGGGTAGGCTGGGGAACAGAGCAAGAGCTGAGGCTGAGAGGCCGTTTTTCTGCTTGCCTGAGTTTAGGATGCAAACCCAAGCCTGCTATTGCATTTGCAGATCAAGGGACAGCTTGTGGAAAACCACACATCTCCCTTTTTATCTCCTGTTGAAACCCTTAATGTTGCTGTCTGTTGTAGTAGTTTCTATGCAAGTGCCCTCAGCCTCACTGCCCAAAGCCTGACTGCAGCTTCCAGAGTTGCTCCTCACCCCAGGCCACCTTCCTGGGGGCAGTAGCCTTGCTTCCAGAGCTCACTGTGTGGGAGAAGGAGAGAGATTCCTGCTTGCCTCTCACTCTTTTATTTGTTTTTCTTCTTTCTCTCTTTTCTTTCTGATAGTAAGCTTTGAATCAGCAATGCAGCTCTAAACTGCAATATTTCTGTTATGAACAGTAATGTCTAAAAGCAACTTATTCCAGCACAGGTGAGGACTTGAGAAAAAAGGTTAGAGCATTCATAACCAGTGGAACAAGGCAGAGTAAAGAGCCTCACCTCCGGGCACCTGGTCTGCTGTCTGCAGTATTTGCATGAAACAGCACTTAATTTGACCAGGTACATTCCTTTTTTCTTGTTGTTCTAGTCTAGGCTTGCAAAATACAAGAGTTCATCCAACAAAAGTTAAAAAAGGTCCAATAGCTGACAGAGATTAGGTTTTTACTGGGAAAGAACAGTTATAAGCAGAAGATCTTTGGAACCATACAGGATCCTGCAGATCCCCACAAAGTAGCAGGAATGCAGGAAGATCTTTCCATATTCCTAAACATTCAACTCCATCCATGATAATGATATTAATTTTATCTTTTATATTTTGCAGTAATAGTGGATGGGGGGGGGATTTCCATTTCCTCTCTTTTACAAGGGTATTTCCACAGCTTTCAAACCCTCTTTAACAACTATCTGCTCTAGTACATATGTACAAAGCATTGTCAGTTGTTAATATGTGATTGCTACAGTAAAAGTTTGCTAAAGACTTTTTTACACAAAGCCCATGAGACTCTGAGTTCATTGCTTAATGCTCCACCATCTAAGGGGAGTGTTTCTAGCATTTTTACACCTTCACTTACAATTCTTATTTAATGACTTTAAGAATTCTTTTTAGCAAAACATTTAAGCGTGTATGAGACTTCAGTTACACAGTTAACTGGAACCAATGTCCTCTCTGATATTAAGTACATATTTCAGTATTTTGGAGAACTAATAATCAGAAATACACCTGTGGAGTAACATCTAAATATTTTTTCAGTTTTGAGAGTGTCCAATGTGCTCAGAGCCTACACTGAACTTAGTGTGAAGAGTATAAAGAGTATTCTTTTAATCACCTTTGGTTTTGTTTCATTTCATAAATATCACTTTTTATACATTTTTTCCTCTTTCCTTCTTTTTTATTCTCTTGTATAAAGTTTCAGTTTCGATACCTCAGAATTTTTTTCAGATTTCTGAGTAGGTGGGGGCTTTTCCAACAAGATAACTGAAAAAGAGAATAGTAGGAAATCTTAATTTAGTTAACTGATTTTGTACAAATGTACTAGCTGGAATGACAGAGCAGGAACTAAGTGGGAAAAGAACAATGGCATGATTACACAATACTAAGAAGTAATGCAGTGCTAGATGTGGGAAGGATTTGGAAGCAAGGCGTTTGAGAATTCAGCTAGTAGAGAATTTAGCTAGTATTGGAAGTTACAAGACATGAACATGGGTTAAATGCCTGCAAATATTGTGCTATAAAATATCTTACCGTTCTGCTAGTTTTAGCTATCAGAGCAATTGCAGGTTACATTCAGTAGTGCCTTGAACCATTAATGGCTTTTGAAAAAGTAGTCAGCTGAGTGACCTTGATAACTCTTTCTAGGTACCAGTGAGGAAAGGTTTACAAAGGAGCGAGAGAGCTGTCCAGTATACTGAATAACAGGTTGACTGTAATTCAGAATGTTAGAATGTGACTCTCAGAAAGGCATGTGATCCGAAGGGGATTGAAAACAGACACAACAACAATTATGGTGATAGAAAATGTGAGAATTGTCAGTGTAGAAGAGAGTCTTTAAAAAAAATAAAACTAGAATTTTGCAGAACTGGGGAACGAAAATAAATATGCAAAGGAAAATTGGGTATGCTGAAACTAATGTATAAAGGTGCAGGTGATTTCATAATTAAGGAGAAAATCAAACTGAACTACTGGGAATAAGATGAAAAATTAATTACCAGAAAAAAGAGTTTCAAAGTTACTCTTAATTTACTGATAACTGAAAAGAAATTGAATGAGAAAGGCCCACATACTAAAAGAGAGTACTGCAAGAAAGGTTCAGAAGTTTTCTATGCTTGATGTGACTTTAAATGCTAAAACTTGCAACTGTTCTACCACAGGAGAATAGCCAAGGTTTAGTACTGTACAGACTTGGAAAGATAGAATGACAGAACAAATTACCTTTGGCAGCAGATTGTCTTCATCATTCTAGGTTACTGCTGTTTGCAGGGACAAGGGTGCTGAACAGTTGCAAGGAACCAAAGGATGCTAAGGTGAGTGATAATCAAGAAGTATAGACGTGGTAGTAAAGGAGAAAATATCTGGGGTATGTGAACAGTTTTGTGTACCTGGAGAACCATATGCTTGTGAGTAGATCTTGCAGGTACTTTTCAAACAGTAGTGTCTAAGGTGCTTCAGTGTTTTGCATAGTGGGGCTTCCCCAGTCTTGCCCTCACCAAAATATCTTGGGGCATTTGCCATTGCAGTACTGCAAAACTGCTTGGCAGAGGGAACTTCCAAAGGGTGAATTTCTCTTTGTAGTTATCCCTTCATAAATACAGTCTTTGTGTGTTTGTGCTCGTTAGATATTTATACTATGACTTCTTACTCCTCACTGCATGGGGCCATCAGCATACTTGGAAGGCACTTGCATGATTTCTGACTGCCCAAAAGGAAAAGAACAGAGGAAATTACTGTGAGAGCATGACCTACAGTTGTCTGTATGAGTAAGAAAAATTAGGTACATATTCACAGAATGACAAAGAAGTCATTGGGGATCAGCCATTGGTAATTTTATCAGGAAGGAGCTCTTTTTACGTGCAACAATCTATCAAGCAGCTATTAGTAAATGTATTGCTGTGGGCTGTTTTACTTTTTCTGAGTGTAGTTAGAACCTTTAAGAGAAAAGGAAATTTAGAAAAGATGATGTTGAGCTTCTGCATACTATTGACAAGTACGCTATTATGCATAAAATTATGCATTTTGTGAACATGTTAAAAGGCAGACTCATATTTTTGCCATTATATGAGGTAGGCAATTGTGCATGGGGCATCTAGCTTGGAATGACTTGTAGCACAACTAGCTCATGCATAGGATTTTGACAAAAGCAAAGGTTTCCCTCAGAGTGCAGGCCCATCTGAGTTTCAAAATTGAGATTATAACAGTAATTATAGAATCATTAAGGTTAGAAAATACCTCCAAGATCATCAAGTCTAACCTTTGAATGTTCTAGAGCCTTTGAGATCTCCAGAGCATATAGTTTTCTGTATTTGTTGTAAATAAATCTTTTTCTAGGAAAAAATAATATAAAGTTATCTGATATTAAACAGGCTCAATTCCAGTATTTTTTTCTGTTGTAACTCTCAACTACAAGTGTTATGTCACACAAAAGGCCCCACTGTTAGGAATCATTGTTGAATCTAAATTCTGCATGAGGTTTTTCTCTCCATAGTCCAAATGTTGTTCTTTGTTTGATGAGCTCTCTGGAGAGTTTTTTCATGGTTAACTTGGAGACTCTTGTAGGAGCTGGGAAGAGCTTGTGCTCTGGAGGGGCTCACAGCAGTCACTGCTGGCTGCTTGGCTGCTGGCACCTGGGCTCTCCACAAGTGCTGGACTGTTATTTTGAGTGGCTCCTCATCCAAGGTTTGTTGATCTCAGATCTATTATGTTTTATAAGATGAATTTTCAGAAAACAAGTTCTTTATCAGGCCTATTTCCAAACAGGAAGTGTTTTTCTGGTGTAACTGAAGGACTCCACACCTGTACTGTTTCAGAGACTAAAATCTTCATCTCTGCTCTGTTATTTCCCTCAGTTTCTCTGGCATTTAGGTGCACTTAGTACAGGAAAAATCGCGAACTTCTGTCCAGAGAAATTGCTGTGAGGATCTGGGTCTTGCTTGGTGTTCTTTCCTTGTAGAAGTGGATATGTGTGTGTAGGAAATGGGACAAAATGGCTGTCTCTTCCCATGTGAAAAATGTCTAGAAGCTGGATATAGCCTAAAGCTGTTTTTGCAGTTGCTTTGTTATGTTGCCTTCTCCTTTTAGTCTGAAATCTCCAAGCATTTCCTCGTAATCATGAGGATATTACAGCAATTCCTATCAGTAATGAGATTTAAAAACCTTCCCTTCCCTTACTGCTCATTCAGAGACTAGTAGGTTTATTGAAATGAAGAAATGTGTTTTAATTGTACCTAGGCCAACAGAGTTGATGTAGATTACCAAAACACGAAAGACAACTGCCACTGATTAATTTATGGGTGTTTTCCACCCACTCCTCTGGAGCACCTCAGCTCCATTAACTTTGATTGCCTAAGTTGAGCACCTGAATTTTCAGAGTAATAAGCATTCTTTACTGCTTTAATTAGGCAAATTGTAGTGCTCAGTAACTTCAGCTGGGGCTAAATGAGAAAAGTGCAGGTAGGAAGAGTATCCTTTGTAATCCAGCCCCTCATCTGTTATCACAGTCAATTTATCTCCTACAGTAAAGGAACTGGAGATTTCCTGGGGGAAAGAAAAGGTATGCAGGCATGTAAGAAAACTTTAATTCTCTTTTGTGTTTTATAGAATGTGGATTTGCAACCTTAATAGCATTTTTAAACAAAATATCTCGTTGAAGAAATTCCGTCATACCATGTCATACCATGTCATACTGATAGAGACCACGGAAATGCAGCTCTATGAGATCAGCTGTGCTGTTGAGATACAATGTAAGTGCATTTAGGACTACCCTGAGAACGTGCAAGCCAGAGCTGAACCAGAGCTGTTCTGAAGAAAGGGTGTGTATGGTCTGGTCATACACGATGTTTAGATAAAATCTCATTTGTGAATAATTGAACTTTTTGGTAAAAAAAAAAATTGAATTGTTAAAGTTTGCAGAGTTGTGGTTTACATTTTAAAATAAGTGATGTGAACAACTATATATTTTTGGGTGTAGGATATTAAAAATTCTATTGTAAGGGCAGCATACATACTATGAAATCTACTGGAGACTTTGCTACTCTGTATTACAAGGAGTTTGCTAAAATATTGGTGTTGTGGTTTTAAACTCCAGTATGGCTGAAAAAGGAAGAACTGGAAAACATGTTTTCTGCTGTATTAGTAAAATATATATATATATATACAGAGGCAATCATATGCATAGGAAACAATCATGCCCCAAATTTTAACAGACTGGAAAAAAAAAATTAAAAGGTCAAAAGAGATGTTGGGCATTTTCAGATTTTACTCAGGAAATGATTTTGTAGTGATTTTTAAGGGTGGTGGTAGTATGGAAAATTTGCACAATTAAGTGAATGTTGTTAGGGGTGCAGACATTTTCAGAATAGTCTTAATTGCCAGATAATACCTCAAAATGCTTATAGGAAAATACAGTAATTCCCATCAACCTGCTTTAATTCATAAACTGTAAAGACAATGAATGGAGACTGACAAGGCATTGTATTTCCTGATAATTTTTTTTTTTTTTAATTTGGACAGGGCTGTTCATAAAAGTCTGAGAATCAGATCAGTATCGTAAAGCAGCAGGGAAGGTCTAAGCAGATTTCATGCTATTGTAGCCTGTACTTTGAAAACTATTGCTTGAGATATCAGGGGGGAAAAAATATGCACTATTCAAACTGAGAAATTATCTTAAGCATTATTTCTAATTTACTAAAAAAAAAAAATATCTGAAATAATTTGAAAGTATATGAAGAACTTAGACACAACTTGGGGAGGGCAGTACTTCTTAAGCATCTACTCTTCTGGTTTCTTAAAAGCCTGACTCATTCTCTTTTTATCAAAGAGAGAAAATGGGCTAGTACAGGAGATGTGCTTTGAAAGGGACCCTGAGATGGATTTTGTTTAATTAAATGATGTCAATACAGATTTGACTATGTAATTTTTTTTGTTTCTACATATAGCTATTGATGTGGGAGTTTCTAAGAAAGTGTTTTGATCAATAGTCATCTTCACTAGAACAAGTTTGGAAGTACAAAGCGCTTCCATTTTGTTAACAGTATTTGATCCGTGACTAATTGCTTTTATCCTGTGAAGCTGTGTTTCTGTAAGTGTATCTTTATGGTTCTAAGGAGTATTTTTAAAGTCTAAAACTAACCCTATAGCTGTATGAACAAACTCTTCAAGAACTAGGTATTAGTTTATTTTAGTGGTTCAATTTTCCCTTTTTTGGTCTATTTTTAAGGCTTTTAATTATTACTATAGCATCTCAGAAACATGAGGTACCCCACAGTGAAAATGAGAAGACAAGTTCTTCATTCAAGTAAGTTACATCAGGTTCTAGTCTGGCATGTGATGGTGGTCAGTTTGCACAGACTTCACAGCTGTATGAAAGCTTAATTGTAGTGACTGAGATTTACAAATGGGCCGTAGGAGCTGTAATGAGATGAGCTGTATGAAAGGGAATCTTTTATCATTCAGTATCAGTAGCTGAGGTTTTGAAAAACAGGAAACTGTTCCAGGGTGGAGACTGCAAAAGCACCTACTATTCTTTAGTGTAATTGTGTGAAATGCCGATGTTTCTGTAACCATAGTTTTCTGTAATATAGCTGGAGTTCATTGTTTCAAGTGGAAGGCCCTACCTCCCTCTACTCCCCAAAATGCTGTGTGTAAAAAAATTTAGAGGGAAATTTCCAGTGACCTATTTCATTGTTTTAACATTACTTTTCCTAGCAAAGGCTGCTTGTCTTGGCACTCATTTGTAATTTTGAGGTGCTTTCAAAGGAAGATAAGGCTCCATCCTCTTTGCACTGGTCCAAAAAAATCAAAATTCAATGGCTAGTGCTAATCCTGAAGAATAACTTTCTGAGGTTATAGCAAATAAAGGACTTGCAAAGCCTGATCAATGGCAAGACCAACAGCCCAAATTAAAATCTCATGGATGCTTGTATGGCCAACTCACTCTGGTCACATATTTTTCTACAGAGAAGCAAGTAAAAAATATAAATGCTTCTCAACTGCCTTAATTTTTTATCCCAAATTAATGGTATCTCTGTGATTATTATTATTGTTGTTGTTGCTACTGTTAATATTATTAACTCTGATGCTTTACTACATAATGATATTGATAGACATTTATAAAAATATGACTAAAATATATAAGAAAAATAAATCTGGACTATAATAGAAAATGAAATGTATTATGCAGGGTAAAAAAAGTTAACCAAGATATTGAAATCAATTGTGTACCTGCACCAGGGAGATTAGTTGTGTCCTATTGGAGAACACACATGATAATTATGTCAAAATCAAAAAAGATACGGGGGAATATTTATTGAGTTTTAACTAAAAATGTTTTCCAACCATTTTTTTTTAAAGGAAACTGAAATTGAGATTGATTTCTCTATTTGCTTTTATATGTACTTTATGTGCCCTGTAGAGTATATAATACTTTTGAAGATAGATGAAATTCAGCATGTAGATATGTGGGTTCAATTTGAGCTACCTGGAAGGATTCCAATAGAACTTGGAATTTTGTGGTATTTTTTCTCCCCTTGCTACTAGAATTAAGTCTTTAACATTCCTGTGTAGTTCATTCCCGGTGAGCGTTTTCCATCACAGCTTGAATAGCAGCACACATTTCCATTGAGCTTCTTAGACAAGGCCAATGGCAATTTGCATCAGAAACAGCAGTCCTTGGGTTCACTTGTACATGTGCAAACAACTTGGTGATTATTGGCATTCACCAGCAAAGCGAGAAAAACATTTATAGAGGAACATAAATTTAAATATACCAGAGATAACTTAAGATATAAATTCCTTGTCTTACAGAGAATGGGACTAATAAGTTAATTGTTGAAATAAGTCTTTCTCTTATGGAGTTTCTTAATACTGACAAAATAGATGCAGATACAGTACTTTAGCGGCTCTGGAAAACAAATTTGTATTTTATGTATCTTTACTAAAAGATAGATTATAGAAGACATTTTCAGGAGTAGTCTGCAGTATATACATAAATGGCTAAGTAAAAACTTTCTCTAAAAGAAATAATATATTGAGAAACAGATGTATGTTTTCTCCTTTGCATATAATTATTTAGTCTATATGTCACATAGATATTAATAACTTATTCTATTGATATGCTTGCATGCAGTTCACAAAGCACAGAGCATTTATGAATTGTAAGTCTAGGCCATAAAGTTTTGTGTTGTAAGGAGTTTTAAAATGTAACTGGTGTAACTGGGACAGAATATCCTTTTAAAGGGACACAACATGATGGGGTTAAATTGCAGATATAAACACTGAACTGTAGGATAGGTGTTGGTGTCTATATGTCAACTCACACAGTTAGTGAAGCTCAATAAAACTGGTCTGGATGGAATGTATAAAAAAAAAAAATCAGGTTTTGCACAGCAATGATTTTAAATTCCAGGCCATACTAACCTTAAATTTCATTTTTTAAAATATTTTTTCTTCTGTCTACTGTGCCTTAGTAAGTAAGAATTCCTCTCATTTCCAGTCAATTATTTCACATTTCCTTGAATTAAATAGGTTTTGATTTCTGAAACTGATACTGTCTGATTATATTATAATTTGTAGCTGGGAAACTTTCAGGAAGTTTCTGGCTGTTTTCAGAGATAAAATGCTCAAATTATCCTAATTTATATGCTCCAGTATTTACCAGTCTTTGTGTGCATTTTTCATTCTGCATGGGTTTTGACTTTTCAAAAAAAATTTGCGCATTTTGACTGTAGAAGGAATAATCTCTGGAGTAAAGTAAGAAGGAAGTCATACTTCAAGTAAGGGGACGTAATATTCTCGGAAAATACAGCATTATTTAAAAGAGTGCATGATGAACTTGGCCCGTTATGTGCAGTCTTTGTGTTCCACTGAAGTAACTGCTGTTGATGGTTGCTGTGAGATGAACACTGGACTTCAAGTAAATGTTGCTGATGTGGCAAACGATCTCATCTTCAGGCAGGTTTTGCCAGAGTGTGCTCCAGTCTTGCACTTCTGCCCTAAGAATGATGGCTGTCTCTGTCCAGGTGGCCAACTTTGTCAGGACAATAAATTGATGTTCTTTCTTCTCTGTCCTGGAGGAAGTGTGGAGGAGGGAAGATGGTCTTCCTTTCAGAGGATATTTGCCTTTGCCATAGTGACAGAAAAAGCTGCTGATGAAAAAAGAAAACAAAAACCACAAAACAGAAGGGTCAGAAAACTTATGGCAAAGGAAAAAACAATGAGAATACTGTATATGTCAGGACTCTGGTTGCCATTTTGTAAACAACCTTCTTCCTATTTTTGTGTATTTTACTTGGATATCCTGTTTCTTTCTTTATCCCCTGTGTGACACTGGGATTTTTGAAAAGGACTGAAACCATAAAAGGGTTTAATCTATGGGTTTTTTTGGTGGAGATTTTTCTGCAAGAATTGAGAAATGTTTGAAGAGTGATAGTAAATGTCAACTTTCTCTCAGGAGAAGAATGGAAATAAAATCAACAGAAAACAGTAATTTTGGCTATGTGCATTAGGGATCTTCTATTTCTTATATTTTATCTGAAACATCTTTGCATTTTGAGATTGGTTTTGACAAGAGCTTCAATTTGTGTTGCAAAGCCAGATTCTACTCCTTAAGTAGAGATGTTTATTCTTTCTGAAAAAAATTTGCAAATTTTTGTACTATGGCAAAAGGCCTTCTAAGCTATAGCCAAGCTTAGTGCTGGAGCCCTGGGCTGAGTGGCCCAGCATAGCAGGAGCTCATCTATAAAATATTTAAGAATCACGTTTGTAATTTTTTCAGTTACACCAATCCTAGCCAGCAAAGAAGCTTTTTAGCCTTTCAGCTATTTCAATTTGTAGCAGTAGTAAATGTGATGCTTCCAATGTTAAGAAATCATTTAGTAAGACCTTACACAGCTGACAGAACAATGCAAAGTCTAATAGTATATCTAGAAGAGTCTCTGTTCAAGTCCAGAATGAAAACCTAAGTCAGAAGGTGACATGATTAATTTAGGGAGAACTTTCAAGGTGGGTGCCAAGAGGCAGCTTTGTAACCATTGTAGTGCAAAGTCAGTGGGTTGCAAGGCGGCCAAAACTGGGTGATGGGACTGTGAGGTGTCCTGGGAGTAATGCATTAGCAGCAGTTGGCAGGCAGCAGCAGCTGTTGTGCAATTCAAAAGTTTGACAGTCTCTGTGCAAAATTGGGATTCTCAGAAGAGCTTATTTGATAAAGTTCAGTGGCATTCTAGATTCAGGAATGTCTGAGTGATTATTTTGCAGTTCCATGGAGAAAGAGATTTTGAAATAGTAGTGGGGAGGAGACATGTAAAAAGCAGCAGGATTGGTTTTAGATTAGCAGAATAGAGCAGGTGATTCCTGAGTTCTAACTGAACTACTGTTAGTTAATACTACTAGTTGCTATTTTATTATGCTGTTTAGGATAAGGTTTTCAAAGGCTACAAGCTTTAGAAATATGTCAGTAAATTTGTATTTCCAAAGCTCTTAGGTATTTCACAAATTTCTTTCCATTTACTCATGATTTTTCTTGTATTGAATTATGCTTTAAAAAACACAAATTCAGTGCAAAGAGGCCAGCTCTCTCTGAGTCTCTGTGTAAGCAACTGCATCACTTGTGTTTCCACCATTCTCAAGCTTTTATTTTTCAGTCTGCTTTTGGTCAGTTTAAGAGATGGGATTCTGGCTTGAAAAAATTCTGACTGGTCCACTGCAGGTGTTTCTATATTCTGATAAAAATCTAAGTTTCATTAACCAAAGCCTTAGTGGTGTGTCAAAGTCTGGATACGTTATCTGTTCATCTCTGTCTCCTTATTATAACTATGCTGATGAGCACATTCAAACGGGATTTTAATTCTGAAACACTGGAGATGGGGGAATAGGAGTGACATTTGGAGTACTAGCTAGACTCTGGCCTACTTTCCATGATTCTTACCAGGATTTGAAGGAATGGTGAATTAACTGGAAAAACTCTCTTTCTCTTGCAAAAACAAACTTTTATTTCAAAAGTTTTGGTGTAGAGTTGCATTTCTTTTATTAAAAGATAATAAGCAAATAGTTCTAAACATGAGGGAGAAACAGCAGCAACAGCACTTATGTATGAAAAGGTTTTGTTTTGGTGCAAGAAGTTAAAAAGTGTAACCTCCAATCCAAAGCATATAATGTATTTTTGTAACATGTGTAAATAAGAGTAAGATAATAAGAATATTCTCTATAATACTTTTCATCTGAACTGTATCTGTATGTAGAAGGACCATTTGTGCTTTTATTCAAGATACTTAATAAGACAAAACAGTTTTCCTAAATTATGTGAGATAGTGAAGGCACTGCTATTTAATGTTTCCAGAATTTTCTTTAGTATCTATTTCCTGTTTTCCATTTTTTCTATTTTTTTTGTTCTTTTATCTATTTGTAGTATTTATTATGTTTTGTGGAGAAACTGTAAGTGATTTCTGGTTTGTCAGGAAAGATTTTTAGTTTTAGCATAAGAACTTCTGATGTTTGAAATAATCTGTTTTTGCCACTCTTTGGAATAGCCTCTCATTGGTGAATTCTGGAAATTTCACAAAGAAATTTGTGGAAGAGTCTGACATTCATGCATGCCTTGAGTAGGAAGTTTTTCAGAGAAGAGCCCGTGAAATTCATCTCTATTTAAAGCACTATTATATTGGTGGGAATGATAGATTTAATTTCTCTTTAACAGCAAGATGTTAAAGCTGCCTTAGGCTCCTGGGTAATTCCTGCATATCCCTATGGGAAGCACAAAGCTGCTGTCACTGTTCCTGAACACTTTTATGTGTTGTAAACCCAGATGTGACAATACAGGCTCTACTCACTTTCACTCCAGGCTCTTGACATTCCATGTGCTTGAAAGAGGTCTCTGAATAATGTAAATATTTGGGGTTTGAGACTGAAAGAGCAATTACAGCCAAGGTGAAACTGCAAGTTATCAATCACATAACAACTGAGGCTTGCATTGTGTTTAACCTTCAGTGACCTTAAGGAGTTACTGTGAAGTTGTCACAATTTTAACTACTTGTAACTTGGTTATCATGAGATTACCAAGAAATCACAGACAACTTATTGCTTGGTTTCATGTATTGTTTCTTCTAACTAGATCATGGCAGGATTTCCAGTTATTCACAATGGTTTGCTTTATAGCTACGTGCCAGAAAAGTGCTACTCACAGTCAAGTCCAATAGATAAATGTGTTTGTCAGTCAAAAAACTAACTTAGTTGTCTGAGTTTTTGTTTTAGTTTTCCTGTCTAAGAAAGCATTGGAAAGATAAAACGAATCTTATATGGCATATTGTACAATACAAATCCTGATGAAAACAGGTGAATATACCACAATATGGAATGCATTACTTGAAACATTGAATTTTATTAAGAAGAATAAGAAAATAAAAGATTGAGGTAAGTTTACAGATAATTTACAGAAATAAACTTCACAGAAAATGTTATGCAGAATCATCAGCTCCTCATATGTTCATAACAATCTGCATCTTTAATAACATTTTTCAATTGTACTGTCTAATCCTTTTGAAAACTTAGAAAGCAGTTGTTTCTTGTATTAAAACAGTAATATTATGATCTAGTAGGAACTAATAAATAGTGCAGATTAATTTAGTGATTGCTTTCTCCCTGGGTAGTTACGGATTTTTAAACACACACACTGTTTACTTTTCAACCTTGTGAAGAATTTCTCTTCATTCTTGTAATCATTCTGTATTATAGAGTTCACCTGAAAGTTTGTCCTCCTTTATGTTAGATATGCAAACCTTCTAGCAATCTTTAAAAATAAATTTTATTTATTCATTTGCCAATTAATAAATTACATATAAAATAAATTTAAAATAAACCTTTGGATTAATAAATACAGTGTGCATGATAAAGGGAAACCATTTTTCTTAAATTGTCTGAGATCCTTAATTGCTCATAGAATATATTTAATAAGTAATGGCACGTTTTGTGAAGGTATAAATTGCAGCAGGATCCATATGCTTACCTTAGTGGTAGAATGCAAATCTCTTCAGGTCACGAATTTTAATACAGTCATGGCACAAGGCACCTGAGACTGCAAGAAAAACATCCTGTTGCTCTTGAAGATACCAAGTCATCATGCTACTTGATAACCTGCATACAGAAAGATTTTACAGAGGTAAGACTAATCTCAAGCTCATGAGCCTATCAGCACTTAACAGGTTTTGATTCTTGATCCACAGAAGGATTCAACACTTCATATACAACATTTGTATCTTCCTTATCTTTTAGTAACTTCTGTTGCACAGAATGTTTTTTATTTCCCATTAGTATGTCCCAGCTTCCAAGTGAACTCCCTTGCAGTAGCTGTGTGGTAGTCTGGCTTAGTTAATAGTGATTTCGTTCAGCAGTGAGAGAACCTCGGCCAGAAAACTAGTCAGAGCATTTGTCTGATCTGAGCTTTTGAAAGAGAAGTATCAGTATCTGTTCCTGATGGAATGGAGTTTACTATAGTCAGAAATTAAGTCAAACAAGGCAAAACTTATCCAACCAAAAGGGCCATTAAACCATCTGTTACTTATGATTTGGTATTCACATACAACTCTTGGGAAATTTCAGGAGGAATCCTTGGCTCAGAAGCATTGGAATGTTGGCAGTCAAACATTTCTCATACTAACTCAGCACAGACCTTTGTCCTGCCTGTCAGCAATTTCAAATATGTGTCACATTTCTCAAGTTGCCTCTCTTATCACTAGAGAGTAACATGGTCTGTGATAGAGGGTGACACAACTATGAAAGTCATTCTTGCTGCATTGTCTATATCAGACAACAAGGACTGGGGCTTTGATGCCTAGCCAAGTAATTGTCTGGGAAGGGGGAATGAATTCCAGTAACTTGCATCTTTCTCTACCCTTGCCTTTCTAGAAAAACTCAGCTGCTCATGGTTTTTATCACTTAGCCACTCCTACTTTGGCATATTCCGTCCTTGAAAGTGTTAATAAACAAAGCAGTTAAAATGATACTGAACTGGGGAGGGGGGGCGGGGGGGAAGGAAAGACAGAAACAGTCTAAGTAAAGAAGCAGCATGTTTTTGATTTAGGGTAGAGCACATTAAAAGACACAGGAAAGGTGCCAGATCCCTAATAGATTTGTAGCTGGTTTCAAGTGTCACTTGGTTTATGAGCATGTGTACAGACACACAAACACACACATATTTTGCACTGCAAAATGCTTTCTCTTAGATACTTGTCATTTTGACTTGATGAAAGTAATAATTGGTTTGTTCCCTCTTGTGTCTATTTGGAGGGTAATTTTCTTTAGAACATTCAGTCCACTTCCAGAGAGAGAAAAGCGACAACATCTAGGTAAAAGAAAGATTTATTTATGTGTCTTTAAAGAAATAAATAATAAAACTGTGCAATCTCTGTAAGTCTTACCCTTATGGAAGATATAAAAATTATGAGTCTTGAATCATGCAATGTTAAGTCATTTAATTCCTTTCTGAGATCTGTGTAATCTTTCTACCTGTTAGTGAGCCAGTCCAACTTAGAACTACAAAGATTACATTTCTATAATACAAGGCAGCAAAAATAATATCTATACAGCTGAACATGGTTCTTCAGAATATGAACCACTTAAGAGAAAAAAGAATATATTCTGATAGAGAAGTTGAAGGACAATCAATTAGTAGTAATGCAGTTATCAGTAGCCTGTCTAGGAGAATCCAGATTCTTCATTTCTTCCAAGTGGAATGGTCTGTTACAATCCTTGCTCTCATCATGCCCCTTTGTCTTTCTTGGTCCATAGGGACAAACATGACTCAGGAGCAGGAAAGCAAATAGGGAAGTGACTGATCTACACGTGCATTGGAGAGTAGCTGCTGGTGAGTAATAACAAAGCTGGATCAAAAAGTTCTCCACCCCATCTTGATAAACTAATTCTGATCCTATGAAATACCAGCCTTACTGAGGTGCACAACAATATTTAGGGGTATTGAAATTTCATGTAGAATGTTGGGGGAATTCAGTAACTTGGTCATATTCCTTCTTAAATATTTTTCTTATGACTTTATTGTATCTTTGGTTCCAGCCAGCATCTGGACTTTGGCCCACTCTATTATTTTACTCTAACCATTTTGAATGGATTTTGTCTGAAAAAGGTGTAACTCCAGTGAGAACAAATGATTTTAACCCATCTTGGTATATTTGGATCAAAATAAAAGTAGTTATGAACTCTTACTTCAGAAATTCCAAAGAGATTTGGATATACACTGGATAATATTTTGAAAGGGAAACGTTTTTTTTGCCTATGTCACTATGAAGGCAACAGGAGCTCAGCTACCCAAACTAATGAAGTTTGACTTTCAGTACAGTACTTGGAACTATAAGTACACTGATTTAAAGGCTATTCAACTGTTTCACTTTCAGATTACGCATTTTTTCTTTTTTTTTTTTTTTTTTTAGAAATAGGATTTGGAATTTCCACAGCTTGTTTTTTGCCAGCAACAAGAGACTAAGATAAAAAGTAGGGACTTTTTTCTCTAGTGGCTTTTATTTATTAATGGATGAACTTCTTGTTCTTTCTGTAAAGGGAATTAGACATGCATTAGTCAAAAGCATTAGAATGCTTTTGAATAGAAGAAAATAAGAAATTAGATCTTGTGCAGTCTACTCGAGTTATCATACTTCTGTATTATTTTCTCTGGCACCTTTGTGGATTCTGGATGCCTTCAGACTAACCAGACAGGAAGTGTCCTAGCTGGGAAGCTGGTGCCTGAGAACGACGATGAGGAAGTAGATGCATTTATTTTTATAAAGAGTATTTAAGAAATTCCAGAAAAGGGAAAGAAGCAGATGATAAAACTTTCTCAAGATGTTTCTTTTTTTTGCTTTTTGCAATAGATGACAAGTTGGAAGTGGAGTACAATTGTAAGGTGTGATGTGGGTTACAGGGTAATGTGTTGGTGTTCTTTTTGTAGTTAGATACAAAGTTACAGTTTCTGAAACAGACACAACCCTTTAAATAGATCTGCATGTAGATCTCATCCTTCCCAGCCAGAGATGAAAATTATAGGGAGTCAGTGATGCTTTCCTCCCCCTCTTGGGGCTATAAGAGATTGTGTTCTTGTCAGGTGATGAGAAAGCAGGTAGCAGGAGTCAGGAGAAGCAAAGGGTCAAGGAAGTTTGGGGAACTAAAAAGCCAGTAGGCACTGAGGGAGGAGGCAGTGTGTAACCCAAATAGCAGGCAACTGAGGTTACTGAGAACTGAAAATTTAGAGGCTGACAGATCATTACTTGCTGTATTAGCCATATAGTCTGCAGTATTCATACCTGTCCTCCAGGTTCATGTTTTTTCAATTCATCAAGATATGGCCATATTAAAGGTATTACCTTGATTGTAGTGCCTGAAGAGCATTCCTTCTTTACTGATGAATGTCTGTTTTCCCTGTGAGAATAGTTCTCACCTGAGTTACAGCACATTCCTCTGCCTCTTGTCCTTTAGGCATGATCATACTGTAGAGGTATCAGACACTCTTTGCATAGGGTAGAAGCTCTTCATCCCAGCTGCTTCCATAAAGCATCAGAAATTCTGTAAGATGCTTTCTTTACTCAGATGCCTAGTGCATGTTCCAATGATGTCTTTTCTGAGATGTGTGAGGGACCTAAGTATAAACTTGCTGTAGTACCTCTTTATGTGAGGCCAAAGAAGTATTAGGTCAGATTTTGCTGCATCTTCCCACCTCAATGTCAAGCCTTCCACAGAAGAATCCTGTCCTCTCAATCTGGTGGGACAGATCTTTAATAATAAATATGATGCATATGTTTATGCATTGGGATCCTGTACAGAAGTTACTGCTCCAGTACTGAGTATTTTTAGCAGAAATCCCAAATGTTGGCTCTAGATGCAGATACAGAAGTGAAGTGCCATGAAACATTTTATTGCTGACACAGGAAACAGAATGTCAAATTAGATGAGTTTCCTTCTACCTTCTTTTTTCTTAAATTCCCTCTGCCGAAAGAATTAGCCCTTCTTGCTGTAGGTCCTTGGCCATGAATCACAAAATCAGTAGTGAAGGTTTTAAGACCCCAAATTCTGCAAGAGGTTTAGCCTTTTAGCTTTCCTCTCATAGTCTCCAGGAGACAGGGAGTATTAATACATTCAAAATGCAGGACAAGGGTTATAAGTGTTGGGTAACTAACATGTTGGGTAATGTACATCTTGTTCAATTATTTCATTAAGGTATCAAGAACTCATTATCTCTTTTGTCTAGAGGAAACTGGTAAATACATCATATAGGTATTTAACAGATTGTAGAAGTGTAAGTTAAAGCGAATGCTTAGCACAGTTCTGAAATGGTTTCTCTTCTTACATTCCAAAAAAGTCTGATGCAAGTTTCAGTTTCCTGAAGGACATTTGTGTTTTCTGATTCCAGGCCAAAAATGATGTATTCGGTATTTCCAAACTCCCTTCTGAGACAAACAATTGTCTTATCGCCATCCATCAAAGATTGAGAAAAGTCTTGTTTGATTGCTAGATGTATTGGAAAACATATATTTATGTACCAGTGCTTCATTCTTTTAATCTTTTTTGCCTTTGGTATTCTTGTGGTACTTGTTTCGTTCCAGTCTTCATTATGCTTTACATGTGTCAAGATTTTTTCCAGTTGATCCTATAATACTTATCTCACTCTGGATGTACCTGCATCCTCTATTTTTATCCCCAGCATCCTCCCCTATGCTGTTTGAATAAAAAGCTAGATTTTCTGCACTCTTGAGGTCAACTGTGAAAACTTGTCAACTGAT
This sequence comes from Xenops minutus, assembly GCA_035221455.1. Taxonomy (NCBI): domain Eukaryota; kingdom Metazoa; phylum Chordata; class Aves; order Passeriformes; family Furnariidae; genus Xenops; species Xenops minutus. The sequence goes on along the minus strand of JAWWEE010000004.1, from coordinate 18,915,698 downwards.
CTCTATTTGTTTCAAGGCAGTACAGACAGTTCTGAAAAAACCCCAAACTTAGTACCCATTTTGCTATCTTGAGGTTGATGCTGAGCATAGTGGGAGCAACAGTAAAATATGTATTCTTTTTAAAATATATAGAAAGTTCACATTTGAAGTTGAATATAGAGCAAATTTTAAGAAATTTTTTAATTTTTTGGCAGATTTGTACTTTATTTAATAATATGTGTTGGCTAACCCTGCTCTTACCTACACTGTCTGAGTTAAATTTGTCTGATCGCTCAGTCTAGTAGTCCCTCTGGTAAGGATCCAACTCCAGCAAAGTTAATGGCAGTTGTCCAGTTTAGTTTACTGAGAGCTGAATCAGAGTTATTTCCTATTTCATGTTATCTGATGAAGGACTTAATTAAAATTTTTCCAGCATGCGGATATGGCCTGCTATGTTTGTATCTTTTTCTGTCTCAAAACTGACTTCCCAGAAACAAGGAAATTTTGCCCTTTCTTTTTCAGCTTAGCCTTTGATAATTTAAACAGTCCAAGCAGAAGAGTTTCATTTCTTGCTTCTCTCTGCCTATGATTTAAAAGTATTTATTTGCAATTTAATTGAGAGAGTACTTTTCTTCAATATACCCATTTTCTGTGAAGTAAAATCACATTCTGTAAATGTGTTGTTACCTATTCTGGATAGATTTTTGATTTAGGATTTGATAGCATTACTTTCAGAACAGTATGCTGCTTATGTTTCTGGAGACTTTTCTGATTTTTTTTTTTAATTATTCCTCCTTCTCTAACAAAAAAAAAAAATTGGATGGTGATAATAAAAAGAATATGGTAGAATCCATTGTGGCATTTTCATGGAATTTGGTTAGGCATTGCTAGCTGCTTCAGATTTCCCTGTTCTATTGTCTTCTGGGGAACTGTGTTTTCTTGGGCTGCTTTTTTCATTTATTATTAGTTACTATTACTTTGAAGGTATACTTGCTGCCTGAGATCACAATTTCACCTTTCCACTATCATTAATTCCCCTTTATATTTATGAGTTTATGATGAATATAGGAAAAAAGTGGTTGAAGGATAGAAAAATAAGAAGCTATTTTACCCAGTGTGTTTCTGTAGCAGCTTGTACTGTCCAGCTATGCTTTGATGAGGATGCAAAGGTATAGCCAGCTGCAGTCTGGTAAAAACAAGGCAGAATAGTTTCTGAAGAAGTCATGCTGCCTGTAGGCCAGCAGGACCCTTACATCCTATGGTACAACTCTCACCTGAACATGATATTTTGGAGCCAGCATTAGGTTATTAACCATTTAAAATCTGCTTGACTTAAAATGCATATCGATGTGCTAACTTTTCAGCAAATAGATTTCTTTAAAGTTTAGAGCATGTCACTTCAGCCTTTTTTTTTCCCCCAAGTTATTACTCACTTACTAGATATTTGAATCTGTGCTGTTTATAAAATATGCTATATGATCACAATATTTCAGGCATCAAATGACCAAACTATTACATACCAAATATTTACCAGAGGCATTTCAAAACATATATGTTTTGTTTTGAATTTCTTGCTGGTTTTATTTAATGATTCATAACTGACCAATATAGAAACATAGAATTGTTTAGGTTGGAAAAAAATGTCTAAGATCAAGTTCAACCATTAACCCTGCACTGCCATGTTTACCACTAAACCATATCCCTGGCTGCCACATCCACACATTTTTTAGCACTTCCAGGGATGGTGATTCCACTGCTTCCCTGGGCAGTCTGTTCCAGTGCCTGACCACCCTTTCAGTGAAGAATTTTCTCCTAATATATAAACTAAACCTTCCCTCGTGCAATTTGAGGCCAGTTCCCCTCTTCCTGTCACTTATTACCTGGGAAAAGAGACCGATTCTCCACCTCACCACAGCCTCTTTTCAGGTGGGTATAGAGAGTGATAAGGTCTCCCTGAGCCTCTTTTTCTCCAGACTAAACACTCCCAGCTCCCTCAGCTGCCCCTCACAGGCCTTGTGCTCCAGTCCCTTCCCCAGCTCCATTGCCCTTCTCTGGACCTGCTGCAGCACATCAATGTCTTTCTTGAAGTGAGAGACCCAAAACTGGTGTGGCCTCTCCAGTACCGGGCACAGAGGGACGGGCACTGCCCTGGTCCTGCTGGCCACACTATTGCTGCTCCAGGCCAGGGTGCCATTGGCTTTTTTGGCCACCTGGGCACGCTGCTGGCTCATGTTCAGGCACTGTACACCAGCATCCCCAGGGCCTTTCCCCCGAGCTGCTTCCCAGCCATCCGTGCCCAGCCTGGAGAGCTGTTGTGGTCCAAGGGCAGGACCCAGCACCTGCCTTGTTGAGCCTCCTACAATTGGCCTTGTCTCGCTGATCCAGCTTGTCTAGATCGCTCTGGAGTGCCTAAATTACACAATTAGTGGAACACAGAAACAATTTAGAAATTTAGAAACCTTTATCCATTCTTCATAGCATTTCCCAATTGAAAATTAAACACTGAAAAGGTTAGTTTACTTTTTCCATAACATTGTTGCTATATTAGCCACTAATAGTTGTCCTTAGAAATACTCCAAACTGCCTTTGTATACCCACTGGAAATCAACTACTGAAAATAATCCCCAAGTTGTGGTATCAGCTGCTATACTTCCATTATACATAAACAAGACATAAGAGATCCGAGAGGCGTATCAGTACTGTAATATACCAATAGCATTTTGAATAATGGACAGTTTTTAAATGGAATTGAGATTATTAGTTCATTAATTTAATTTGAACACTGTGAGCCTGATTCAAGCTGATGAAGTCAGATCTCTAGACTATTGTTATCTGATTTATTTCTTCATGTTTAGGGATCAAAATTACTTAGGAATAAGTAACACCACCTCTTAAACTGGTAACACAGTTTTCAAAGGGAATAATTAGTCACATAATGTTATTTACAGAGCTGAGCATTGTTAGAAGTATTCTCAAGACTCAGTCCTACAAAAATATATTCACAAAAAAACCCCTTAAATAACTTTTCCGTCTGAGATATAGTGCCATTCAATTACGTTCAACCCCATGCTTTCATTTTATCAGTTGTTTGCAGAATCAGATTTTGACTTGATCTCTTAAACTGCAGTAGGCGTTGTATTTACAAGTGTTAATATTTATTGTTTTCCTGGCCTTTCACAGAAGCAGCAGAGGGCGCTGAGCCAAGCGGCACAGCCCGATATGGGGCTCTTCCTCCCTGCTCTGGATTTTCCTGCCCGGGGGTTTCCCACTCCACCTGGAGGAGAGCCTTTATAAAAGAGCATGCTACAGCTCTTCTAATAAACTGTTGCAGAGCAGCAAGATCTTACTGAGCTTCTTCACAGAAGACAGAAAGCAAAAGTTTTGAATTTACTTTCTTTACCTGGTAACAGCAATTACAAATGTTAAAACAGATGGGAAGAACAAGCTGGGCTGTGCTGGTAATTTTGTATGTGTTAAGAACTGGTAAGTTGGGGAGAGGGTTTGGTGGTGCTTATTTTATTTGTTTGTAAACTGACCTAAAATTTACTGTTTGACCTTTATTTCCTTTTGTTCCAGTTACTTTTTCATTTTAGTGACTACAACTAACAATTAAGTAATTCTGTCAAAATGTCAGGAACCTTTTTTTGACACTTTAAGCTTTTCTGTGCTCTGCACTGTCACCATCATTTTCCTACTGAGTTTGCTAAAAGTCTAGGAGACAACTGCAGTTTACCACTGAATGTCTGATTTTTAATGTTGTTCCTGACAGTATTAGGGAAGTTTGGTACAAATGTCCTGTTGAAAGTGTTTCTGCAGTTGTCTTTGCTATCTTACCCCTCTCCCCTCAAATATTATGAAGTTTTAGAACCAGATCCACCTGACCAAAAAAAAAAAGTCAAAACCATCAACAACAAAAAGTTATATTATGCCAATTTATTTCTTTTCACTGACAGCCTTGGGTTTATGCCATTTTATATATGAGAACTATCTGTTAGTCATCTGAGTCTGTATTATCTTTGACAAAAATAACAATGTTTATGGGGTATTTTGGAGATGTAAACCATTATATGAGTTTTATTAGTTTAACTTCCACAGAACTGTAAATTTAAAATGTAAAGACCTTGTGTCACAGTAGAACATGAGAAGAAATAGAAAAGTAAATGTTGAGACAGCTGCTGAATTTATGTATTTTCTCCCTATTGTAGTTAAAGCTTTTGATATGGAGATTATACCTGCTAATAGAATTGTGGCACAGATTGGAGAAACACTCATACTCACATGCAATGCTACTGGCTGTGCATCACCAAGTTTTTCCTGGAGAACGCAAATGGACAACCCCCTTGGAGGAACAGTGAACAACCATGGAACATACTCTACCTTGACTATGAACCCAGTTAGCATTGTGAATTCTCATGATTATCTGTGTACTGTCTTCTGTGGTGAGAAAGATAAAAAAGAGAAGAGTGTCAAAGTTGAACTTTACTGTAAGTAAAAATGTAATTTTTTTTAAATGTAGTACATATTTATAAAAAATCCATAATTGTTTTAGATATTGTGGCTGGTAGATAGCTCACAGTTCTAGGATAATGAATTTGCTATAGCTCAACATGTATTTCCTTGTAGGATTCCTTTATCTGTCTGTTTGGGATACTTTCTTAGGCCTTTTCTGCTTAGCTTTCTCCACTGAACAGACTTTGTACTCATCTTATTTATTCTTATTCTTGGTAATTCTTGAAAACCAAAATATGCACTGCCCGAATACAGTCATAGAGTTGGGGGGGGAGGGGGAAATCAAAGCCTTTGTAGTTTGAAGGAGAATGATTCAGATGTCTAAACCTACCAGCACAGAAAACAGAATACTACAGTGCATGAATTGCTCCAAGTACCTTTTTTTAGTCAGCTCTATCATTGCCAAGGTTCATTGCTGGATCTTACCAGAACTTTTGTGATCATATATCAGAAACTGTATAAATAAAACACCTGTTACTGTATGAACTGCTTATAATTCAGATCAAGATATGTCTTCTAATAAAATTGAGAGAATGTCATGTTCTGAATATCTGTACGTTCAAGATATTTTCTGTCTGCATCTTGCTCTCCTGCTGTCCCTAGTATTAATCTCTGCTAGTCTAAAGAGCTTAATTTTATTCTTTTAGCTTTCCCCAGTGATCCCATCCTCGAGATCAGCCCATCCTTAGGTGCTGGAGAAACAGTCACTGTCAGCTGTAAAATTCCTGATGTGTATCCTTCTCATCACCTGGAAGTAGTCCTAAAGAAAGAAGAACATGTTCTTCATGAAAAATACTTTTATGAAGATGATAGCACAAATACAGAAACCAAAACTGTGACATATTCATTTAATCCCATGGCTGAAGATATTGGGAAAGAAATTACCTGTGTGGCCAAGTTACCAATTCAGTCTATGGATTTCGAACCCAAAGAAAGAGTATCTTCTCAGAAACTGAACGCAAATTGTAAGTATTTTTGTGCTAGGGCTTTCACACAAAGTATGTTTTGTGGAATGGCTTTACAAAGGGTGTACTATAAATAATTTATAATCTGCACTTCTTATCTGTATTATTTATGTAGATAATCTATTGTATTAATTTGAATTCTGTTGCATTCAGTAGCAGTCACTGAGTCATTAAATACCCACCGCTGTTCATGACAGAAGTTAGGGGATGCCTAAGCAACTCCTCTCGTTCTCTTATCTTGGGCCCTGGTGCTTGGTCAGAAAGTAAAGGTCAAAATCAAAATGGCATCGTGCAGATAAACAAATGTTCTTAAAATTGGAAGTGAACGACTAGGAATTCCAAGTTTATAGTTATAAACAATAGGGAGATAAAAAAAGAGTAAAAAAATTTGTACACATTTTGTCTAGCTTAGCTTTCAAAGCTGCAAGCAAAATGTCTTATCAAGTCTGAAAAAACTTCCACTGTGTTACTGGGGTACACATTAATCTCTTTTTAATTGTTATTCTGTGAAATGTACCTCTACAGAAGTTAGTGTTAAAGATGTGCTTGTCATTCTTCATTTACTTACTGATCTTGCCTTTCTTTTTTGTTCTTACAGTTGGCCCACAAAATACTATCGTTATTGCATCTCCAGGCAACTCATCAATGGAAGGAGACTCTCTAAACCTCACTTGTGTGACTGAGAGTAACCCACCACCACAAATAGTTTGGAGAAAACATTTGGCTGAAGAAAGCATTCAGCATCTGATAAAAAACAATGTCCTTTTTATTCCCCATGCCCATTTCAATGATTCAGGACTGTACATCTGTGAAGTAATTAATCTGGTAACTAATAAAACAGAGACTGCAACTGTGGACATTGTCATACAAGGTACAGGTCTGCTTGAATTTAACTTGTATTATCCAGTACTTAACTGGCAGCTGCCTTTTAGGTTGAAGGATGATGAAACACTAAAAATTAGGAAATTACCAGGCCTTCCTTGTTACAAATTCAGGATTGAACTTCAATTTATGACTGCTCTTCATGAGCTGTACTTCTTCTTTCTATGCTTAATGTTCAGCTAATTCTGTCTGTACTGTTGTATATGTATAATTCTATACATTTCCCACAATGCAATGCTCAAAGTCATAAAGGAATCCAAGGAAATGGTGAGGGGACACACACTGTTATTTCCTTGAAATATAATGTATATAGCAATTTCACAGAAACATCACAGCCTCCTTCTTTGAATTAGTCTCCTTCTTTGAATTTTTGTCATTAGTAATAAATTTAATAGTCATTTAATTGTAAAACTATTTTATTATTTTTAATGATTGGTACTGTTTCAACAGAGCTAAAAGTCTCAGATTCTGGAGTCAAAACCAAAATGAATAGATTGTTGGGCAAGCAATTCCTGCTTTCTTAAAGCCTTCTCCATCTTTAGTACTTTTGCATTAGTATAACAGCCTTTTCTTTTGTCATGCAGGTGCTCCAGTCCTTGCAGAGCTCTCCATTGAGCCTTCTTCAACAGTTCAAGAAGGAGAAAATGTTTCCATACAGTGTTCTGCTGAGAGTAACCCTCCTCCCAAAATTATTTTGAGGAGAAAATCTGACAGTACAGACATGGGACCTTACAGTGCAGGGAGCATTCTCCTTTTTCCATCTGTGATGGTCCTAAATGGAGGAGACTATGAATGTGTAGCAGAAAATAAGTTTGGGAACAGTAAAAGTGAAATAACGCTTAATGTGGAATGTAAGTATGTGTGAGGTTTTCCCAGTAATTTAAAAATAATTAGTTAATTATTCAGTGATAAATGTAACCATCAAATTAAACAAAACCCTGTGAGTACAAAAAAATTGGCATAGTCCTCTGCTGTTCCTAAAGGTAGGAGCAGTGCTGATGAACAAAACAAAGTTGTGGAATCTTTAATGTAATGACAGTCTTGAGTCAGGGTCTGGATGCATGAGAATCTGATCTACCTTCTTAACAGTCTTGGTTAGAGTACTTGGTTAGTATGTTTAGGCTATGAAAGGTTTGTATGGAATCTGTGATACTATGTGCTTTACTTGTTCTGAGAATGGAAAAGGAATTAACTTTGGAAGGCTGACAATCTAGCATCTAGTAGGGCATGTTGGATCCATCTCTAACAAATCCAGTCATGATTAATTATAGGATTCTTCTTTTCAGATGGACCAAAGAATACAATGATCTCTGTTATCCCTGCTGCTGCTGTTAAGGAAGGAGAAACTGTGATGATGAAATGTACTAGTTCTGGTAATCCATCTCCTGTGATCACTTGGAAGAAAAAGAAGCCCACTGGGGAGTCTGAGAAAATTTTTAAAAATGCAACTTTAACTATACAGAACTTAAGAAGTCAAGATCTGGGGCTTTATGAATGTGAAGCTTATAACCAACTTGGCAAGGAAGAAAAAGCTGTGCAATTATTTGTTCAAGGTTTGTAGAACAAGATGGAAAAACTTGTTTTATGTATTTTAGACCCAGGTCTCCTGCTGCGGAGAACAGGACAGTTCTGTCTTTGATGTTAATGGAGTTAAAAGGTATCCCTAATGTCATTAAGTAATTCAGGAAGCTTTAAACAATGAAGTATGACATCTGTCTCAGTACAGATAGCTTATGAAAAGTTCTTATGTCAGTTGAGCTTTGCTTCCATCACTCTTCCAGTCAGCAAATGTATGCATGAGGCAAAGAAGGGATGCAGTGCCTGCATTTTCTTCCAAATAGGTCTCAGTGGGTATCTGCATATGAAAGATCTAAAGAGAATGTACATGCTGAAGCTTCACTGTGGCAGCACTGTATTACAGCTCCCTGGCTCTCCTCTAAGTTACAACTATGTATCCTGTTCTTTCAAGCTGCCTTTAAGCTATAACAAATGCTGATTTCTCAACTCACATGCAATGGTAGCCAAGTTCCATTTTCAGCAGTAAGCAGATTTCTCTGCTTTAGCCCTGCCACTTCTGTCTATTGCATAGCAACAGTGTATTGCTTAGGGATCACTTCTGCCACTAATCCAGCCCTCTCCCCTGTTCTTTACTATTCTTTACTAAATACACTTCTGATTTCCTCTTCAAGTGCAGTGACACAAGGAGAAAGTGTTACCATTCCTTACATATCTTTGAATGTTACATCTGTTCAGTGTACTCTGTAAAAGAAAATGGGTGATGGATTCACAACCCTTGAAACAGTAGATGGCAAATATACCACAGACAGGGCTCAGCTAAAGGATGCAGGAAAATACACACGCATACCACTGTTAACCTGGAAGGGGGGGAGGGGAGGGGGCAGTCTCAACACCCAATGCTTGGTGTCAAAGGTTAGTTAAAATAACTATTGTGCAGAGTTCATATTAGGATTTGTTTTAGACAGCCAGAGTGACATCTTCAATTTCATTATGAATGAATTGTCTTTAAAATAACTGAGATGAGTTGCACAAGCCCTTGTAAGTGGTAGGGTTTTAGTGCTAATGAAAACTTCTGCCCAAAATGGCAGATGCACAAAATTGCTGCTTCAAAATTTTTCATAGTTCCACTTCCACCTTTGAAAATAGGATGTAAAATTGCAGAACCTAGTGGGAAAAAAACCCCCCAATTTTAAGATTCCTTCCTTTGCCTTTTCTGTTTCTCTTTTGTTGAAAGAGGGCATCAGCCTCTGGGTCTGTTGGTCTGTGTCCTTTCATGAACTCGAATAAACAGTGAATCTAAAATAAGAGAAGAAGAAAAGGCTCCATATAATGTAAAAATTATCCATTACTTGATAAAATGTTCTGTCTGTGTGCAGCTGTTGGCTTCAGTATGTGAAGGATAGCTAGTGACAGAGCAGTGTCTAAAACCACGTGCTCAACTATTATAGTGGGTCCATTAACTGGATTAGTACTTTGTGTGTAAAAGCTGCTGATACCTCATGAGTTTTCACTTCTGTTTGTTGCTAAATCCTACCTTGCATTTCTTTTCAGTTCCTCCTCAAAATATTACTGTGTTAGTATATCTATCAGAAAATGTTAAAGGAGGAGAAAATATCACTATTACATGTAGCACATACAGTAACACACTATCAGTGCTGGTCCTGAAAAAAGTCCATCAGAAGAAATAACTGCCATCAGTGAATGGAACCTTTTTATTCTACAAGGTCAACAAAAATTATATAGACATGTATTTGCTTCATGTTTTCAATGAGGTTGGAAAGAACATCACAAAGATTGAGATAGCTGTTGTAGGTAGGTAGATCTATTGCCTTAAATCTATTTTGTTTGTACTTCCTAGTAAATTTTGTGCCAAGGTGAGCACAACTAGTTCATGGCTGATCCTTGTGCAACAGTACTGCTGTTAATCTAAAATAACAAAAATGCATCCTAAATCAAACCAAACAATAGAACATCTGGTGAGAATAACCTGTATTTAACCTCCTTTCAGTGTGGATGTTATTGTCTCTCTTACCTAAAATGATGCAGTAGTTTTAAAAATAGGGCCAGAAAAAGGTGGATCCTGTCCACATGCAAGAACATGGAGACTAATCCAGAGAAAGTTCTGTTTCACAAAGTTATCTAAGGAGTGGGCTTTTAAAACATGGTCTTCTCCTTGAGGCATTGATCCCAGGAGGTTGAAACGTATCCAAATGTTTTCTGGGTAAAATATGTGGTATCCTCTTGTATTCTTTGTGACTTTCATGGTATTCTTCATTGTAGGTGGTATCAGATGGGTTTGGACTTGCCCAGCAAATTAAAGACCAAGGTAGAGGCTAGGAATTAAAATGTGTAATATAAAGTTACTAAAGAAAAATATGTAAGAAAAAAGTTTTGAAATGTGAAAAGAGAATTAGTGTTCCAAATGTAGGTCATTAATCTTTTACAGTGATGTACACACAACTGTTTCAATCAATTTTTATAAGTTTTTCTCTTTTTGTCTCCATTTTCAGCAAGATTGGAAAACCCAGACCAGATGTTACCACTGATTATTGCATTCTCCTCTGTAACAGCGGTAGCAGTACCTGTAGTTGCAATTTTGATCTACGTGTCAAGAAAAGCAAAGATAAATGGATCCTACAGTCTTGTAAAAGCACTGAGGTTGAAAGTGTGATCATGTGAATATAAGTCTTTAGTTGATAATAAGCAAATTATTTATTGTTGTGACTGGTTCTACTCTCCTGTAACATATGGTAACAAAAAAGTGACTCAAAAACAGCACCATGTGATAGCAAATGGATTTTTTTTAATGTTTTGTTAAGTGTTTTGGTATTTAAATTGAAGGAAAAGCTAGCATCCTGTCCTAGAAATTGGAAAATCACTTCTGTGTTGAAGCATGCTAAACAAAGAGTTCTGTAGAGAACTACGTTTGTACATAGTGTATAATTTGTTATAAATATGTTCAACTAAATATCAGTTTGTAAAATTGCCATCTTATGGCAACTGTACAGAGAAATTTTTCTAATTCAAAGATACAAATCTTCATTACTTGAGCTGATCAGGTGATACTTTATTTTATGTTACTCTCCAGTATGAATGTTTTTAATATAATTTGTCTCCTTGCCTTTGGAAAGTGTTCTTTTCACTTATATTGCCATAAATTCTGTACCTTCAATGAAGTTACACAATCAATGGGCTATGCATTTCTAATTCATTTAAATTAATTTAAGTTCTTGAGGCTCATTTGTGAAACATTTTATTTTAAATATTATTCAGAAAGTATCTGGGCTTATAGTCTAGTTAGTTCTAGGACTGCTGAGGTATTTTTATTTAGGCTTTAATCATTCTCAAATCAATGTCAGGGTTTTGCTATTTCTTGATGAGCCAAATCAGATCCTTCATGTAAAATATAAGCTGGCAATAAATATGCTTTACAGATTTCCACTGCAAAATAAAACTACCAGTAGATTTCTTTGACTAAATCCCTCTAGTTATTCCTACTTTAGATTATGTCAGAGTACATATTACAGTGGAAGGAATCAGTGAAACTTATCCTTAGCAACAGCAGATTTGAGAGTCATGGGAAGCCCTGGCTGTAAAGGCAGAAGCCCAGGCAAGGGGGACAGGCAAAATCCATGCAGTCTTGGCAGTGGTGGTTGTATTGTTTCCTGAAGAAATACCTTTCCCAAGCTTCTCACTGTGGAAATCTAAAGCTTTTGCCTGACAGCTAGAGAACAAATATCTGGTTAGTGCCTTTTTCACAGCATGCTTTCTAGTGTTTGTAAAACGGCTGTGAAAACAGTGGGCTTCATGTGCAGGGGCAAAGAAGGAGGAGAGCTGGAATTTGATGGTATTCTTCCTTACATCCCTTCTCCTCACTAGCAGTGGTGCTTTGACTCATCTGGGTGTTGATATTCAGCACTGAAAGCAAGGTTGTGGGAGATGCAGGCTCTGTGGCTGAGACACTGAAATGCATCCTGATCCACTGTGCTAGGCATGGGACACCAAGTTTGCATATAGAAGGTCAAGCAGAGATATGTGAAAAGAATATGTCTTTACATTATACACATGGTAACAACTGCTCCCAACAGCAATGAAAATGCAGATGCCTCTTGGTAGCTGCTCAGGATGAGGCAATGATGCAGATCTCCTGTATCCTTTTTGTAGTGTGTTCAGCAGTGTTTTGTGCACAGCAAATCAGTTCATGTAGGATATCTATCTAGACTGGAAAGGGTGGTTTGGAAAGTGGGAGTGTAGAAGAAAAAAGGGAGAGCAGTGTGGACTTGGCTTGGAGGAATGTGAGCATGCAGTAGGAGGGTGAAGAAAAGATTGAAGACAGAGGAGGAGGAGGAGAGCTTTGACAGGCCCATGACACAAATTTCTTGGAGGTGGTGCCAGGCATATTTATTCAGAATAATGTCAGGCCTGTCTCAGTGCTGTCTTGTGAATAAACCAGAAAGCATGATTTTTTCCACTGCAAACTTTGGTGCACACACATTTTGCCTGCTGGGCATGGTTCTGGTGTCTGTATTGCAGGAAGGATAGTTAGAAGAGATATAGAGAAGGAGAACTGGAATACAGTAAAAATGAAAATGCCTGGGACCTTCCAGTTTGGAGAGAAAATTCAGAAGGAGGAGGGGATGTGACTGACATTTTTCAAATTGTGAAGGCAGTTGGTAACAAACAACAGATGCAGAAACTGCTGCTTGCTAAACCATGCAATGCCAGAATTGCAAGACATGCAAACTAGGGAAAAAGTGGTTTAACAAAAATAATGGAATAGTACTTCTTTACAGAGTGAATGGTGAACTGCTATAAGATGCTGCAGAAGGTTCTGGGAGGTAACAATATCAATTGGCTCAAAAGGGGAGTTCTAAAAATGATGAGCTAACGGTCCATAAATAAATACTAAAAGGAGTAGGCAGAAATGAGATGTATAACATCCCTAATTCAATGGCCATTGATGCTGAGCAATCCCCAGGATATCTACTGCAGACAGGGCCGCATTTGTATGGCATCCTGAAATAGTGTCTTCCACTGCTGGAGACATACTGTGGTAGCTGGATCACTGGTGAGATGCAGTAAGGTCTGTCTTGCCTTCTTACACCTTCTCTGAGCAGTCTAGGGACAAACCTATTTGGAGAAGGGGCATAGAAGTTCCTGTGCTGTTTCCCCCTCTCCTGTGATCCCTTAGAAGGACAAAAAAGAGGAAAGAGGAGTGGGAGAGAAATAGGAGTCATCTTGCAACAGTGCTTTGGTGCTTATGTAGTCTTTCCTGGAAATTCCTCCATGAGTTGCCAGTATTCTTTCAGCTCTTGATTTCACCAGTATTTCTGATACAGATACAGACCTTAGTGTCCACATGACTTGTGCTCTCTCTCTCAGGGTCTCCATTAAGGCATTAAGTAATTTAAGTTAATAGGAGTTGGCCTGTGATTTCAACAGAGCCAGTTCTTCACCCAGAAACTCTAAGTGAATAGGTAGATCTTATAGTGCTCATTTTAGGAGAAGCTGCTCTTGTGTGGGCAGCAAGCTTCCTCTCAATGAAATCACAAAGAAGGATCTTGACAGGGGATTTCCTCCCCTACTGCCTGATTCTTGGTATTTTCCAGAACACTTAATGATTTTGGTAGAAGCTTGTCCTATGGAGGTTAAAAGTTCACAGTTAAATAACTTCTCTTTTATTGAAAATTACAGAAGGAATATTACTTCTTCTTGCACAATTTCTCATCAAGCATTTAGCAGAGCCTCTGCTCTAACAAAAAGTCATGACCAGCAGCTCCAGCCCAGGAAGTGCTTTCAAAACTGCCTGGAGGTTTGGGTAAAAGGGCCTGTCTTTGTGACCAAGAAAGTAGTCTGTAGAGCAAAGGACTCTCTACAAAGTCACCTGTCACAGGAAAAGGGGAGTTTTCCTTGACCCTTAGTGTTTCATTTGTCTGTCAGTACCCCAGGAAAGCCAAGATCCTTGTGCCCAACCAGTCTGTCAGCATCCTGTTATGGGAACCCCTCACTGAACAGTCCTACTGCATCAGAGGGTCATTTGGATGACTTATCCAGGGAAATACAGCAACAGCATAAGGGAGAAACCTCAGTGGGTCTTCCCATTTCAGTCGAGTGTGTTACCCACTGCTGGCAGCTGCCAGCACCCATGAAGGGCTCACCTAACAGGTTATGGAATGACACTATTAATAGAAAATTGTGACAGGTTAAGGTTGAAGATTGTGGGTGATAGTATCTGACCCAAAAATGTATTCAAAGCAACACACAGACAAGCTCTAATACCTAGTAAAAGTATTCAGTACACACAGAGTATGGCTCTTACCTGGTAGGCATCCCTATGGGCCAGCCAGTCAACTGATCCCTGCAGTTATGATGGAATCTTCCCTAACTTTCCCCCATTCTCAACTTATTTTTTAGTATTTCTTTATGTTTAGCTGGAGCTTGAGTGACTTTAGTCATAAATACCTTTGTTACTGATTGGTGTAAAACTCTCTAGCTTCACTTTTAAAGATACAGTCAGAAAAAAGAACCAAAACAGAGTGCATGCCCTGTGGGGTGGTCACCCCGTGGAGGCAGATAACTTTGTGTTGGAGTTGTGCATTAATATTACAATTAGGTTTTAACGAAACAAGTTCATCTAAGGAAAGAGATGTTACCATAGTTGTTGGCTCAGCAGCAAGACATCTGTCTCCCTGGGCTGACAGGTGCTATGAGGTTCATCAGCTGCCAAGTGCCATCTTGTTCCCCTTCCTGCAAGGATTTCTGTGGAGGGAGGACACAGTGTCTCCCCTCCATCCCACTCTCCGTTCCATCCCTCTCAGTAGGTGCTTACTGTTGTGTGGGGAACCATCATGAAGCTGCAAACCACATTTCATCCAGGGAGTAGCAGCTGCATTTTACCCTATGATTTCTGTACTGTAACAACTTTTGTTAAGATGTGAATATCTCAGTTTCCTCTGATTTTACCCCCAGCCATCTTCACAGTCACCTCACAGGTTATAGAACTGCATTTTCCCCTGTCTGCTCCATGCTCAAGCACAGCTGTTATCTTTTTGTCCTCAGAGCAGGGGCTTAGTTATGATAACAGAAATGTGGAAATAATTGTAAAAAGAGCAATGTGTTTTGCTGTCAGCTACCAGGCATCTTAGTAGTTAAAGTATATTATTCCAAGTACCTGGGTAACCACCTGGTACCAAAATGGAGAATCTCCTATCTGTCCCTCTGCCCTTCCCACCTGAGTAGTCCTGATGCTGTTGAAGTACACAGAATGGCCAAATGTGTCTGTGAGAGGTGGAAAGTTCCCCTTGCTTTCTATGTCCCTGGTTCCTCTCAGTGATTCTGTTGTGTTTAATGTTCATTGCAAATGAAACAAGGGAAACAGGTTTTTTGACAGATTGAAAATTTACCCTTACAAAGGCACCTTTAGCTTTTTGCAGTGCAAAGAAATTGAGATATTTAAATCCTAAGACTTGTGCCAGGACTAACCGAAGATTTAGTTTTAAAACCCACAAATATGTATCTCATAAACAGATGGGATAGAGGGTCTGGGACTCTGTGCTTATGTGACTTGAAGTAGGACAACCATGACTTCTTTTTTTTTGTCTTCTTATTGCAACAATGAAAACTATGTCCGTACGTGTTAGATGAGCCAGAAAGGTTCATACAAGGAAACTAAAAATGACTTGTTTTTAATCTTCTTTTCTGTGCATAATTGTAAAAACCAGGATGTTGTGCCCTAATGCTGCTGATTTTTTCTCTTAAATATTTTACCTTTCTTTTGAATGAGAGGCAGATATGGGACATTTGCTCTCAGCAGCTGAAAGAAATGGTGCCACAGATGTTGAATGAATTCATGCTCCGAACACAGATGTCATGTCTTGAACACTCCCACATATTTCAGACTGTAATATTTTATCTTGTTCTTTCATACTTATTGAGGGCTCAGAGATTTATGGTGATGGAGACTATAATTTTTAACAGTGATGTGACTTTGAGACGCTGCTACCATTTGAGCCACAGGGCTTCTTTACTTGTCAAACCTGGTAGATTAAACCAGTTTTTTATATTCCCAAGCACTTGGTGTAGATGAAAGAAAACTGCACTAGATCCTTTCACACTCCTGCTAACATGCAGCTGAATAGAGAACTTGAGAAAATGGGATTGAGCTATTTACTGGCATTGAATCTTGGTCTTCATCTAATGGGTTTAAGCAACAAAATCTTACCATAAATGGTGCATTCATTTGCTTTTTTTTGATATATGGAATACATATAAAAAAGAGTTAAAGCACCACTGCCTTCAGTCTTTAAAATTACATTGAAAACGTATCTACTGTTGTTTCTATTGATTCCTCGTTAAACTGAAATTCAGGAACATTTTTTCCCTCCATTGATATCCAAGCTTCGTAACACTAGTGAGGCAAGAGAGCATGATTCTTCACTATTGACTAAACATTCAGGCACTCTAATCTGAAAAGCATACAGAAATAAACATTTTAGGGAGATAATTTAGGGTTTGTAGATAAGCTCTGAGAAAGAGGAAAGAAAAATTCCTTCTCACAACCAAAATGCAGTTCCAATGCCACATTGTCGTTGAGACTCTTGTTCTAGTTCATAGTCACAATGGCCTTGGTGCCAGTAACAGAGCAGGGATGGAGTAGATAACAAGATTTTATTTGTATTGGTTAAAGAAGATCACTTCTTTTGAGAAATTGTGAAAATGTTGGCATGAGTCACTCTTCCCAAATAGTCTGAGGTGAAATAAAAAGCAAGAGCATGGCAGAATCAGGCTCCACTTGCTTTGTCCGAGAGCCAAAAAAGTGGTATATTTATAGATAGATATTTCCACACCTAAAGATAAATTCATAGGCTAAAAATTCCATGTTCAAAATGTAAATATATTGAAATATCCTGTTTATTGTACATATAAACTTGTTGTCAGGAATTATTTCTACTTTGTCTTGTTCCCTGTTTTGTAGCAAATGCCTGTGTAGCAAGCACTTGAAAAGCATGCTTTGCCAGCAGTCTGCAGGTATGATTATTTCTGTTTTCTTTCCTGTGTCTAGCTCACCATTAATTCAACAGAATGAAGATATTTAAACCTCCCAGATTTGCACTTTGGACATGAAAAATCTTCGTCCTAAAAGCTGTAGTGTTTTTTGTTAGCAAAGTCCTCTTGATGCAGAGATGAGAGGCAGGTGAGTAGATGTAAGTTATGATCAAGGCACCTGTTTAGCCTAGGGCTTGATGGAATTGGGAAGAGAAGATAAATACCCTGTGAGATTAATGCGGAATCATCCGTAAGGTTTCTGCAGTATTTTAGGGGTGCATATACATAATTTTGGAACCAGGCCAAGGTAAGTAGGTGATAAGATAATTGTAAAAAGATTCAGTGAAAGGGAAATGATGTTCATTATTATGTAGAGCATAAGAATGACCACACTAAGGGTTGTCAAGTTTTTTAACCAGCAGGTAAAAGTTAATACCCAAGAAATACTATAAAAGCAACAGTTTGTAATATATATATATATTACAGTATTGTAATATACTCTCTAAACACTCTCCTGACCTTGAACAGTTTTGAAGCTAAGGAGTTTTCTGAGTCAGAGTTTGCTTCACTGAACTTAGTAAGTTGCAATAGATTTGTTTTCTGTTTGTTTTGTCACTTGAAATGATGTAAATTCATAGCATGCACACCATCCATGTTTGCAAGGAATGAAGTACTGCTTTGTTGAGTTTGAGATCTTGTAGTGGTATGTTTGGGAGCTTTTGAAGTTTCTGAGTTTCACTGTTTTGGCTTGTGTTCTTTTCAAAATGGAAGAAAGTGAGAGAAAATTGGAGCCATCTTTCAACACTGAGCTATCTAGATTTCTAGATAATGTCTTGGACACAAGAGAATGTAGTGTGAGGAACTCAGCACAGCACTGCCACAAGCTGTCAACAGCAGGAGAGAGGGATTTGGCTGTGATCCCACATGCTGTAGCTGGAGGGCTGAATGTTCAAAAGCTATTAAGGAGTAATTCTGCATACAATTTATATTGCCAATAAGTGTATTTAATGAAGTATGAGTGTGTAATTAATTGCTTTCACATTTGAACGGCTCTCACTTAGATATTTAACATTCAAATACAAAGAAGCAGGGGTTGGCTGTGATAGGTTCAGGGCTGGCAGGAGCAGGACTGGACACCACACCTCCTCTTGCTCGTTGCAAACAAAAGCCTTCACAATGCTTTTCACAAAAACCCTGGGAAAATGTTTGATGTAGGTTACTTGGATTATAAAAGAGTCTAATGTTTTTGGTATGCAGAAGTCTGGACCAGAGAGTGTTAAAGAACTGACACATTGTTAAATGTCCTAGACTGTAAAATAAGAGTAATAATGAAATATGGTAGAAAGTATAAAACAGATGACAGAAAAATATTGGGAATCTTACTGAATTGGTAGAACATTTTTTAAATCTCATACAATTTTATAAAAGATTGTTTACACAGGTATTGTTTCCACTGTTAATGACAAAAACTTAATTTCAAGGTAGCATTTTGTATGATTTATCAAAATGAATATGTGAAACAATAGACCAAGAGCATGAAGCACAGATGAAACAAGAGCTTCTTTTGTTGGAGCCTCTGAAGAGTGTGTAATCAGAGCTCAAGTCTATGACACTTGAAAAGAAAAACTGTCAGTTCTGAACCACAAGATTAACATCCCTGCCTGTACTTAAAAGATGAATACCTCTTTTCAGTTATCTTTCCTGCAGCTGAACTGTCAAGAACAGACATCTTGAAAGCATGTTTTTTGAATGTCTTAAAAGAGCCATCCTTGGGATGGAGAGAGACAGAAGTCTGCAGTCCAGATAAAGGAATGTAGTACACTGCACCTTCTAGGTCACCCTGAGATTATGGCCCAAACACAAGTTCTACTAAGAAGCACCTTAAATTCCATTTCATATGCTTGGTCATTTTAATTCTTGTTAATTTGATTTCCTAACTTTCAAGATATCACAATTAGGTTGAATTATAAGCATTATTTTTTGGAAAATACGCTGATGTCTGGCTTAAAACTCAAAGTGTGTGAAATGTTGTGGCTAACGTAGGCCTACTTTTCCATCCCATTTAATCTGTTTTGCAGTTTGAAGATTGTAATCTGTAGGTATGTCTAAATACTGTTGCTAGGTAAAAAAGTGCATCTTAGAAGGGAAAAGTGTATTTCTGGACTGATGGTAGCCTTTCAATCTCTCTCCTCTTATCAGGGGTGAGAGAGAACACAGAGCCAGTCCCTTCTCAGAGGTGTACCATAAAAAGACAAGGCGATATGGACAAAACTTGTGACAAGGGAAGTTCCCATTGTACATGAGTAACAAATACATGGTGAGGATAGTTCAGCAGTCAAAACAGGTCGTTCAGCAGCTGTAGAACCAATACCTTTGAGGTTTTTTGCAATTCAGCTGGGAAGGACCGTGATCAATCCCACCTAGCTGTAAAATTCACCTTGCTTTGAGTGGGACATTGAACTTGATCTCCCATGATCATCCCTTCCTAAATTTTTCTGTAACTATGCATAACAGAGGCTTCCAAGAGATACTGTTCCTTTTTTTATAAGGAGCAATGTAATTCCCATACAAGATCAAATTAAAAACATTCAAACAGTTCAGTACACTGGCCTTTGGCAATAAGCAGGAACCAAAGTGTCACAGGAAGATGTGAGAGACACCTCTGAAGACAGATTTAGGACTTCAGCTGCTTCTACAGTATTAAGGGTTTTTTTTGCTGACTGATATAGATTGCTTAAATGTAAATCTGCAGGCATAAGACTTAGTCTGTCTTCCAAATCAGTGGCATTAGTCGTAAGTTTAAAAGTCCAGTCATTTCATGACTCCTTTTAAAGTGCTGTCCCAAATTACTTCCTGAGGAAAAGAATTGCATAGTATAATTAGACACTTTGTAAACATTGTTTCCTTTGAGTAGTTCAAAGTATTTCTCCTTTTCTCCTGCTTGTTTCTGAATAATCTCTGTCACCCTCTCCAAAACTAGCACAATGTCACATTTCATAAACAGTGATCAGTCTGGTATTTTCTATTCCAAGTGAAGTTCCATCAATTACTTACCCTAAAGGAGTTATAATGTTTCCTGAATTATTCTGCATCTCACTCCCTGCAGATCATGATATTTTTGGGATATTGCTGTCTTAAACTGGCAAGGTCTGGCTGATAGCAAAAGAAGATATGTCATAGTTTCCAATCCCAGTCACCTATAGTAAGGCAAAAAGAGAGTCTGCTCCTTACAGAAAACTAATTTCTCATCTGCCCCTCCCTTTTTTTTCTGCTGGGTTGACTTTTGATTGGATCAGGTCCTGAATACAAATTGCTGTAGGGTCTTACGCATATTTAGGGCAGTGCAACCCAGCTAGAGGTGGTGATCATCAGCATGATGACAGAACCACCTCTCCCACTCTTGCATCAATTGAAAGTGTCTGTAAGACCAGTTACTCCTGCAAGCTGACCTTTTTTTAACCATAGATGCACACTCAGCATAGACCTTTACTGACCTTAGAAGAGTGGTTTTTAATTGCCTACTTATTAATATCTTCATTTAAATGTTCAGTGTTCAGCATGTCACACCGCAAAAATTTCCTGTAGGAAGTGGAAAACAGTTGGAAGTCTTTGATATTTCTAAAGCCTGACCTGGATTTTCCAACTAAGTTGATTGAAAAGCATGTTCCATTTCCATGAACATTTGCAGTGGATTTAATAACCACATTTAGGAACTCCTTTAGAGTATCCTTGATTGAAAAGCATATTCAAGTAAACCTTTTTTCCCAGAAAGACTTTAAGGTTGCCTTAACATTATTTTAAATGTGAAGACTTGTAGTGATAAATGAGAGTTGTCAGGGATTACAAAGAATACAGAAGTCAGCCCTTGCAAAGAAAGACGTGATGATGGACTATATCTCTCCTACCATTGCCCTGTGTTGCTTTGCAACCATATCCCTTTCCTTTTCACGTTATTGCAAATGACATTTAGGATCAGCCATCACCAATGTAATCAGAAGCCTATGAAAATATACATTTGCTTGCTATGAAAAGTTCTAAGAAGTTTTGGTGTAGGGCATGGTCAGCATATTCTGTTTTTAATGGATAAGCATTGAGTAAAAGAGAAGTTTTCCTTTCTTGTTCAGTATTAATTATAGAAAATACCTCTTCTGGTCCTTTCATATATGAAGGTTCTCACTTGTACCTTTGTTCTGAATTACCTGTTTTATGTGACTGTTACATCAGTCACATCCCGGGGGCAGCCATGAACTCCAGTATGTGTTTCCTTATGTCACTGAGGTAACACCTCCTCAGTGTCTTCCACCTCAGCAACTGCATTAACCAAGAGTCAGGCTGGGTGGACCAATGGGACAGGGCTGTGAGCTGCATTGTGATGGTTCAGTGTTCACTGCACCTGGAGAAAGCCTACAGTCTGGATCCAGATGTTTTTCCTCAGGAACGGCGTGAGCAGTTCCAACACTGTGGATGAATGTATGCTCTGAGCTGCTTTCAGCAGTTTTTCTGTACAAATGATACACTGGTATGTCAGCAACTTCCCAGCATTGTTTTGAAACAGCCAGTTGGTTAAGAACACATTCTGTTCCTGTCATTTTGTATTATCATCCACTTAACAAAAACAACAACAACAACAACAAAAAAACCTGCCAAAATCCCTCAAAACTTGTGTCAAAGTCCATGAGTCCAGAACAGAAATCTACAAATAACTGCTGTTATTCTTTCTTTCTACTCTCTCATAAACATATTGCTTAGGAAATAATTTTTATGTGATAATCTAAAGTCAGCAGGTTTATACACATCTGTGTAACATCAAAATTCCTATCAACCAACAGTAGTGCTTTTTTAGAGGAGCATAACTGCAGTGTGATCTGTCAGACATCCTTGCAGCTATTTAATCCCCTGACCTAAATTTGGGTGTTTGTCACCACCATCAACATTACTACTATTTGCTTCTGTGGGGGGGAAAAAAACATCTCTATCTGCATGCAGTTGTAAAGCTATGCTGGAGTAGGTTTTGCTCTGTTTATTACTTCTGCTGGGACAGAAAAGTGCTCTTCTTCATATAGTGTTAGTTTCAGTGCAGGGTAGATAAAGCACATGGAGGAGTAAAATGTTGGGAAAGAGACTATTCTAAAAATTGAACAAGTTTTCTTTAGTCTGTTTTGTTTCTGGGCTTTTTGTGGTTGCATATCTTGGTTTAATTGAAGGTCAGTCTCATTTATGTGAGAAAAAACAGTCTTGTTCTTTTCCTGGATGAAGTTGAGAAACCTCAGGAATCTCATGCAAGTAATTTTGTGAAATATCCATCACAGCTTTACAGCAGTTTGGAGGCAGTCTTAGGCATACTCTGAACAATGCTCTGTCACCTAAAGAAGGAGTACTAAAGGAAAAACGTCCTTCTTTCAAAAATGTCTGTTGTCTATGAGCCAATAAGTTGTTATTTTGATAAGGACTGGAAGGTAATTGCAAGCACTCACAAATCTCCGGGTATACAATGGGGATCCATTTTTGCTAGAATGGTATTTGACTGACTTTGTTTTTTAGCTTACTTGAGCCAGAACTCCCAGATAATCCGTGCTGCCTACACATTAAATCTCACTTTGTCTAAGTTGGTTGAGCCAGGGACTTGCCAGGAGGAGTGACTCAGGCATGGGGATAGCCAGGTTCCCATGAAAGTCTATCCCTCCGGGCTCTGTGGGTGCAGATGGCTCCAGGAACTTGACCATAAGCTCAGGCTCAGCTGCAGCATTATAAGCAAGAGCTTAATTTTCTTCAGTTTCATGTGGTTTAAATAAATATTTTAATGCAAAAAATCCAACCAAACTCTGTAGGAGGATGTGTCTCTCCTCTATTCATACTGAAATAAAGTGAATCTCATATTTCAGTATTCCCTCTATTTCATAAGATCTCATGAACCACCATTTCTACAGCTGTATGTGCAGGCAGAGGCTGGTGCTGCTTTCATGGGAACTGACCCTCTGTCTCTGTACACTGGAGGAGGGGCATACACAAATGTCCTTGAATGCTTTCTACATCTCCAACTGTAATTTTCAGGAAGTAAAATGGTTTTTGCAAGGACCAAGGCTAGCTGGAGCCAGACTGTACTTCTAATTCTGGAGTTTATCAATATTGTAATCCTTCTCTAAGTAGATGTGAATGTGAGAGGAGAGAGGGGAAAGGGAAACGTAAAGTTGGAGAAAGGGTGAGGAAATGCACATAAAGCAGGAAAGAAATGAACTTGAAAGCAGAACATAATAAAAATAGAAGCAGAAAAGGAAACCTGAAAAAAAAAAAGTAAGAAAGACAATTTTTAAAAAAGTTTGATTCTATTTGTCATAAGTACTTGGCTCAACTGCAACTGAGTCTGCAAGATGGAGATGCTGATAGTCTGCAGCAGGCATTGCTCACTTCTGCACAAATTCACATGCTACTGCCAGGGATACAAAGAGAATGAATTGTGACTAGGCAGAGAGAATGAGAAAGAAAGCAAAAGAAAGGCTTAGATCAACAGGGTAATTTAAACTGAAGTATCAGAGATTATTGTAATATATTATGAGATCCTATGGGAAAATGTGCACTTTTTGCTGAGGTTTTCCTATTTTCTTCTGCTGAATTTTGACCTTATTTCTTTTACCCATGCTACTGACATGTCCAGGGGAGTAGTGGCTACTGGAAACAGTAAAGTTGGAGAGAGGGTGAGGAAATGATTTACTGGAAATTTGAATTTCATGTAGACATGTGTGGGAGAAGAAGCTTTAAAATAAAATGGTTAGATTGTGACAGCTGGCTCTGAGACTCAAATTCCTGGACAGCGGGAGCCTCAGTTTGTGCCCCCAGGCTCATGAGTGCAGTCCATGAGGAGTGAAACAGGGAACCATCTGAATTCTCAGGGGTTGCTACTGAGACCTAAGCAGTATGTGGGTATGTTTGAAATCCTCCTGCAGCAATATCATTCCATCTGTGATCTTGCAGTGTGAAGGACTAAAAGCTTTTTCATCAGAAAGCCACAGGAGTCATTTCACAATCAAGATAAGAGGTGGTAGGGTTTCCTTCTTTTTATAATATGTGAATTAAAGCATCTCCCTGAAAGTAAAAGAGCCAGGTTTAACTTCCTCCTCTGGCAGAAAGGATTTAAATAACTTTCCTTCCAAATTGCAGCAATCAGTAGCTGTCCAATTTGCTGTGGGAAAGAGGCTCTCCTTTTTTCCTGTATAATAACCAGAGTGGCTGGGGTGTTCATATGGAAGAAGGTTTCATTGGTTCTGTTTTAGGATCATTAAATAATCATTGGATAAAACACATAAATTCTGCCTAAATGTGGGCTTGGGCTTGACTTTTAACTGAATGACAAAGCATTTGAATTGTGCTTATTTTACAGAGCATGTGTTAAAAAATAAACAGGATACAGGAATCTGGCTTGCAGTCAGAGAACATAAATCTTGTCCTGGAGGTCACCATCCTATAAGACGGAAGCAAACAGATCTAAAAGTAATGTTTCAAAACTTTTTGTGCTGACTGACCAAAGCGTGTTAAAAGTAAGTCAGTCCAACATAACACTGACCTTTTCTCTGTGGCAATGGCTATCCTTGATTCAGTTACCTTAACTTCTTTCAGCAAGCATAAAGGGTTAATATATAAAGTATTTTTATTTACTATATGGCTTTTGGACTCTACTCACCCATTCTACATAGTCTATTTCTTTGTTACCAATCAAGTCTGTCCTCAGCTGTGTAGGTTTTACAACTGACTTAAAAAAAAAAGCAAAGAAAATTTAAATATGTCCTCAGTTTCAGAGGAGCTGAGCACACTGCAACAATTGTAAACTTCAATGGGAGCAAAAGCAGCCACTTCTGGAGACAAGACTTCATACAGGAATCTAAGTATTCTCAGCATTACTTGGCAGCAGGCCCTGTCCTATTGAAAGATATAAACTTCTAAACCAGCTAGTTATTTCTAAAGTTTTTCTCTAGCAATTCACCAAATTTGAAAATTTTGTTCCAGTTGTAATTAATAAGATGAAGGAAATCAGCACATTTGAATGTATTCATAAAATAGCTGCACAGGTCTTTTATTTGCCCTTAAGCAAAATCAGCAGCTTAGACAGATTTTTTGGTTTGGTTTGGGGTTTTTTTTGTTGTTTGTTTATTTTTGTTGGTTTTGTTTGTTTGGAGTTTTGGGGGGTTTCTTTGTTCTTTGGGTTTGGTTTTTTTTTTTAGTAGTTCCTTTTTTAGCACTGAAAAACAGATAAAGAAAAAAATACAGAAATAAGAGTTATTTTCAGAGACTTTTTAGCCCAGAGACTCCTACATTTTGGAATGGAAAGAGGGGAAAAAATCCCAGCAGTGGTACTATTAAGAATGTTTCAGCTATAAACTCAGTAGTGTATCGCAAAATCACTGGTAAAGCAGAGGAGCTGAAGTTCAAAGCACACACCTCTGATGTGGGAAGCAAATAAAAAGATAAAAGGTTTGAACGGATAGAAGGCTCAAGATCCGTTGGTCTTTATGGAATGTAATTCATTTTTAAGTCCTATTTTGACTTCATAAAGTTCAGCTTAACTCACAGTCTTCCTTTACAGTTCTACATCTGATAATTTGATTACGAAAATGAATTCTCCCACATAGCAGAGAATGCTGGCAATCTTGTTCTGATAAGAGATATTTATACAGCACCGCCAAATCACTTAAACATAAGGGGGCCATGTGCTTATCCTCATTTCTGATGACGAGTCCAGTGTGGCTATCTAAGATTTGTCAGCACATGTTGATATTCCCTGCTCATTTGAGGCCAGTGCTTCGCAGTGCTGCTTCAGAGCAACAGCTTTAACTTGGATATTCTCTGAATTTAATTGCTGTGAACTGAAACTTTCTTTATGCTCACATCTTGAAATGGTGCTGATAGAGGACCTAACTTCTAACCTATCCTTGATCAGGGAGAAAGGAAAGATCTAAGTAATTTTGGGGAGTGGAGCAAGGGAAGAAAGGACTAACTTCTGTAAAAAGCAATGTAATTGCTTTAATAATGGCAAATTTGCATATAGCTCAAAGGTAGTGAGTGAGCATAATACATTTGCTTTAAAGTACTCCTTAGAAAGCTTGGACAGCAAAGTAGAATTCAAAATCATAATCATCCATGGTTAAGTTTGGAGAGTTGATTGTAGAATAAAAGTGATGGAAATGATGTTTAGACTCACTGCTTACTCTTCCTTCCTTCCTTTGCCAAATGATATAATCTGATAATCTTTTCCATTTATGCCCATAGCCCAAATTCTGTCTTCAGTTATGAAAGACAAATGAAACCACGACTACAGGAATCATCATATTAAAAGCAAATGTTTGCCTTTCTATTGCAATGAAATTTAGACTGCTGTTTCTAAAACACAGTATACTGAAATTTGTTTTAGTCTGCAGATATTTTGTGTAAGACCCCATTCTGCTAAAAAGTGAATGATTTATTCATCCCTTTTTTTTTAGTGGAATGTAATACCAGTATACGAAAGAAGTAAAACAAGCCTGACTTTGTTCTGATGCTACAAACATTAATAGCTGAAAAAAACACATATAATCTACTAGTGCATTTCTGGGTTACAACAGTTATATAATCTTGAGCTCAGCCAGAGTTGTATAAAATAGAAGAGTGCAGTGCAAGTAAAATTTTGTTTATAGAGAGGTTTCTATATGGAAAAATCATTTCACAAGCTGCCTTTTTATATAAGAATAATTTATCTGGTAATAAAAGCCTTAAGTGGCTAGACAAATATCTTTGGAAGGAGAGAAAGAAAAATAATTCTAGATGTTTTCTGAGCTAATATTTGTTCTTTAAAAACTAGTATGATGTGGCAGAAAATTTGCCTAAATTTAATCCTAAATTCTTTGCATGGAAAGAAAAAGAATCAGATCAGTTATTTTTGAAAGTGTAGTTCTCAAATCTGAGTTCCTTGTTCTAGTAGATACCATTATAGGATCCCAAATACTTTGCATTTGGAAAGCATTGGGTAGAAAGCTTCCTAGGAAGAGGAGAGACTATGAAATACCCAAGAGGCAGTTGCATGGGGCAAAAACTCAGTCACACAGCTTGTAGTGTGAGCTTCTCCATATGTGTACTCCGTAAGAGCTTTCAGCTTTTAAATGCACTTATCAATAGGCTTCCTAAGCCTTGAACTTTGGTCTGCAATGCACTTGCAAATCTGGGATTAAAAGAAAAATTCTGGTTCTGCCTAAGTTTACACAGGACTGTTCTCACTTGTTTTACTTCAGTCTTTACAGATTTTCTGCAGTCAAATATTAGGGAAGCAGTTTCCAGTTGACCTATCTTACTTGACTTTTAAATACTGATATTCTCTTCAATCAGTAACAGATTTGATGTCTGTATTTGCAGTCACTTTTTTTGAATTCAAGATGTAGCTTTAATTCTTAAAAAAACCTTTCTTCATTGTTCCTATTGAAAAGAATTTGATTTGGAATTTTTTCCCTGTATCATTATTCATTGTAGTATTTTATGTAACCTATGGCTGATTTCAACATTGTTCATTACAGATCACCTCTGCTGGACTATTTTAGAGAATTCTTCTGTACTATGTTTGGATGATCATTAGTTGCCAGAAAGGGATTTTGGAATCATAGGGTAACTGAGGTGGAAAGGACCACAGGAGAGCTCTGGTCCAAACTCCTGTACTATGCAGGGTCAGCAATGAGCTCAAGCTAGGGTTGGTCAGAGCTTTGGCCAGCCTGACCATCTCTTGTTTCAATTTCTTGGCCTCTGCAGCACACCATGGGCCTGACTCCATGTCCTCCACAACCTCTGTGCAGGCACTAGCAGGTTCCTGGTAGTGCCTAAATCCAGCCCCTTCCCAGGCTGAGCAAGGCCCCTTCCTTCAGCCTTTCCTGAAAGAGCTCCAGCCACAGAACAACTGGACCACTGGTGTCAGTCTTGTATGGAGGGGCCCGAAACTGGATGCAATATTCTCAGCATGGCCTAGAAAATAGTGAAATAGTAAATAAAAAAATAGAAAATAGTAAATGTTCTACTAACAGTGAGCAGGACAAGACAGATGGGTTCAGAAGAGGAACAGTCACCCGTTGATCTAAGGGCATGAGAGGAGAAAAGGTTCAAAAATACCCTTTTAGAGAGTAACAAAGTTCAGTCAGCATCAGAGTTCAGTATTTCCTGGAGAACTTCTTGTTACAGGCTGCATATAATTATTTGTCTTGTGACTTCAGTCCCCACATATCTTGGTGCAGTGCCTTTCTCTAATCATTGCATTCATCTGAACACAATGCTCTCTCATGGAAGTACACTAGAGACCCACAGTTTGAGAGGATTAATCCCATTTCCTTGGTACATAGAACTTGTGAGTCACTGCCACTACTTGTTTGAGCAGTATTACATGTAAGCATCTTAGTTGTATCTAAACACCCACACTGAAGTTTTTATGTAAGATTCAAATGTGCCCAATTAGCATAAGAAAACCCAGTGCATATTTGTAGAGCAGGTGCAAGCAATGTATCATCTCTTCCTGAACAAAAGGTTAACACATTCCCACAAGTGACTTAATCCAACCTTATCGTTAAAAATTATATGATTGTAAATCGATACAAAGGAAAGTTAAAAAGCTTCAAGTAATGCACTGTAGTCATTAGTTAATATTCAAAAAGGGCAGGGTGTTTGAAAAAAGAGAAAAACTACACCAACTACCAACAACTAATTTGCACACATTGCATTAATTTTAAGAATTAATTATGCTGTAAAATTTAAGCTTAAGTACGTACAGCACGTGCAATGTAGGAGTGGGATGTAACAAGACCTGCAGCTCATGTTTTGATTTGTAGATTTAAAACTTTAGTGAATTGAAAGTAAATGTAAACCTGGAGGATTTCAGTTTTATGATGCAGAACCCCACTGAAAAGGTAAGGCAGGAACTTGGTAGAGTATGAATGATAGTAGTAGTCCCAAATTAACTTTATGATTTTTATCACCTCAGTTAAAAATTGTTCAAGTATATATGTAAGGAAGAGTATTTAATTATTGTATATAGAAAAAGAAGAGGAATTATGATAAAATTCCTGGTTAGATGTCACCATGAGGTGATAGGATGTTAATTGGGCCTTGGGTGAAAAATCTGTGTGTGTATGTGTACAACAGGAAATAAAAATTATTTGGGGAATTTAGTCCTATTGAAGAGGACTATTTAGTCCTATTGAAGGAAATCTGTTGTGAATGATTCCCATCTAGAGATTTTTCTAACCCTGGAGGAGAAGGTGGCATGTAAAGCCTGATTAAATCAGCTCCAGGTTCATCCAACCTAGGAAGCACTGCAGGGATGGCCTTAGGAACAGCCCTCTCAGTGACAAAGGTGAGCAAGGACAGGTCAGCTCTCCAGCCTCTCCTCTGCCTGGAGGCAGCCACAGGGACAGAGGGCTGGACACTTGAACAGGCCTGCAAGGAAGCTCCCAAGGACTGACACTCATTAATGAGCAGCTGCTCTTTTTAACAGGCTTACAGAGCACACGGAGCTGCAGCAATAGTTGTCAGGATTGCTGAGCTGCTATTTATTTCATTTACCAAGAGGTGATTTCCTTCTGATAACCTAGGTTTTGTTAATCTTTGTTGGCTGAGCATCTATGTGCTTTTCTAATGTCTGCTTTTCAATGAGATTTTTTTGTTCAACTGAATTTTGTTTTGTGATTTTTATTTTTTAATTTTCCTTAGAAACAAAATCTGCATCTTTTACAATTCTTTCCAAATGACATTTTTAGTTAAAAAGACCTTGCTTCAGGAAGTGTTGGGTAAAGCTAGAAATTCCAATGTGAGATAGTTTTCTCAAAGTTTCACTAGCTCTTCTTTTTTGCTGCAATTGTTCCCAGACAGTCTTGTACATTCGTGAATGTAGGAAAAAATGTTTGTGGTTCTGCAGACATCATCTCGGGTATGCACACAGGCAGAGTTTTTCAGAAGCAAAGAAAAGCTATGAAAAGGCACTACAGCCAGGCTTTGAGACCAGATATAAAATCATGCTCAAGCTTCTCCTACTTTTCATGTATGTCTATGTGCACAAACATATGAGTCTGACTAAATTTAAAAGATTTAATTTAGCTGTGCTTTTATTAATAAGGTTTTCTTAACATAATAAATTAGCATAACTAGCTCCTGTTTAGTCTTTAAACCATCTAGGCATTAACATCTAAGTATGCTTACAGTCCATAAAGAATCTATTGGGAAAGAAAGTGGGTCATTCTTACTTGACTTCTAAAGTGAAGCAGTGATTACAGGGCAAGAAGGCCAAGTGTGCAAGGCACTCACTAGAGATTTTAAAATCTAAAGAGAAGGCAGTAGTTCTGGATTGTAATTTATAAAGATGTACACAACGTTGGCTAACTTTAAATAACAGTACAAAGAAAGTCAACTTTATTATCTCTTGAGAAGCATAATTTCTACATATGTTGGAATTGCATGATAAAATATATTTAATTGGCTGTACTCTGTGATAGTTGCTTGATTGGATATTGGTAAAAAGATATTAAGTTACAGAGAATCCAACAATTGAACTTCAAAGGCATCAAAAAGGAATACTTTACCTATGTAGGCTACTAATTGTTCAATATGCTTTTCTGTACTGAATTTCACCAAGATATAGTTTGTAATAGATCTGGGCTTTCATTGACTTAGTTCTAGGGCTTACTGAAGCTTCGTTATGCCAGAGCAACCTGAGTATTTCCCACAAATACCAGAAACCTTCTGAGTAATGTAGAACTGATCACGTAATTTTCTTCTGCCAGGTTTTCTTTTGAAGAAATAGTGAAGAAATGGCATATTACTAAGCTCACCTTCCCAATGTTTCCTGTAGCAAGAAGCAGTTCCTCAGCTTAAGAAACAAACAAACCCCACAAAAATTAGGCAAGCAAAAAGCCTAACCTGTTTGCTTGCTCACATCAACTATCAGCTCTGGGAGTGATTAAACTCTGTTAACAAGTTAGCCAGAGAAATTGTAGAATGTCCATCTTTGAAAATTTTAAAAACTTGACTGGACAAGGTTCTAATCAGCCTGATATAAGCCCTGTTAGTGGTGTCTTGATCAGGAAGTTTCATTAAGTTACACCCAGTCAGCCCCTCAGCAGGAATCTCTCCATTAGAAGTTAAATGAGTAGAGTATATTCATTTATGAATTCTGGAAATGGGTAAAAGATCCATTCAAACGTGGTTTAGAAGAGTTTGTTTTCTTAAGCACAGACAGCAACTCTTTTAGGGCTTTCTTTCAAGTTTTTTTGAAATATACATTCAAAACTCTTGCAAAAGGAAACACTGAAAATCGCTAACAGCACAGACTAGTAACTCAGAGAGGTGCTCTTCAACAGCAGTCGAGTGTCTGTGTCACAAACATACTTCAGCGGGTATCTGTTGCCCCCTTCAGACTACTCCCAGTACTAGAGAAAAATAATTAGTCGGAAATCAATAGCATTCTTTACTAATTTTTGGATGGAGATGGGGGAAAAATCCTACGAAGAAAGATACTGTTAAGGAGATAGTTGGTGAAGGTTTTTGGATGTTAGCAAAGGGGGTTTTTTGTGTTAGAAATGCATAGTAATGCAATTAACTTAATGAGTATGACAAGTGATATCTTCATGACACATCTTCAGCTGTTAGGTTCAGTAGTCACAACTGAGGAAAAGAGATTTTTGAGCAGAAGCTGCAGGCTGGGCTGTGGAAACTTGGAAATCAATTCGAGCTTCCAGAGTGCATTTATGCAGTTTTGGTTAAGTGATTCCAACTCTATGATTCATGTCTTCATATGCAAAACAAATTATGTCCTATTTCTCCTTTTACCTTCCTTCTACTTCAGGAAAAGCTTTTGTAGCATGATCAAGGCCAGGCTGGCAGAAAGTCTTCCTTACTTAACCCACAGATGGGGATAACACAGCTGGATTTTATTTGCCTAAACATACCTGTGTGTACATGCAGTGCTCCATGTCCATACACATATGTATCTGTGTCTACATATGTGTGTTCAGCAGCACCCCAATCTCAGCTGAAATGAGGCACTCCCTTTAAAAAGAAACTGCTACCTCAGTGAAAATGTAGGCTGTTAGTATGATAAGAACAACTAGCTAGAAAATACAACCATATCATGAAGTTAAGGCCTGGTGTCTGGGATGTACATTGTTTTAGATTGCCTGAGAAGGTTTTTTAAAACAGATTAGAAGATTTAAAGGAAGATTATTTCATGCATTGTCTTTTTTCTCTAGGGAGAGAAAGAAATTATACTGCTAAAAAGTTATTTTGTATCAATCTTCCCATAGCACAGCCTGCTGAGATAACAGCACAAATAAATACCAGCCTTTTATAGGGGGATATTGCTTTATTATTTCCTCACACACACTTTAAGCCAAACGGCTAAGGAAGAACAGCAATACAGATTTGATGGTGCACTTCATTCCATGTGCCTCATAACATAAAGGTTTCCAGAGAAAAAAACTTACATTTTTCAAAACTAAAATTGTTATTTTCTACTTTGGTGAAGCTGAATTTTCAAAGCTTCTAACTGAAGCTCTCACATACATACAATATATTCTATTTGCTGTCCTGTTGCTACTCATTTTGCTGCTAATAGTAAAAAAAAAAAAGGTAAACTTTTAATTTTTCACATGACAGATTCTCACCACACCGAGGAAAAGCTTGACATCATCCTTGAAGTTAAATCACTCTGATGTGACAGAAGGTTTCTCCTGTTCACACAGATTATACATCCATTGAGATGTAGTGTGATACATCACTGAGGTATGTTGAGTGCTGCCTTTGTCAGTTTGTTGCCTTTGTTTTTAACCCTATAGGTTTGGGTTTATCATCCCCATTCCTTGGCACTCAATGATGTAGGTATCATTACCGGGATCTTCATCTTCTGATTTTGTTACAGTAAATTTGGCCTAAAAGAGGATTAGAAATGTATCACAAATTAATTTTATCACACACATTAGTTTAAATATTCAGTATCTGATGCCAAATCATTGTATTGCCGTGTGTTTATGTATATTATAGCTTTGACCCATATAATTAAAAAACCATTTAAACGAAGGTAGTAAAAGTATCTAACCATTCTGAAAGCATTTAACTTTAAAGTATGTTCACTTTTACAGGAAAACTCTCAGGTAAATATTTGTAGCAATTATTTTATCCATGCTTATCCTCTATGGTCAAGTTCAGCTCACAATCCCTGCTGAACTGTACACTGCCTAGTTAGTTATTAGATGACAACTGACAGGTAAAACTTCTTGAACTTTTGGACTCACCTTTGTTAGCTGCTCTGCAAAGTGTATAGCTGTTTGAGTATGAAGTGTAATTGGTCCACTTTTCACTCTAGACACTCCCTTTGCTAGCGCCATAAAAATGATCAGCTGAAAGTGAGGGAAAGGGAATTATTGAGTTATTCTTCAGATTCTAGGAACTAACTGACTAAAAACAAAAAAGAAAAAATGCAAAATGTCTGTAGATGCAAAAACATAGTCTGTTAAGTTTCATAAAAGTTGATGATGTTGAGTTTTAAGAATGATGTAAGGCTCAAGAAGTTTGGAAATTACTATGGTAATGCCTATTACCAAAGGGCTACTCCTTCTCCACAGCGGAGTTTGCCCCTGAATTCCTGTTACTACAGTTAACTTTGTTCGCCCCCAAGCTCCCCAAAGTCATGCCAGACATCAGGTTAGATTACCTACATGGAGAAAAACTCAGGAACAGGTTCTTTAATTCTAACACTTCCTGATCACATATTCACCAGACAGACACTTTAAGACATTTAACTTGATTTACAAACATCACCATGACAAGTGCTCTGTAACGTGTGATGTAACTCTGTGCAGTTCCATACACACCGAATCTGACTGTGGCTTGTCCCACCAATGGTACTGTGCATGCTCTGAAGAAAGTTGGATGTGTCCGTACTTCCTATTATATTACATAATAGTAATGTGTGCCCAGGTGTTTAAAACTCAGAGGTAACATCATCCTGCCCTGCCTACAACAGCCCAAGATTCTTACCAGGCTAAAATAAGACAGTGGAGGGCCTCCATGCTCAAATGAAATTAGATGAAGAAGACAAATGGGAGCAGCTCCTAGACGTTCTGTTCTCTAATACCTTCACTTAATATAACTCTTTATATGTAACCAGGGAGCTATTTTCATACCACTACATGGAATGCGAAATAAAAGTAAATTCCTGCCTCTTTTTTCCATACTTACTAGTTACAGGAAGGCAAAATTTGAGGGTGATGGTGCAAAGCCAGGAACTGTATGTTATTTGCTAACCATAGTGATGTCTAAGACTTCTAATTAACATCTCATTCTTTCCCTATTCAGATTTCTATTCTTCACAAGTAATGCATACATGTGTGTTCTACATACAGGACCCTTACTTGGTCTTGCAGAGAATCATCCACAGTTCCACCATGTTTAAGATTCTTAAGCAGTATCTCAGCTGCTTCAATGCCAACCTTGTCAGAATTCTTTCCTAACAGAGAAATCCAGGATATTAGGAAGCTGACAATTACTATTTAACATTTTAAAAATACAGACAGAAAAGAATTTACCAAGAAATTACCAACTTTTTAAACCTTATTTTCATGCTCTTGCCTCAAGTATCTGCTTTAAAAACCCTTCCCACCTTATGATGACATTTAGTTCATCCTTCCTAAGCAGTGCAAAGTAGCCCCATTTTGTTAGAAAATGAATTGATTTAAATAATTTAAAACCAAAATCACTTCTATTCTATTTTAATCTAGATTCACTATTGAACAAAAATTTCACAGGTAAACCACAAAGCCTATGTTCTTAAAGTCTAGAAAAATTTTCAGCACAGTGATCCTTAATCCTCCATTCAGATAAAAGGTAAGGTTAGTAGTTTTATAAATTTTGTACAATTTCCATTTACTCATTTAAATCTTTTCATTTCTGGTGTCCTTTATCACTAAACAACATTTAAAAATGCATCACTCAAAGCATCAGATTTTTAGACAGATGATTTTTCAGATTCCTATTTGTTATCACTATATTCAGTTAAATTTCAAAGACTTCACGGAATTCCTACCTCTCTTGCCAAGGGATGACCCAGCTAACAAACAACCTGTTGAAGTCTCTGCAACAATGCTAGGCAGGAAAAACAGCATCAAAATTAGGCACATAATCACTCACATTACAGTTTATTTATCAGACATATAATTATAAGATCTAGCTATCAACCACCAAGATTACAGATATCAATAGAAAGTTTGAACTCCTCTTACATTATTCCACTTCCAGTTCCAATGGCTTGATCATCAGGTTCTCTAACAGGCTGAATATTAATATAAAGATCTCTGATTTCTTTTCTGATGCATCTCACTGCTGCCGATGACATGTCTTTTGCCA
Organism: Xenops minutus; assembly: GCA_035221455.1. Classification (NCBI taxonomy): domain Eukaryota; kingdom Metazoa; phylum Chordata; class Aves; order Passeriformes; family Furnariidae; genus Xenops; species Xenops minutus. The sequence goes on along the minus strand of JAWWEE010000004.1, from coordinate 18,880,413 downwards.
GCTAACAAGATAAGAGATAGAAACAGTAATTAAATTATGTAACTACAACAATACTTTCTCCTCATAAGTCTAATTAATGACTGTTATAAAGATGGATGCAGAATCTTCAGTATCAATACAAATTCAAGAACTTTTCTTCATTCTTAGGGAGAAAGATTTTAGTCTTGAGTATATCAAAACACTAGATTTGACAAAAACCCAAAAAAACACCAAAACCAACTGCAAAAACAGCACCCCACAATTTTTATGTACAGGATATATTCTATAAGAGATAATACAATAACAATTTTAAATCACAGGCAAATGGGGACACATGAAGCTTGTCCCATCCTTGTGATCTAATCATAGCTAATACTCATAGGTTTGGAGATTTTAAGACCAAGACCAGCAATCCACAGCTCTTCAAAAAGTAACTCAGTTTCTCCTCTTCCTTCCTCTAATAATTCCTAGCCTGTGTGTGAGAAGGAACCTTTAGGAGATCCCACCACTCAGGACAGAAAGGAAGTACAAAGAGCAAATTTATCTCCATTTTATTTTTAGCTAAACCTTCCCTTAATTTGTTCTAATACCCTTAGCAATGGTTGAAAAATCTGATGTTTTCTGACCTCTGCCTATTACAGTGCACCATAACTTACCTGTAAATCTATGAACAAGAGCCACGATTTCAGATTTAAAATAATCTATTCAAACATGAGTGATACATAAATCAGATATAAGATACCCCTCATCGCATGCTAAAGACTTTTGAATAGTCATATGAAGGATATTGAGGATAATGTTCTCATTTCCTGTTTAAGCTATACAGTGCTATGCAATAAATGTGTTTTAGAAATGTCCAATATACTATTTTACAGCCTGAATAACTGAAGCCATTTAATAAGGCTATTAAGTTTATATGGGAAAGAATGCAGAATACTGGAACAGTAGATGAATTTTAAGTAATTATGTGCAATTTTATATAGATATATGAAATTGGATACTACCAGAACTACCATCAGCACTTACTTTGATAGGCAGTGCTCCAGCAACAAATGCTCTTCCATATATCTTTGTCACTGTGCCACGATCTGTTAAGTTAATTGGGCTCAACTCTTTGACTGGAGACATCTGCACTACAACTTCACCACCTCCCTGAGGATAGTAGCCCCTGTTTAGAAACAGTAATCAGATATAACCAAACACAAAGATCACAAGGAAACTAGAAAATGGCAAGAAGGCTCTTCATATATTTCACTATAAATTTTTATGTTCTCTTTTACTGTACATAGTATGTTTCTTGATGTCTGCATTAGAAACCTTTATAGTGGAACTACGTCCTCTAACAGTATTACTTTGTAACGTACATCTTCTTAAGTGCCTAACACCAACCTAAATGGCACCTCAGGAGAAGCTCAGTAAGGTGCTGCCTGTTCAGCATGCACTGGCCTCAGGGGTAGCCAATAGGAAACATTACACAGCAGCTGTAGACTCAGCAATGAAAAACAGACAGGAAAGAACCTCATCACATTTATCATATGGTGACAGTACACACAGGGACATCCCTCAGTTTGATTGAGAGCACCTTGTGTGTGTGCCTCTGTGCTCACACACAGGTTCAGCAAGGCCTGTCTCTGCCATGTGACTCCACAACTCACCTCCTTTTTATGTCACAATTAAATGTGAAATTGAACTTTTCAACTATTGGCTTAAAAACCTGAAAAACAAACACATATAAAAACACAGAGAGAATTTATTTTGTATTGATTTGCCACTATTTTATGCAGTCTTCAAAGAAAAGAAAAAGAAGCTCAAGACAAAAATTTCAGTTCCATTATTACAAAAAACAGCCAGTCTCACACATACAGCTGATTTGATATTCCACATATTTCATACTAAATGTCACTTTGTGTAAAAGGATTTTCTTAAGGAAAAAGGAAGAGCAAATCACAGCACTTTTGGAGAAAAGAAAATATTTTATGTGAAATTTTCTTTAGTAATTAAAAACAGACTACTTGCTGTTTCAGGAAATTCCATGAAACATTGGTTGCTCTCCACATACAGTACACTAATAGTGTTATAGTCCCATGCCTAATTCCATAATCACAAACAAACCTACAGTAAGAGCAACAGAAGCACAGCAGTTACATTGAATACATATTCATAAAAGATGCACCAAGCCAAAGGAATTTTTCCCTACCATGACTGTGTAGTCTATCTGAGGAGCCATCTCAGCATTAGTCCCACCTTTTAATTGAAGCTCTGATGGGGAAGAAGCAAACAGCACACAGGGCATTGCTACTTGCATCAGTAGACACACACTCCTAAAAGCAATTATAAGATACTCAGATCTCACACAGTCATAATCCATAGAATTCCATAGAATCATTACATATCAAAGACAAAAGACTTTCCAGAGCATTTACATAAGCATTTTATCTTTAAAATTTTCTATAAACTCATTAATCTTAAAAAATCCTAACTTAAAGCTTCATGTCCCTAGCAAGCCTAAAGATTTTTACTTCGCTATAATTGCATCTTTAATAGTTCTGTTTGAAATAAAAGTAAGGCATCTTACTTAGTATACTGATGGGATTGTGAAAACTGTGGGTTTAGCTAGCAAATGATAAAAGCAGAGAAGGCTTAGGCCTTGCATGTACTTTATTCATACATATCCTATCTATACTACAGGTTCCTTGGTCACATAAATCTGACTCAGGCTGCACATATTCTGGGTGATTACCCATATATAAATGTTCTTTTTTGCCCCAGTCTTTTGTGATAATTTTCAAGTTACCAAATGTCTTCTGTCATAATTCTAAGGTTACCAGAAGTTATGTACAAAGACATACCCTGCTGTTTTTGTATCTGCTATATGAGTTCCACCTTTGATCTTCCCAGGAGTGAAGGTTATTTCTGTTGAGCCAATTTCTCCACCGTTCAGCTTCCCATCGCAGAGATCTCGAACAATCTCCAATCCAGACAGATGCTGAGGCCTTGGAGTGAAAATACAAAATTAAAGATACATGCAAGTAGACTACATACTCATGTGACAGTAAAAGAACTACTAAACACCAACTAATAAACACTGCAACTGCAAATTTCTGATCGGACAAGGACCAGAAATTCACTCTGGTTGCTACAGTACTTCTCCTGAGTTCACAGGAGCCAAAGGAGCAGCATTCAGGCCATTCTGGAACATGCAGGATTCTGGTATCTTCCATTAGAACGGGTCCAGACAGACAGATGAAATGCAGGAGCAGTCGCTTGTCCTAATGTGGCCAATGCTTGGACAGAAATGGAACGGGATAACGATGGCAATACTGGCCGAGCAAGAACCCCACAGCAGAGCGAGCAGGTTTGCTACGTGTGCGCCTTGTTGTGCGTTTCCTTTGGTTTGGGTAACTCACACAGGAAACGCACTAGCTGTTCTTATCGCTGCACGCTCGGTGAGCTGTGTTTTCCCGAGGCATTATGTGACTGTATTTCTCGTTTCGTCCCGTGTGCTCCGCTCGGCTCCTCTGGAACCTCCTCCGAGGCGGCGGCCGAGGGGACCGAGCCCGGGGCGGCCCCAGCGCTGCCCCCGAGGGGCCCTGCCGGCACCTCCTGCTGCCCAGGCTTTCTCAGCGCCACGGGACCGTCCCCCGGGAGCGCTCCCTGCGCGGCCGCGGCCCCGGGGCTCTCACCTGAGGCCGGGCTGGCTCCGCCCGGCGCGGATCCGGCGCACCCGCAGCGGCAGCCCCAGCAGGCAGCTCAGCGCCGTGCACACCCGCAGGATCTGCCCGCCCTGCTCGGACAAACGGCGCTCGTCAGGCGCTGCGGGCCCCGCCAGCGCCCTGCCCGCCCGGGCACGGGGATGGGCACGGGGACGGGGACAGGGACGGGCACGGGGACGGCCGGGCCGCCGCTGGCGCTCACCCCCTCCATGATGCCGCCGTCTATCTCCACCCGGTCCCCGTCCATCGCTGCCGCCGAGCGGCGTCCCTCGCACAGCACGCGCCGATGGCGGCCCGGCGGGGCCCGGGACACCGAGAGCCCGCGGAGAAGCAGCCCCGGCACCCGGAGCGTGGCCGGGATGTGCCGGGGCCGGGGCCGGGATGTGCCGGGGCCGGGATGTGCCGGTGTCGGTACCGGGACGTGCCGGGGCCGGGACGTGCCGGGGGCGGTGCCGGGGCCGCGAGCAGGCGCAAGGCGCAGGGCGCAGACACCGCCCCGGCCCCGAGCGGAGGAGCGGCGGGCCGGGCCGGGCCGGGCCGGGGGCAGGGCCCGCTCCCCGCGGTGCCGGCCGAGGGCCAGCTGCGGCTCGGCGTGCCGAGGGGGCAGTGCTGGTCCCCTGTGCTGGAGCGGCGACAGCTGCGGCAGCTCGCAGGTCAGCGCCGGGGGAGAGCGGCCGGACTGCTGCCCGCACGGTTAGGAGCGAGTTCTCCTCAGAATGAGAGAATCAGTTAGGTTGGAAAAGAGCTCCGCGATCATGGAGTTCAACCTGTGACCGAACATCACCATGCCAACCAGACCATGGCATTAAGTGCCACGTCTGGTCTTTCCTTAAACACCTCCAGGGATGATGACTCCACCACCTCCCTGGGCAGCCCGTTCCGATGTCTAACCCCCCCTTCTGCGAAGAAATTCTTCCTAATGTCCGACCTAAACCTCCCCGGGCGCAGCTTAACACGGTGTCTTCTGGTCCTATCGCTAGTCTCCCGGGAGAAGAGGCCGCCCTCGCCCGGCTACGGCCTCCACTCAGGTAGAAGCACGGCCATGGCCGTGTTGGTCAGGCAGGCACCCCCTCACTTTGCCGCACGTGTATCGAGAATGGCCGGGCCCCTGGGGCTGGGGCTGCCCTGCCCTGCCCTGCCCTGCCCCGCGGGTCCCTTGGCCGTGTGTGGGCCCTGCCCGGCCCGGCCCGGCCCCGCCCCCCGCCTGGCGGGCCGTGCGGCGCGGCCGCCGCCGGTTGGCTGTGCCGGGGGTGTGTGCGGCCCGCGCCAAGATGGCGGCCGTGACCGCGCTGAGGGGCGGCTGCCGAGCCGCGCGGCGCCTGGTAAGGGCAGCGGGGGCCGCTCCGGTGGCCAGCCGGGCCGGGACGGGACGGGAGGGGAGGGGAGGGATAGCGCGCAGCGTCCCGCCGCCGCGGCGGCATCGGCATCATCCCGGAGCGCCGGTGCTGCCGTCCAGCCGGCAGCCAGCGAGCAGCGCGCGGCCGCAGCGCGACCTGCCCGCGGACCTGCCGCCTGCCCCGCGCCGGCGGGCGGGCAGCGCCTCAGCCCCCCGGCCCGGCCCGGCCCCG
>JAWWEE010000004.1:18844589-18875053 GCA_035221455.1 Xenops minutus | reverse complement strand
AGATACAGCCCGCACAGACACCCCCTGCACGGATACACCCCGCATGGACACCCCCCGCACAGACACCCGCCGCACAGACACCCCGCACAGACAGCCTCCACACAGATACACCCCGCACAGGCACCCCCCGCACAGACACCCCCCGCACAGACACCCCCCGCACAGACAGCCCCGCACAGACAGCCCCGCACAGACACCCCGCACAGACACCCTGTGCCCCGCATAGACAGCCCGCACAGACACCCCCGCACAGCCCCCCCGTGCCCCGCACAGCCCCCGGAACGGCCCCCCGCCCCTGTTCCCTCTGTGCCTCTCTGTATCAAGCCCGTGACATCCCTCTCTGTTCAAGCCGCCCGACCCGCTGCTCTGCCCGTCCTTGCGCTGCCACCGCCGCTCCCCCATCAGCTCAGGGGCGGTGTGCCCGCCTGTAATAGCGAGGGAAACGTATTGCTGTGAATTCCTTTGAGCCTTGATCCTTGAAACGTAGTTGAGATACCGTAGCATAAGAAGAGAATCTACTTGGTTGTCTTTTAGGACGCTTAAAATCTCATATAGTGTCGTGAAGATTTCATTCATGCTTTCTTCTGTCTTGTATTATAGTCTTCCTGCTGTTCTCAAAAGTGTTGGTTTCCAGTTTTGTCACTGCTGTTTTGTGGAATGTCAGAAAAAGAAATAACTTTTGTAATATCATATAAGTAGGTACAAAATTAAGGCTCAGTTCCAGTTACCATTATTATTTTTTTCTCTAAGTAGCAATTCATGTTATACTTTCAAATAATAATGGTGAAAACTTTTAAGTGATACTTTTGTCATCTAGTTTTAGGCTATTTATAAGTAATTTTACTAATTAAGAGCATTGAAAATAACAGTTTAGTTTTCTAACCATCTACTCTTAAACCCAAAGGGAGAATCTGATAAGATGAAAATGCTCATCTTATCTATGTGCATGCTGAACTATAGAATTGGCTGGTTTATAGTGTATGTTTCCTGCAAGCACATTTTGAGTCTCGCTAGATGCTAATTCTTGTGACCATCTGCTTTGAAACAGTGGTAAAGTCCAAGAAATAATTTGGTTATTATAATGTTAAAGGACTTAGTTTAACAGTCTCATTGTCTTTGTAAACACTTTGGATAGCAAAAGGAAGAAGGAAAAAGTCGTGGTGGTTGTCCATGGGAGCTGTACATTGTGAAGAAGGAAAGAGAGGAGCCTGAGGGCCTTTGTGTAAAGCAGTAGGGAAATTGCAGTTACCTGGACACTAGGACATGTGCCAGTTAGTTAGGTGAGAAATAACCTCAGGCTAAAATAGGCTACCAAGGGCATTGCTTTACTATATAGACAACTATATACTTGGAGATACAGAATATGTATGCAAAACAAATCCAATATGAGTAAATATTTATTAAAATGACTCAGTGTGACAGCAAATCAAGAGAGTTCAATAGGGGAGTATCCTTTAATGAGAAGTCATTGCCTTTGGGTACGAACTGTACAATTTGACTTTGAAATTTAGTGTTGCTCCATCAGGTAATTGGTTCCCTGCAGACTGCATAAAAATATTTTTTTCTTCGGCCAGCAGTAGATTTTTAGGTTCAGTGGCAATTTAGAAAATCACAGTTGGCTTCTTTTTAAGGAAACAACCAAACCTGAGCCTAATGGGCAAGGCAGTTCTCTCCCAGATAGCTGCAGCTCCTGTGTTGCTTGGGTCAAACCACGGCTCTTAGTCAACCAGGCTGGTATGTCCTCAGGATCAGCAAGGGACTGGAGTGGGCCCTCAGTTTCTTTTTGCCACAGTAGCTCTGCACATTGAAGACTTGCATAGGAAAGGTGTTATTTTGTTGTGGCATTATCGCCTTTAAATTGCCATATAGTGTAAAAGTGGTGACATAAATTTAACTGATAGTACTGGGCTTCTTGGGTTTTTATTGCTATTTTTTTTCCAGATATCAAGATATGTAGATGGGTATGCTATGGGTATTAAACCTAATTTTGTCTTTTGTGTGCTTTTTTATTTCCTTATTTGGCATTACACAGAAAATAGTACTATGGTGATTAAATACTGAAATCAATAAGCGCAGTCTCTTTATTTGATGGATTTTAATCTTTTCCTTATTAGGAAGGAACACACTGCTCTATGAAGTGATTGTGTAGTGTATTATTACTGTAACATAGTAGCACACCAACTTTTAATGGAGAATGTGTAAAATTGCAAACCAAAAAGATTCCGTTTTTAAAAAAATCATGACTTCTGAATAATTCCTACAAATATAATATGAAACATTGTGGTAACTTTTCTGTAACAAGACCAGTCTCTTTTTTTGGCAGTGACTTTACTAATTCACTACCTGCACTGGTTACCAAATGTTAAAAACACATGGAAACCATTGTGAAACTTCACATTTAGAAATAGTTCAGAGATTTGATGTGCTTCTTGTGATCATCCTTGCAGGTAAATATTGAATGTTTTTTATTAGGGTCATATAAAGAGAAAAGAATTTTATTGTAAGTTAGTGACAAAAAGGCCGAGTTGGATGCCTTTTTTTGCAACATTTTTATGTAACCATGTAACCTTCAAGTGGAAAGAAAACAAGAATTAAAAATAGAAAAAAATAGGATTGTGAAGATGTACATTGTATAGCATTTTTGTAATTTAATGGGAATTTTAAATGTATTCATAAAATATGCTTTTCCGTAGCTTAAAATTACCATGTTATGTGATTGTTGAATAGGGAAAGTTGTTTAGAGGACTAATGAAAAGGATTTCCTGTTTGCTTGTTATAGGAATTAGAAAAAATACTTATTCTAGATCAGTAGATGCAATCTCAATAGCAGCTGGCTGAAAAGTAACTCATATAATATAACTTTGTTGTGTCCACTATGATAGATTGTGTTGTATAAATGTTTGTTCCTTAAAGAAAGGTGATATTAAAAAGCTTGCAATGCTATATTATTTGATCTAGAAAACGCTTACATTGTCAGCTCAGAATTGCATGGCCTCCTGAATATTCTACCTTTTAAAAAGTGTAACTTAGTATCAAATAGTTAAACAGTTTGGGGTGTGGGGAGGGCAGTCGGGAAGTTTCATATGCTCTGTAATTACTGAAAGGATTTTTCAAAAAAGAAGTTAAAATAACCTTTCCCATGCAGGTGTGCTGTTTTCTGGCTCTTCTAAGAAGATAATTTCTAAATTTTACAGTTTTGAGCTACTTGAGGTACATTGTAGCACCTGAATTTTTGTTTTCATATCTCTAAATTAATTAGAGATAGTATCTGCAGAGAAATTGTTACTTTTATAAATTTTACAGCACTCTAAGACAACATAACACCAGAATTACATTAAATTTAAGAAATCTTACTAAATAAGAATATGTCTGGACTAACTTGTGTTGAGATTAATAAAATACCTGTTTATGTCAATGCAAGCACTACTGGCTTTGTTTTTGACCACGATCATGGCTGATTACGTGATGCTTTACAGCATAAAGATTTGTCTGAAGAACCTTTTAGAAAAATTCTGTAGACCTTTTAAAGTTGATTTCTGGATACAATTGTAACCATAAAAGAAAATGATCTCACGCCCAGCTCTTAAAAAAATGTCTTTAAAGTTACATGAAATAATATTTACTTGAAGATGGTTGCCTTCTATATATTAATAAAAATGAAAGGGCAACTCTCTGTGCCCTCTGGTGTGAATTTGCTTTCCAGTTAGTACTTCTGATCAAACTTTGATTGGAATAAGAACTGATGAAGAAAAATATGCTGGTTTTCCCTGCAGTCTAGGAGCCCCTTCCAGCGTTCATTCTGGATAAGGATATTTCAGATGGCTGATGTAGTTGATACTATGTGTGCTTTTCATGTGCATGTCCCGATTAAGCTAATTCCTTAGAGAAACAATAACAAATATGAATCTCTGACCAGATCATGTAATGATTTTTTTAAATAGGTTATTTCATTGTGGCTTTGATCTATCCCTGTATTGTCTTAGTAAAAGAAGTTAAAGACCTGGCAAAGCTTATGCTAATATAATGGTTATTGTACATTCAAATATGTATTCAATGTAATTGTGTTTCCTTAAGAACTTCTCTTATATAGACTAGACTGACACTATTTTAGTATTACTGTTGCATCAGGAATATTAGATGAACTCTGCATTTCTCAGTCCATTGTATTAACACTTGAGACTTTTCTCCCCCAGGTTTGCATTCATCGTGTTAGATCGTGCAGCAGCATTCGCTTTATAAAATCAAAATATGTGTGCGTGTTTGACAAATCTGCCCTCAAGTTTAGTCATCAACAGCGATTATTCAGAACATCTCCTGGTAATCTTTTTCATAATAAAATAATTTATTTTTTTTGCTATTTTATGAGTGTTATGTTATCGGTTTGTATATGGCTGGTATATAAACTTTCTGATGCATTCAGATTTTTCCGTTGGATAACTTGTATTTAATATTTAGCATGCTGTATTTTCTTATTGTCTGTTTTAAGTTTCCTGTGGCCAAATTGTCCAGTTTAAGCTTTCCGACATTGGAGAAGGGATTACAGAGGTGACTGTGAAAGAATGGTAAGCTCTGCTTTCTTAGAAATACACTAGGAAATCGGGAGGTAGCTGTGTTATCAATTAGTTATCGGAGAATGTTTTCTGGGTTACTAGTGAAGTTTTTCATTTCATTTTCCACATGTTAAAACCATGCACATACTGAGCTTTGCATTTTTTTAATTTGCAGTCTAGTTTATTTGTGAGTGGAAAAGGTCAAAGAAATGGGATGCCCGAATTGTGCCTGTATATGGGCTTTCCTTCAGTGAGTAATGTTTGTAGTGTTCAGGAGGTCTGTCTTTTATTATGCTTACTTAGGCTGAGCTTTAGAAATGAATTAATAGTCCAGATAATCCACATAATTTTATTTTATACCCCTTCTCTGTTGATTTTAGTAAAAGATTCGAACTTTTAAATTGTTCCTTAAAAGCCAGTGATGAATGGATTAAACAAAATCAGTGTACAGTGAAGAAAGGGAGTGCTGAAATGCCTCATTCTTTTACAAATACCTTTTTGTGTAGAAGATCATATAGCGATCCTGACAATTAGAAAGTAAGAACTTCATTAGATTCAGACTAAGGTGGGCTCATTCTTGTTTTTAGATGATTTATGATCTGAGAAGAAAACTCTGATTTACTAAAGTAAATGTAATATGTGTTTGACAATATTCTAAATCATTGTGTCATTTCACACAGCAAAGGGTTCTGCAGCAGCCAGGCAAAATGCATATAGCAAATGTATCCAGTATGTAGAATTTGTCTTCTTAAATGGACTGTGTTTTCATGTTGTGAGGATGTACATAACTGAATGTAACAAGAGAATACCCAGCACAGATTTTCACACTTCCTGTGTTTTACACTAGCCCGTGTCTTTCCTCTCAGGTATATAAAAGAAGGTGACAGTGTGTCTCAGTTTGACAGCATTTGTGAAGTCCAAAGTGATAAAGCTTCTGTTACAATTACCAGTCGTTATGATGGTGTCATTAGAAAGCTCCATTACAGTATAGATGATATTGCTTTTGTTGGAAAACCATTAGTAGACATTGAAATTGATGCTTCGAAAGGTATTGTAAGACATTTTTTTCTCTTGTGTATTTTATGTTTGTTGTCATAAAAACATCAGTGACAGAGAAGTTGACTTTTTCCTCTTGAAAATCTTAACAATTAATATTTTTTCCCTTTATAAAGTCAAGAAAATTGAGTAGAGAAAGCTTGTGATATTTTTTTAGAACTTAAAATCTCAAAAGCCAAACATATCCTATTGAATATTTAGCAAGGTGTGTTCGCATCCACAGTAACTCAAAGTGCATGTTAAAAACTTTAGCTATCACAGAATGGTTGAGGCTGGAATTTAACAAATGCTTATAATGTAGCAAAGTCAAATTTTTTGGTTTTATTTGCAGGTGTTGCCTCAGAAGAAGATGTTGTTGAAACCCCTCCTATGTCTCATGACGAGCACACTCACCAAGAGATAAAAGGTCACAAAACATTAGCAACCCCTGCAGTCCGTCGCCTGGCCATGGAGAACAATGTAGGTTTGCTGAATAAGGTCCTGTTGCATTTTATCCAGCTTTTATATGGCATTTTGACTGACTATAAGAACATTGATCTAGAGGAAAGACTTGTTTCCAAATACATTTTGAATGTGTGAAAACTGTTGTGAAATTAAGAGAATTGTGCTTTCTGATGATTATGGTGCATAGAAAATGAATTACTGGACTTAAAATGCAGCTTGGATGCTTTAGGATGAAGATTAAGAAATCCTGGGACAGAAGGAGGAGGAGGGAAAAATAAAATCTCATGTTTAGCTACCTAGTTCTCTTTTTCAGATTTGTATTAGAGCAGAGGATATACTAAGTGATCTTTTTTTATGTGCCTTTCTAATGCCTTTTTTTTCCTTATGAATGTATGAATATTCCATTAGTTTTGAAAGTTTGTGATGCACTCTCAGGAGAAAAATAAAACAATAAGTAGAGAAAATTAAATGACAAATAGCACTCCTCAAATTCATATTTCACTATTGATCCTGTGAAATAATTAAGAGGTAAGTAGTATTCATAGTTCCTCCTTAAAATATGCCACTAAACAGTGGGACTTTTGGATGATTTGAAGAATTAGGTCAAGTATCTAACAAATTATAGAAAGGGAGAGAAAACTGCAGGTATGTTGGGTTGGTAATGGGAATAATTTTTAACCATATTTCACAATATAGGCTATTTTTATATTGCTGTAAAACTAAAGTGTCACAGCTTGCTATGTACTTTTCAGATTAAATTGAGTGAAGTTGTTGGAACAGGGAAAGATAACAGAATCCTTAAAGAAGACATACTCAATTACTTGGCCAAGCAAACAGGAGCTATTTTACCTCCATCACCGAAGGCTGAAATTATCCCTCCTTTGCCAAAATCAGAGACTGTGCCAGCTGCTCCAAAGGACAAAGCACGCAAAATCCCAGTACCTGTTTCCAGACCCATTGTGTTTTCAGGAAAGGATAAGACTGAACCTGTAACAGGTAAATCATGAAATATAAAATCTTGAGATCATGTTCACAGTAGACTACCAGCAAATGTTGCTCTGTGAAAAGCTGGTTCCTTTTGATGGGAGTGTGTTTCATGTTATGCCAGTGAGCAGTTAGGAAAACATGCTCTGTAAGAAGTGTCTCTGAAATAATTTTACAAAATATTTGTTCATGTTTCGGTTGGATGGAATTGGGCTGCAAATTGAACTTGCTTATTCTTCAAATATATGCTGAAAAAGGTAGGAATTCTGAAACATGGATTCGTCACAGTAGGAATCATCATGCAATTAGTGGTGAAGTGCAGTGGATTTAAGGGTTTATCAGTGCTTAATAACAGCATACTTCAGCATTCACACTTGTTCTGGAGAAGAATGCCACAAAAGACTCTAAGGTAGAAAAGAAAGCACATTAAAAGGCAAAGATAAAAGTTTTTTGCTTGTCTTTCAAGCAATGTGTATTTGGAGAGGCTGGAAAGAGTAATGCAGATTATCATATTATGATTTCAAATGCCTACATACATAGGAGAGAGGTGCAGTTATATAATCTGAGGTGCTACAGTTGTAAAAATTGAGTTGCATGAACTGAATAACTGTTGCATGTACTGAATAACTGTTGCATGTACTGAATAAGTGCTCTTTACTCTGTCCTTTTTTTGTTGTGGTTTGGCTTTGGTTTGGTTTAGTTTTTTTAAGTTGTGTAATTTGTTTAATGAAAACAAATCATTAAATTTCACCATAACTTCACACAAGCTGGTTTTGTTGGTTTAAGAAGTCAGCAAATATTTTCCAGGTTTTCAGAAGGCGATGGTAAAGACTATGAGTGCAGCCCTGAAGATCCCTCATTTTGGTTATTGTGATGAAATTGATTTGACTCAGCTTGTTCAGTTGCGAGAAGAGCTGAAACCTCTGGCTGAAATCCGTGGAGTTAAGCTTTCCTTTATGCCTTTCTTCATAAAGGTGAGACATGCAGCAGAGCACTGTATGCAATATTTGCACAACTTTTGCTAAAATCTTTTCAATGATTGTTTGGAGCACCTTTCTATCAACTAAATTACAACAGATCACAAGCAAAGTCTCAGCTTTTCTTGTTTATTGAACAGCTTATCAATTTGCAGGTGGAATTGCACTTAGAGTTGTGTAATATCATTGAAATCTTTGAAATATTAATGAGGAAGGACAGAGCAGCTTAAGTGTCATTCAGCATGGCAACAAATGTTACTAGGCATCGGATTTGCACAAAACAAATTTTGGAAACTGTCAGTATTTTTTTGAGCTCCTTTAAAATGAACCTCACATGGAATGCATCATTGTTGTTGTTATTAGTATTATTACAGTATTTGTATTGAATAATTTGAATTGAATGAGTGCCTTAGGTGAATCAGTATGTCTCTTCTGTTGTTCAGAACACCAGGCACTTGTGCTCATTTAGCTGCTGTGGTTCCATTTCCAACTGTTGGCATCACTGAATGCAGAGCTTACTCTGAACCTCTGGTAATGCTATTGCAGTTGGAGTGCTGTGTAACCACTCATCCTGCTCACTGTCTTTAGGGGCAATTGATATTACTTCCTTGAAAAAGTGTCATCTAAGTTAAGAACTGACAATGACGTTGCAGCTGAATCTCAACTTTTGGGATATTTGAATTCTGGAACAGAAATGACAAATGCAAATTCAACTTCAATTATACTGTGGAAAGGGGTTATCACTATATGTCTGTTTGATGTATATTTGGTTTTTCTAAGTTGTTCTTTGTTGGTTTCTTTTCTGTCCTAATAATGACAAAACATCAACAGGTGTGTTACCAAGAGTTTAAGACAGATTTGATTGTGCTGAGGAAATCCATATTGTTATCAATCTAAATTATCTCCTACTATTACTTCCTTTTCATGGAGTTTTCTGGTTATAAAATATAAAAATCTATCCATTTTGTTTTGTTTCTTTATATTTAACAGGCAGCCTCTCTGGGATTATTGCAGTATCCCATTCTTAATGCTTCTTTGGATGAAAACTGTCAAAATGTCACATACAAGGTTTGTAAACTACTGATAAAAGGTGTGAGTAGAAAACCTAAAGTACTATCTAACAAGGGCTTTTCAAAATGTCTGAGTTAATTTTAAGACCCAAAAGTGTGGTGTTGTGCTGGAAAATAATTTGCGTGTCAGATTCTTGAGTTTGGATTTGATTTATTATTGGCCTTACTTCAGTAGTTGGTTAAGTGAGGGTCACTTTATTATTCAGGCTTGCCTCAAAAACACATATTAATATAGTGATTACCTATTTTTTCCTTAATAGGGGGCAAGCATTTAAAATGTGAATATTTAAAATCTAATACAACAATTTTTTCATAATGGCACAGTAGTTCTATTGTTCCAACACATGTATTGAAGTTATATTTTAAACTCAGTTTTGATAAAAATTATTTAATTTTCTTACAAGCTGCTGGATTAATACTCCTGGAAAGCAAGTGTCTATTTTCTTAAGTGATGTGCATGTGCTTCTAGCAGTGCAAACTCCTTTTGAGTTGTTTTATCAAAATCTCTCAGAATTGTTATACTCCTTCTAGCAAATGAAAGGCAACTCAGTTTCCTTCTTTTTTTAATTTTAGTGTTCTCTTTAAAATCTGCTACTTATTTTGTTAGACTTACAATCATTCGAAAATTCAATGCTTTCAGTGTGAAATTAATTCCTGGATTTTGTATTCCCTGGGTGTGAAATTGCCAACAATTTGCAGGTGTGGAAAGCTAATATTTAAAAATTTACCTCCTTTTCTTCCCTCAAAGTTGTATAGAGGAGTTGCTTACTACAGACAACGTTTTCTAGGTTAAAAAGATAAATAAGGAAGATGTAACTGAAGTGTCTTTTTATGTAAAATACGTTTTATGTTGACAGCTTATAATAATGTCCGGTTACTGAAACTTTTTGCAGGCTTCACACAACATTGGAGTTGCAATGGACACAGGGCAAGGTTTAATTGTCCCAAATGTGAAGAATGTCCAAGTCTGTAGTGTGTTTGACATTGCTTCTGAACTGAATCGCCTACAGTCCTTGGGCTCTGCAGGCCAGCTGGGAACAAGTGACCTCACTGGGGGGACATTCACCCTTTCAAATATTGGCACAGTAAGTACAGGAAACATGGGAACTACATCTGAAAACTGCTTCTGAAATGAAAACTTTACTGAAGTTTAACATACAGTGAACAAAACCTGAGCAATTAATTCAAGAGGCAATCTCCTCTTAAAAAACCGAAACCATTTTGTAAATAATATCCCCAGCTTTTTCTTTTCTAGATTGGTGGCACGTATGCCAAACCAGTGATACTACCTCCTGAAGTAGCTATTGGAGCACTTGGAAAGATACAGGTATATTAACTTTATCTCATTTATATGGGTGTTTAGCTCAACTGTAATGAGAATGAAATAGTCTCCTTTTGTGTTTGGGTTTTATTTAATATAAACATTTCTTTATATTAGAGAAACTGCATAGCTTGTGATTGCACAGTTTTATGCTGTTTTTAGATGACTGCAGGCACCAAATGTTTAACTAGAAGTCTTTTACACCAAAGGTTCAGATTTGTTTTCCAGAATCCTGTTATATTTCACTCATATCTATGTTTAGCCTTGTAATTATCAGGAAACAACATAAATGTATTTTTACAAGTTTTGCAACATGGCAATAGCATTTTTGCTATCATCAAGGAGAAAAGTTGAGAAGTACTCTGATAATGAGGTTTAATTTCATGAGCCAGATAGCTGAATCCTTACAGAAATTTGTATGGTAAAGGCAGTTTTATGTTTTCTAAATTTCAGGCATTAATTCTTTAATATAGACATCTGAGATCAGTGCTGGGAATGAAATTAGTATTAAACTACTTCTTCTATGTTCTTCCTGTGAGCATTTTTGTTTAGAGGATGCTTTGAGGAAACCATCACTTTGAGAACTAACAGTGCAATAACCTATTCAGGAAGAAACTTTTGAGTAAAGAAAGCTTTTCAATACTTCAGTATTTCCATGATGGTGAAAACAGGATATGACTGTTTATTGTGTTGGCTTGCAATATATTCTAATCTGCTGCAGAAACAATAATGGGAAGGTCTTGCTCTGTCTAATTTAGCAAAATGTTTAAATTTAGGTCAACAAATTAACAACAAAAAATACAAATTTGCTAATGAAAGTATTTCATATTTCTATTTTTTCCCTCCTTCTGATTTTTAGGTTCTTCCTCGGTTTAATGGGAAAGGTGAAGTATTTCAAGCACAAATAATGAATGTGAGTTGGTCAGCTGATCACCGCATCATTGATGGAGCGACAATGGCCCGCTTTTCCAACTTGTGGAAATCTTACTTGGAGAATCCTGCTTCGATGCTGCTGGACCTTAAATAAAGGAAACCATGGCTAGAACATGCCTTTCAACCTTTGGATTAGACTGAATAGTTATGAAAGCTGTCTCTGCTAACATGTGCCCTTTGCTACGTGCTTTATATAATAATGTTATGTGGTTAAAAGTTCTCAACAGCTGATACCAGTCTATCAATGAGTTGTTACTTCTTTTAATTAGTAGTGCTGTAATTTCTTCTACAGCAGTGTCAAACTGAATAGGTCACAGTTTCTGAATATGGTGGTGGAATGTCTTTATTGTGCCTTTTATAATAAGAATAATTTTCAGGCTGGTGTGCCTGAGTGATGCTGCTCTACACCTGCAGTATTTATAATCTGATTAACCTGTTTTGAAGTGGAATACTTGTAGTTCTTCCGCACTGGAAACGTAAATTTATTTTAACAAACAATATTCAAATTCCCAAAAGGAGTTACAAAAAAAATCATAAACAAATAAAATGCCTTTAATGCTTCTGCTGTAAGATGTCCAGAGGGCTTTTTGTTTTTTAAACTGAGTAAACCTCTTAAGTCTTTTGCTGGTCCACTTTTTCCTGGCCATTACTTGCACAGTACTCTGTATCAAACTATAAATAAAGAGGCCATATTTATTCAAATTCTTACTGATAACACTTATTCAGACCTCTCAGGGCCTTAGTACTCTCCAGAATATCCTGTATTTTTATAGGCTGGAAGTAGCTTCAGTCCTTAATGCTTTCCAGTTATTTTTGTTTCTTATAGAAAGCATCTGTCTATTAAAACAAAGCAAGAAACAAAGAAAGAGAAAACAAAGAAAAAAAGAAGGATCTTGTTTTGTTATTCTGACATTAGGTAAGCCTGACAGTAAGCTGAATGTGTTCCAAAAGCTTGCATTGTGTTATTGACCTTCAGATACTAGAATTTAACAGATTAATCAGTTTCAATAAATAATGGACATTAAAAAGTACTATGTAAGATAAGGACTTCTTAAACTCAGATACAAGGCACATAATGAATAGGTTCAAGTTAATGCCTTCAGAACATAAAACAGTTCTGTGGCTTTAAGGCGAACTAAACAGATTATGAGGATTGCACTGGTGATTTAATGGGAGATAGGAAGAAAACCATTGGCTATAAATACCTTCTAGAAATATTAGTTGCAAACAGACACAAGAAAAGACAGTTACATGGCCTTAAAATGATTTTTTGACGCACAAAATGGACATTTTCTCCTTTCTTTAGATATATCAAAAACAGGAATTCTCCAAAATTGTAGACCAAAGTTGTCTATTGCATTTAGCTGTGAAGATGTGAGACAGGCTACCGGAGGTAGAATCCCTGCTATCCTTGATGCTGAGACTGAGGAAAGCTGGTAATGTAGTAGGGGGAGCATGGAGCCTCCATGTAAGGTGCTATTTATATTTCTATTGTGGTATAAGGGTCTTTTATATAAAGGTCATTTCTTGCAAAGTTTGACTAATATATCATGCTTATCACCTAATTCACTTTTATCAGATTTATTTATTCCTAATAAAAAAAAATAAAGCCACAAAGAATTGTAATTTTGTTTTTATTTGTGAATTTTACATAGGCAATCCTGTACAGGTGATTCAAACTATTTGTTCTTATCTTGAACATACTGCTCTCAAGGCTACCAAAAGAGCACAGCCCAATGGCTGCTTTCCTACAAGTATATTGTCAAAAGGGCTTAGTCTGAATAGTATATTTTATAATCTGATGATCACTGAGAAAATACATTGAGGAAACATGAGTGTATGAAAGAAAGCAAAAAAGCGATTTTGAAATATTTGAGGTAAAATAATTTTACTTGCACAAGGTGCCTGAAATTTCTGTTTCTCAAAACTTCAATAAATGGGAGGGTTGTGGATTTTGTTTTTTCTCCCTAACTAATTATCTGTCTCTTTTAAGGACAAGAAAATGAGGTTAGGTTTTTAGTTATGACAGGCTTAGATGAAGAGATTGAATCTACACCAAAACTGAAAGACGAAATACATATAACAATATTTTGGATAATTTTTGCTTTTGCATAATGTTGGGTTGTTTTTTTAAAAAAAAAATGTATAGATGATTGAAAGGATTGAAAGCTAAAGTACTTAGTGTCTTCTTAAATAGGTATTGGTGTTCAGGTATTTAGTTGGTTGTGGACTGGAGAGGGTGTTTTGTTTTTTTTTTATTATAAAGTTCTGTGTGGTAGGTTTATAACCAAATTAATGATATTTTAAAAATTTTAACTTCACATTTTATACTCCAGTGCACTTGATTAGAGTTATCCAGTTTTATGGCTTCTGCCTCAAATAATGACCTGTGATTATTGTTGTCTCTCTTTTTCCATTTGATTGAAGAAAAAGATTCAGACAGAGTTGTTCTCCTTTTATCTTCTCCGAGGGCTATTTGAAGAAATAGAACGTTAAAAATGTTTTCTGATTGGAAGCATGAAAAGGGGTGAGTAACAACCCCTCTGCACATCTTGATAAAGATTGCTTTTATGTCTGTGCTTTGATAATTTGCACTAAAATTCTTCAAAACCAGAATTTTTCAGCATGGGCAAAATACATGAGTAAAACACTTAGTGATGCAATACATCTTCTAGTCTATTCAGTCAATATTGCTGGTTATTAGCTCTTTGAAGCTCACTTATCTTGTGGAGAAACATAGCTAGAGTAAGTAAGTAGCTGTTCTTTTTAATTCAAAACTAGCCTTTTTTATCTTTGTCATTTTTAATTCAAAACTAGCTCCTTGAGGAGCATAACAAGTATTCGTTTGTTCTTTTTCTTCACAATTTGTAACTTTTGTTAATGAGACTCCAGGAGTTTAGGGGAGCCCAGTTATGCTCAGCAAACTGGGAAGACTTTACGGGATAAATGCTTTGGGGGGAGTTGCAGAAGTGCCTCATGTGATGCCTTCTATTCTCAGCATAGGTTAAAATTAGAACTAGACTGACATTGCATTGGAGTCTGAGTGAGAGTTCTAAATGGTTTTGGTAATACAGACAAGATTCATAATTTATCTCTGCTCTTGTCCAGAAAGCAATGAGTCACAGAAAATCCTTGAAAACACCAAATAATTGAAGTAAGTTAAAATCTTTCATATGCTTGGAGGGGAAGTTGTAGGGAGATCTGATTACGTGGGATTAAATTTGCAGTTGTTTTACAGCCATGCTTGGGAATTCAATTCTGACTTGTTGGCTGTGATGGCATGATAATTATGGGGTTTATTTTCTTGACAAATAAGATCTAAGAACAAGAAACTTTGGATAGGAGTCCTGTTCTACAATAAAATCATCCTGAAAATAAAGTAATATATTTAGTTCCTTTCATATTTTATGGTTCTAAAGCAGTACCTATTGAATGATAGGCTTTCCACAGCAAAGGGTATTGCCTAGAGTAAGCTTTAGTAAAAATAAGTATTGTTTTGACTGTAGAATATGATACTGGGTTTAGTAGTACAACTGTTAACAAATATCCCTTTTCTGCACAGTTTATATAAAAGAATTTCAAGTTTTCTACCTAAAAAGGCTTGTAGTTCAAAAAAATTCTCTAAACAACAAGAAATTATTAATTAGTTGAATCGCTTGATCTCAGTAGAAATTTAATCCTGAAAAAATCAGGCAGTATAAATTGTAACCACTAACTGGAGCAAAAGACCTCGTGTATATAGCATTACTGTTGCATACTGGGGTGAGGAGTGGGAAGGGTAATTACTCTGAGAACCACTAAAGAGAGGTTAGTCCTTCAGACTAGGAAATGTGATGACAACTACGTGGGGGAGGGAAAGAGGATACAGTCCTCTCTTTACAAGAAAAAATTCAATGCTTTAGGAACCCAAATGCCAGACTGCACAGTGCCACACACTGTAATCGTCATTTGTGTCACTTGTCAAATCTTGCCATTTTTCCTAAACAAACAGAGAACAGTTAAGAATCCTAAATAATGTATTGGACCAGATTCTTCTTTATTCAAGCACTGTAATTTGATTTTTATGCTCTCATTACAACAGGAAGCAATCCTGACATTTTACATTTTATTTGCCCAGACATTTTTAATTAAATTATTTCGGTATCATCAGGCTTTACAAATAAGTATGTTAGCAAAAGACATAGTAAACATAGAATGAATAACAGTTTGAACACAAAATGTTCACTGAGCAATTGTGGCTTATTCAAGCCACACAAAATTATAATGGAATAAATATGATAGAAAAGATTAGTTATAAAAGACAAACCTGCAGCAATTACTATAGGGAAATATATGCAAGAAAAGACCTGAAAATCCACTTTTGTTGTTATCTAGCTGCTTGTTTGGGAGAAAGTTATCCTCATTGTTTAGTCTGAAGGATATGTATGGTATTTTCCTTACTTGCTCCTGCAAGTATTAGTAAAACGTTAGAACAGGAGCATTCAGATCATCAGTGTTCATTGCTGCTGGCATGAAGGTTAGCTCTGCAAGCTTATCTGAATATCAATCTCTTGGCTCCATTTATTTCCAAAAAAACCCCTTCCCCAAATGACTACAGTAATGGCAATAAGAATGATTTTTAGAGGGACACATTGTTTAGGATGACTGAATATCCTACTTTGCTGCTCTTCAGGAAAATATGTATTAATTGTCTCACTAAGGGATAAATGACTTCAAAATTTTAGACTGAATTTAATTGTAAATTCAAACAGAAATCAGGGGAATTTAAAAGCCTTTTCTTAAAGGTAATGCATTACTAAAATGCATTATAGTGAGTTAAACTATGAAGAAAATGAATGCAAATAAAATATACTAATTTATTTCCAGGAACAGTTTAGTTTTTGTCAAGTGCAAAACTCATTTAGTTACAAGTACTTATATAAGGTAGCAGGATGGAGCTATCAGAATTTAACTGCCTTAAATTGCAGGTAATAGCTTAATTTCTTCCTGGGATGGGAATGAATGCTCAAATGTGGATTTATTAGTTGTGGCCAGTACTCAGCCTACCATTAGAGAAATTGAGAGAAGCAGTTGTTCACTGAGTAAGAGTGCAGAGATTGCAAGAATACCATTGTTTATTATAAAAAAAATTCACTAGGTGCAGTTATCTATTTTTATAAAGAGAAAGTAGTCGGTAGAATTCTGTCAGATCTATACAGTAACTAAATTCAATACTATAATGAAGTGAGTATTGCAATATTTTAGTTTTCACATCACTGTCCCCATCTGGTAACTGACACATGAGCTGATGCATTCAGTCAGATTCCTGTGACTGCATCTGTACATGCAAGGATCATGGCTGAAACTGCAGTTTGCCTTGGCACATTCACTGCTGTGAAGACACTTTGGGAAGTGAGAATACACAAGATAAATGAAGAATTACAAAAAGAAAAGGAATTCAGGCAGAGGTCTGCAGGAAGGTAGGTAAATTGTAGATCTTTAAGTATGTGAAAAACTAGACTATATGTTACATTTCGGAAGACTGTAACTGATCTTTTCAAACTCATCCAGACTAATTCTTTAGCTGTTACTCAAGTGGAATTCCTAGTGGTTAAAATTTCGCAATATAGTCAGATCAAACCACGAATTGTGTCTGTGATAGAAGTATTAGCATATAGACTAAATCCCCTAAATTCAGATACCAAAATAGTTGTGTGGATACTTTAACCAGGGGAGATTTAATTGTTACATTTTGTTCTCAATAAAGGCATTAATAGAGTCGCTCCATCTCCTGTGTGGCCAGCAATTTAAAGAAATTTAGCATTCTATTTTTGGACTCCTTCCTAATTTATTACATGTGTCTGAAATGGAATAACAAATTCAGAAGCTACTAACAGAAAATACAAGCAGAAAGAAAGAGAATTAGCCTAATTGTCATAGTTCTTGTTTAAGTCCTCTTTGGGAATCAAGCTAAAAGAATCCACAGCTGATTGACCTTGTTTGGTTGAACTTACATTTGGTGTAATGAAAGGCTTTCTTTTTAAGAGACTGCTTCAAAATTAAGGCTTTGGAACTTAATTCCACATGGCACTATATTCTCTTGCCCTGCTGCAACATGTTGAAAGTGAATTATGTCCTCCTTCTGACTGTACATTTGAAGAACCATAAAATAGAATTCCCATATATAGTATTACCTCAGCTGAACATTGTGTTTGTCTTCTCACAAATTGATGGTATATTTAGCATCCAGCTATAATTAATGTTGTTTGATATCCAAAAAGGCTACTGTCTCTTTTTTCCCAGGAAATGGATAGGATAGTAATTATTGTCTATATTCATTGTTGCACCACTGACAGATCTTTCCCTTGTAGGCTACTGCTTGTCTGGGAGGAGAGAGCTGCTTTAGCAAAGCTCAAAGAAAAAGTTATTAATGAAGGTGGAAGAGCAATTTTAAGGATAGAGGAAGAAGAATGGAAGGTAGTGTTGATAGGAATGTTGCTTGGATTGAATGACTGATGCATTAGAAAACTACTATTTACAACTTTACACTTATACAGTTGTGCTATTTTTGTTCTATTAAGTATGCACTGTGTGCTTTGCTAACAGTGAATTGGGACATATTGTTATGAGTGTAAAAGCAAGCTGTTTTTTTTCAGTCCTGAATATTAAGCAATGCTCTGCAAAAATATAGCCCAAAAGGCTTTTCTGCATTAGAAATTATTTACACTGCAGATTATGACTTTCATTACGTAAATCCTCATTTAACATTAACACACCAGAACTACTGAATTTTTTTCTATCCCTCAGTATTTCTGCCTTAGATACTCAAGTGTTTTTCTTAAGCGACTATGAAACAGAATTTAGATCTCCCTTTACGTGCAAAAATCTATTTAGAGCAATTTAATCTTCAGTTATGTTGACTTTGTTTAAAAAAGAAAGAAAGAAACAAACAAAAGCAAGCCTGGAACTTGGCAAGCAATGACAGTAGTGCAGGTATGTAAATCCTGGAAGCAAAAAGTGGGCAGGTTAAATCTGTGATCCCACTAATGACCCACACTGGTGTTCACTTGGGGATCATGGAATAATAGAATATCCTGAGTTGGAAGGGACCCACAAGGATCATAGATTCCAACTCCTGCCCCTGCACAGGATGCCCCAAGAATCCCACCATATGTTTGAGAGCATTGTCCAAACACTCATTGAACTCTGTCAGGCTTGACTCCGTGACCACTTCCCTAACCACCCTCTGAAGGAGAACCGTTTCCTAATATATTGATATAAACCCTTATAAAATATAAACCTTTTCCTAATATATATGATACTGAAATTGTATCAGTTATGCTTGCTACTTTTAGCATGTTTTAGAAAACAATTACCAGGATTCATTTTTTAACCTACATGTTACAGTATAGCTTAAGAAGAATGAAAGACTGTTGGTGTTTGAAATAAAACTTCTACCTCAGCCTGTATTCTTCTAGCATACTAAGCTGAATTTCTTCTGATTCATATTTATTTTAGACACTACCTTCGTGCTTATTGAAACTAATCCATCTCCAGGAATGGCAGCTTCATAGAACTAGTCTGCAGAAAATTCCTCAATTTATTGGAAGATTTCACAGTCTTGTTGTTCTAGATCTATCCCGGAACTCAATTGAAAGTGTACCTAAAGAAATTGGTGAGCTGTGCTTTCTTTTATTTTAAGCTGCTTTTCTAAGAAAATGGGTCTGGCACAAATGTGCCATTTTTGTGCCCTTTGCCCATCTAACAACCCTATTGGGTAGTTAGAAAACAGATGATCTAAACCTGACCATGAGATCTCCAAACGACAGATTCCCTAGAAATTAAAAAAAAGGATGGATGGAAGAGACATATCTTTATGAAAGCTCCCCAAGAAAAAAAACAAGCCTATAAGCACAGCAGGGACTCAACATCAGAATGCAGCTAGAAAAGTGATATTGAAAATCAGACTTTGTGTTCTTGAGTCCACAGCATGAGTAGCCCCTATCCATATTTTTTTAGTTTTGGGGTTTTAGAATGCAACTCGGTCCTAAAGAGTTCTGAATTACTACTATTTGCATTTCGATGATTTTTTTTAACTTTTTTTTAAATTGTGAGAACACAAAGCAATCCTGTAACAGTGAAAGGGTAAGACAAAACAAGTAATACTGTACTTCAAATAGAAAGAACATGAGCATTTCTTGTGTCATTCGTGCTCTCTGCAGGCCAGCTGACCAGCCTCCAAGAGCTGCTTCTCAGTTACAACAGAATAAAGTCTGTTCCTAAGGAAATAAGTAACTGCATCAGTCTGGAAAGATTGGAACTGGCTGTCAACAGGAATATCTGTGATCTTCCTCCTCAGGTTTTAACAGACTGTTTTTTTTTTTAATGCATAATTTGAATTTCTCTAAAAAAATTGAGTGAATCCAGACAGCGATACCCAACATCAAAGCTTCAAATGGAAGTATAACACCATTAACCAAAATCCAAAATTTACAAAATCTACAGGGATACAGGTTACATGGTGTAATGTAGAATGGTATCCTTTAAATTAACAGCTCATAGCAAATCCCTAGTTCTGTCCTATCGAGACTATGGAGATATGAACCCTGAACCTTTGGTTATATGTACTTGAGTGGCATTCAGCGTTTAGAGAGTTGGACCAGATCTGCCATAAAACATTGTTGCATCACTTGAACATTGTAAAAGCACCTGAAGGCATGATTCACCAAAGGACTAAGTGCTGCAATAGTGAATGATGCTATTCTGCATTTTTAGAATGTCTTGCCAGAGTAATAGACTTCACAGCATGGAAGGTGTCATGGTTCACTCTAAAATACAGTCCATGCAATTTGATACATAAAAATCTAAATATCTAATGAAAAATGACATATTGCATGGAGTATAAAATACTAAGGAGAGTGCTGTCTTTAAAATTATTTTGTTCTTGAGGCTTGGGGCATATCTGCCCTGTAGTCATGGCTTTCAGCTTCTCAGTACTTAGGGCACTTGCTACCAGGTGGCAGGTAAAGTTCTTCTGCCTGACCAGTTTCAAACCTACCTACCTTCCAGGTGAGAACTGTAATTGTTAGGTAGTATCAGCTAATGTCTCTTAAAAACCATTCTGTGTTAACTAGCTCCAAAATATGTTGTAATGTTTGTTAACATTATTAGAGCACTGCTGTAATGCTGCAACAGCTACACAAACTTGCATTAAATCTCCCTTCTTTTCAGCTCAGTGATTTAAAGAAGCTTTCACACATAGATTTGTGCATGAATCAGTTTACTACCATCCCTTCAGCTCTTCTCAACATGCCACATCTAGAATGGTTAGATATGGGGGGAAATAAACTCCAGGAGCTTCCTGATGCAATTGACAGGTAAATTAAGCTCAAAGCTCATCTTAGTCTCAACTCCATTGCATTGAAATTGGAATTATTAAATGCTACTTCAAAAGATAATTTTTATGTTAATCTCACTGCAAACTTAAGATTTTATTAGCCCTAATGTGATGTTTTGGATGAGCTAGAATAATCCATTCAATTAACAATATAAGATTAAATATTTATTGCCAATGAAATTTTCAAACAGAGATTATATGATTACCTTGGATATGGGGTTTCCTTTGAGACTTGTTGCATTATGAGAGTCCTTTATGTCGCTGAAAAATTAATTATAGCAACAATTGATAAGATTAATTTTCTAAATCTTGACAGATTGCACAAATAACTATTTTTCAGAATGGAAAATCTCCACACTTTATGGCTCCAAAGGAACGAGATAAACTCTTTGCCAGAAGCCATTTGTAATATGAAAAATCTTAGTACTCTTGTTCTTAGCAACAACAAACTTAAGGATATTCCAGCTTGTATGAAGGACATGCCAAATTTGAGGTAAGAAATATAACTAGAAATACTAGAAGACAAGTTTTAAAGCCTTCCTTAAGTTGTATATCATAGAATGATACTAAGGAAGAGTAAAAGGCATGATCACAGTAGTACAGATGGACACAATACCATATAAATCAGCATAGTTGCAGATTGACAACAGTTGAGGATCTGGTCAAGCAAGCTTTGTGTAGTGAAATGCATTTGAAGTAAACTATGATAGTTACAGTCCCAAATGAAAAAGTAGATTATAATGCATTTTCTCATTTCCAAAAGGTCCAAATGCCCCCCCCCCCCCAACTGGCCTTTCATACCACTCTGTAAAGCCAAAAGCTTGCAGAAAAATGTGATAGGCATAAAAATGACAAAAAGTAGACCTTTGCCACTGACAATTCAAACATTCAGAATTAAACAAAAATGATTAGGTATAAGGACATGGAAGAAAGGATATGAAAAATAAAAAGTAATTGAAATTCTTAATTGAATATGAAATACTACTTTTTATACCGTGACAGAAACTTTCCAGTTATGTGCATTTTCATTTGGATTACTGGATGCTGGCCATTTTAGACAAAGAATGCTAGTCCACATAAATCGTGTTTAACCCAGTAAGACAATTACCATTTCTAGCTGTTTTGGAAGCACATCTTTAACCAAATATATACAAGCATAGGCCCAGGGATGGACCAAGAACAAAGAGAGACAGGACTGACTACTGCCTTGTGAGGCTGGGAGGAGGCATTGGCACTGTTGTTCTCATCACTCATCTGTTTGTGGAAGTTCAATATGCCTGACAATGGGGTGAAAACCTGAATGCAAAATTATGAGGACCACAATGTCTTCTCCCACCACAATCAGCTACTGTTATGATAAAGTGTCTTTTCAGTTTACTTAAGTACTGATAGAGTGGTGACTTTAGTATAACAAAAGCCTTATTTTGTTTTGCTCAAAATACTGCTTGAGATCTTCAGTTTCCAAAGAATTGTTTTCTCTGGACAAAACTTATTGCAAGAGTAACCTTTTCTGATGAATTGTCAGATTTGTCAACTTCAGAGACAACCCACTAGAGCTAGAGGTAACACTCCCTCCGAGTGAGGATACAGAAGAGGAGGAGCAACAGGAAATGTTTGGCATTGACTTCATGCACATGTATATCCAGGAGTCCCTCAAGAAAACAGGTATGGCTTTTTTATTCATTCTGATCTCTCTGAATACAGTGAGAAAGGGAAGGATAAACTGGATAAATAAAACCTAGGATATGTATACAAATGAAACGTGAATAGTCTTCTTAATAAATGAATAACATCTTCCAAAAAATCACTAAACAGATTTTTACTAGGGGCAGGGATGCTTTTATGAGGAGCTGGCCCAGTAGGTCTTCACACTAACAGCATATATTCTGGCAGGAACAGACAGGAACCATGGAACATTGGAATAAAAGTGCTGAGTTACCTACAACCTGGCTAAGAAACAGCTGTATTTGCAATTAATCAGTTTACACAGTGTGGGTCTTCCAACACTGTTTATCTCATGAAGCTCAACTTTTCCTATTTTTGGATGTTGTCCAGATGGTACTACCAAAGAAGGATTAAGGGAGAGATGCTTATGTTCCCAACATACAACATCTTTTGGCAATGAAGTATCAACACCTGATAAACAGATGTTTCTCACAACTTGCTTTCCCTGACATGAAATCCAGTCAACCTAAACAAAAAAGCCCCACGGTTTATTCCTATTTCTAAAACACTATGACAAAATTTTGCTGTTCATAGTCTCCAAGGTAGCAGTTTTAATGTTGCAGTAAGAAACCAAAATAAACACTTTTGAATAATGTACTGTTGGCAGCTGTTACTTGCAGAGAGCACTTCACTGCAGACATAAAATGTTTTGATCTTCATTCTGCATTTTTGTAGGCTTAAAAAAAAGATTAGATGCTCTTGATTTAGAACACTAGGCCAGCTTTTTTCTTATCAATATTTCATGAATGAATAATCAAATTAGCAAAAATACATCAATAAGACAGTTTACAAGTAAGTTTTCTTCCTTAATAGATTTCCCTAGCAGCACAGGCTGATGAAAGTACTTAGGCCTACTTAAAGAGGAAATACAAAGCTATCTTGAACAAAGTGAACATAAAGTATGCTATTTCTTCTCTTATTTTAACATGTTGTCTTTCAGGAAATCTGGAAAGTTGTACTTCTGGTCCTCCTCCTATCATAAATCCTAATGAATAAAGAATGTAACAGTGAATGGAAGAAAATACCAAATGTACTTCCCAGCAAAGAGGTGTATAATGGGTTTCAAATATCCTTAGGGATTTTTTTTTTCCCCTGATGAGAACTGGTTTGCATATGTGTAATTCCCAGTGAAACTGGGAAATATAAGACATGAGAAAGAATAAAATAGGGTTTTTTTGTAAACATTTTGTAAACATTGAATTAGCTTTTTAATAAAATCCAGATAAGTTTTTTAGGGTTTTTCCCCCCCAACAATTCCAAGTCTATGTCTTGTCATGTAGTTGGCTCTTTTATCAAAGATGGACTTGGGACAGCTGTCAACAGGACATTCTCCAAGGATACAGCAGACTCTGTGTAATACTGTAGTGCAGCCTTGTATCCTTGCTGTTGTAAATACTCAATCCGTCCATGATCAATCAGCCGTTTACAGAGGCAACCTATCTCCTTTCGCTCTTCAACAGTAAGTATCCTGGTGTCATAGAAAGGAGGAAAAGAATCAACAACAGCTGTCAGAAGAATAATTTTGTTAACTAACATTAGCAGTTAAGCTTAGATAAACTACTGAAATCACTAAGTTAATTTCAGTCAGGCAAGCATGACTATTGAAATATTTTGAAATGTATATCCATGAAAATTATATTTTTAAACTAAAGTATTTCCATAAGTTTAGTAATTAAAATGTTTCTGCAAAATGAGTCCTTCTGAGGACCCAAACCAAATTTCATGTACTGCTATACATAATTTTGCTTTTCTACTGGAATCCATTTGCTAGAAAAAAAAATTACATACCCCTGTAAAGTATCAGAACCACTCTCTGTCCTGCTGAATGTTCGCTCATGTTCTTCTATGTCATTAGGTTGATCTTCACTTTCTTCACTTGTAGAGGCCTTGTGTGTGGTTTCTCTCATGCCACAAGTGGCCCAGCTACTCATTCTCTGAAAATAATGGAATTCTACTGGTCCCAGTCCTACTGATTTAAAGAACTCTCTGCCTACGTAGTGTGTCCAGTCACACTTGTGATGGCAACAGAGGGCAATAACAATCCCAGCTACAGGCTTACGGTCTTCTGTGTTTTTTCCATGATCAGCAGCAGTGTCAGGAGCCACCCCTGCAGTAGCAGTCCTAGAGCGTTTTGCTGCAGGCTCTTCATTTTCTTCATCACAGCAAGGTGTGTAACTTTCAACCAAGCATCTCAGAGCAAGATCTGGGAATGAACAGATGCACTCCCAAGAAAATACCCATAAGCACCATGCCATTATTTATACATCCAGGCTGTATCATGGTTGGGAAGCTACTTCCCACAAAGAAAAATAAAGTCATACATCACAAACCAAGCCAAAAAGCAATTCTAGTGATAATTAAAAATTATAAGCATACTTTGAAAACATGAAAACCCTAAATGAATATTATGAGACCTCTGGAGCTACTAAGGGCTTATCCTCTGGAATATTTGTTCTACACATGTGAATTTCAAACACTTTGGTTAACAAATTGGCATATTGTAGGAGAATCTCCTCCCTGTAAAACATCCAAGTATTTGCTCTAAAAGTTTGGTATCTAGGACACAATCTATTTAACATACACATGTACTTCTTAAATGCTTAGCTGTGTCATCTTTGTCACAGTACCTATAAAGGTGTCATATCTGAGATGTCTTTCACAATGTAGTAGAGATATAACATTAGAAAAAGTGTATTAGTTAAAAATTATCAGAACATAAACACATTCTTATTTGTTTGCTTGGGATACATGTTCAGATAGCCAATACAAATTTAGAAAGAAAAATATTTCAAAGAAGAGGCAACTGTGTTAAAAGAGTACTCTCAGCAGTTTACAAATACAAGACCCATGCTGCCATGCTCTAATCTTTGTTCTCATCTATAGAGACCAAGAAAGTCTTTACTTGTGCCTGAACTAGCCTTGTGTGTATTATCCTTTTACTATCCCGCTGGAGTCAATCGATATTTAGAATATAATTGCTATATTCAGCAACACAGGGTTAGAAGGCAAGAAAAGCTTAAAAGGACAGTTTGGAAGATCAGTCCATTCAGAGTGTAAGATGCATCCTAATTTTTTGCAGTTCACACATCTGTAATTCATACCTGTTGCAGCACCACACAGATGCTTCCCAATTCCTACCACTGGTAGTTTTGTCTTCTCCAAAATAGGTACCTTATCTGGAGAGGGGGGGAAAAAGACCACAACAAAACCCGCAGGCAATCCACAATAACCCCAGCACCTATATTATTTTTTCTGAGTAACATAATTTCAGTACACTTAGAAATAAATGTTTACCACTACTAAAAATAGAGTGGTTAGTTCAAGGGAAAGTTTCTTTTACTAAAACAAATTAAAAGAATAGGATGCTGGCTGGGAAGCACATTTAACCATTTCAGCCTTTCTATACTGCCTAGGAAAAGTAAATATGACATTAATGCATCTCCTGATGACAGGTGTTCTACAAATTCTATAGCATTGATAGTCCAACACTTGCTTAATTCTGCACACCTAAACCAAACTATGCAAAGATATTTAATCCTGCAAGTTCTAAAAGAACCTTCAAAATGTACTTATTTTGGTATTTCTCACCTATAATAATGTCCTACAAACTTTAAATCTCATTTAAAATGTGTGTATATATATATATATATATATATATATATATATACACTCAGCATTAACCAAGAATATTTGAGCATGCTACAAACTGACCTTAACCCCAGTATTCAAAATTTAAGAATAAGCCTCTATTTCAGAGTGACACAAGCCATGAGGGAACTTACTTAAACATAAGTGCTGAATATCAACTTGAAGTCTCTCAAATATGGAATCTCTTCTTTTATGTTTTCCATCTACCTGTTTAAACAGAGCAAGATCATTAAATAGGACTGGCCACTAATAATTTTAATTTTGCTTCAGGTATTAATGCCAGACTTTTTCCCTGTCAAGTCACCATCTGTGAATTTCCAACATTAAACACTAGGATTTTTTTTCTAATAAATCTGCTATTGGTGAGGTATGGAATGTAGAACTTTTAAAATTTAAATTCACTGAAGATAAAAAGCAAATACTAACAGCTTGAATGGCAACAGTTTCATAATCACACCCTGCTAATGTGACAATATCCTCTTACCTTGAATCTTGTGGTTGCTCTTTCCACAAGCAAAAACTGAACACTTTCAACATTCTGTAAGGCAACATCAACCCAATGAGACAGCTTTCCTCGCCCAGCTCCAAATTCAACAAAACATCTTCCTGGACCAAGTAAATGCAATTTTTCCATGTTACCTAAAATAGAAGCCTACAAACATCAAAAGATTATTTGCAAACCAAGCAAATAATATAAAATATATACACTGTGTATTGTAATGCCTTATAGAAAAATGATTACTTCACCAAACTGCAGAAGACTTTTTCAAGCCTCCCTTTCAGTGAGGGATTAGGGAAAAGATCTTGTGTGTACAGAGGAAAGGGATTATACATTCTGGCTAGTCAGCAACATCCTGCCCTGCCTCCCCTGCTTAGAGAACTCTGCTCAGAAGTTTATAGAATGGATTTTGTCGTTTAGGCACACATTATAATATTCTTCTTGCAGATCCTCAGTAGCCATCCAAAATATGGGTAATGTACTTCATTTTCTGTAAAGCATCAGTGCCTGCAGAGCTCTCTCTGCTACAGTTATGTTATATATGTTTCCAACGTTATACATTGGAAAGAGAGTATAGGAATCACACATTTCTCACTGTTAAATTTTTCTTCATGAAACTTTCTATTTTACTACACTACACAATCCATCTCCCTTGAAATTTTTGTGTTTA
This sequence comes from Xenops minutus, assembly GCA_035221455.1. Taxonomy (NCBI): domain Eukaryota; kingdom Metazoa; phylum Chordata; class Aves; order Passeriformes; family Furnariidae; genus Xenops; species Xenops minutus. Next base: position 18,847,800 of record JAWWEE010000004.1, on the reverse strand, counting down.
ATATACATAAAAAAGGCAGAAGGTAAACTCAGGTTCTCTAATTCTTTTCATGCATCTGTTACACAACCAGGAGACCTACAGTCAGCCCTTACAGAAAAAGTAAAAAATGTTTTACTTCTTAGCAAATATTTAATTTTTTGTAACTCAGTTTTATTATGAGTTAATATAAAATAAGTAATAATTAAGAACACCACACAATTTAAAGTTTTTTTCAGTATCCTAATAAACTTTTGTTATTCACACTTAACAAAGCAGCCATTCACAGGTTGTATGTGTGCTGTTATTTCTAGAGCCTATCAGGTTTCCTCTATAGGAAGCCACTGGTCTTATACACACACAGTCTCTCAAATTTACAGCAGCACAATTCCACTTCAAACCCACCTATAGCCATTAGTAAATCAGTGACCACACCTGTTGTTTCAAGTGTTTGAAAGCAGATTCCCCATTCTTTGGGTCATTTAAGGCTTCTTGTAAAGCCTGGTGGGACAGTATTTGTTCCTTAAGATGAAGTTCCAAGCCTGCATGGAAATGCAAAACTTTTAGGTATAGGTTTCCAGTTTCCAAGAGTTCCTGGTTTGTAACACACATTACAATAGTGACATAAGCTCAATTTATTGCACTAACAAAATGGTGTGTTGGGAGCATAAATCAATCATCGTGTTTATAGTAGAGCTGTATTGCTATCTGTAGTAATATTTGAGTGGGAAACAAAAACTGAAGGGAACAAAGGATCAGTGTTTTATTGTTCTCTGTCTAGTTTACTCTTCAAGGTAAAATTTAGCTATTGAAGTCTGCCCAATAATTACTTCAGATGCGTTTAATACCAGATCTCATATTTTTACAGTATCTAACAACAAAAATATGAAAATATGAAATATTTAATCAATTTAAACCATCTTATTTTTAGTATTTATTTTTAGTACTAAGCTCACCATTACTTGCTTTTTTCAACTTGATAATTAAGTTCTGCAGCTCTTCAATGGACAGAGAAGACAAAGAGACCTTTTTAAGGAAAAAAAAAGCCACCTATAAATACAAGACCTTTTAATTTTTCTAGTTCTTTATAGTCATGTGATAAATTGCAACATGTTATATAAGGACTGAACTTAAATGTACTCACTTGCTTTTCTGGTATTTCTGCCACATCTTTTAAACCTGCATTAATATCTTGAACAAAGTAGACCTTTAAAAAAAAAATCAAAAGAAAATAAATCTGATCCTGTTAATTACCAGGAAGCAAATAGCTATATTCCTCAGCATTTTTATCACATGGTATGTAGCAATAGGTATCCACTGCAAAATAAGGGTTTCCAAATAATTTTTCTTCCTGTAGTCTGATCCTGAATCCCTGGCACATATGGATGTCCCAGTCTTGTTTTACAAGACTGAACATGTTTGTAAGAGTTAAGCAGTCAAGAGTCCAGAGACCACTTTAAGGTTCCCCACGTAATAGTGAAGCTGCAATACTAATAAGGCAGAAAGACAGGCAATAAAGAATCCATCTTCTCTTTTCTTGGAATAACTTTTAAACACAAATCTTGTTCCTTCCTTCAGCACTGGCTGCAAGTGTCAGCCAAGACTCACTGCTGCCTTGAGTGAAGCAGGCACTTGGCTGAAAACACACAGAGCCTCCCTTCTAGTTCTGCTTTCCAAAGACAACCTCTCACCCAGCCTCTGAAATGAATGGCGTTGGGAGAGGCTGTTCTCGGAGTAGTTTTCAAGAAAAATAAATTCAGGATTTTTCATTTTTGTAATGAAGAGAACTGAAAAGTTGTCCCAAACTACAGAGTGAGGTGACACAGAACATGAGGAGATGGAACGTGAGCTCCATTTCAGGAAGTACTTATTCAGCTTCCACCCTGTCCTTACTGTAGTGCTTGCTGGAAGGGCTGTCCTCCAGCTCAGAGCTGCTGCCAGCACAGGAAACTGCAGAGCTGTAATGGTTAAGGTCTTAAATCTGACGGGAAGTGAGGAATTTATGCTGCACTTACAGGCTTTGGCTTCTCTCGTGAATTACATTTTTTTAAATGCTTTTGTAGTTGGTCTTCATATACAGTGCTAAAATCCAAATGGAAAGAAAAGTAAGTAGTAGCATTTATCACGTGAACTCTTGACAAAGAATAGGAAAAGCATTTACAGATACTCACTGTTTTGGATCAAGAGGGCACGGAATTCTTTTTCTGTCATTTTGTTCCTAGTAAGAAAAGTTTTAGAAAACACTTAAGTATGCATTCAGTCTTATTTCAAAAAAGCTGTTTAGGGGCATCATTTTCATAAAACATCTATTCAGAGGTAGGTGGGTTAACCGGACTGGAGAAACTGATAGATAGAAGGATTTAATAAGTGACTGGATCCTAGGAGAACAAACAGCATTGCCGTGCTGACCGAGGGCCTCAGCCCGGCACCCGCGCTGACACACCCGGGCCCCGGGCCCCGGGCCCCGCACCGCCTGCTCCTCCTGCTGCTCCTGCTGCTCCTGCTCCCCCTGCCCGGGCAGACCCCGCACCTCCTCCTGCCCGTGCTCTCCGCAGAAGCGCCTCCCGGGAGCGACGACCATCCTGCAGAAGCGCCCTTTCCTCCGCACGAAGTGCCCGCACCGCCCCGGCTCTGGCTCTGGCTGTGGCTGCGCCTGTGGCTCTGCCTGTCCCTGTCCCCGCGGCCCCGGCTCTGCCTGTCCCTGTCCCTGTCCCCGCAGCCCCGGCTCTGCCCGTCCCTGTCCCTGTCCCCGCGGCCCCGGCTCTGCCTGTCCCTGTCCCTGTCCCCGCGGCCCCGGCTCTCCCTGTCCCTGTCCCTGTCCCCGCGCTCCCACCGCCGCCATGGCTGTTCCCGGCAGCCCCCGCGGCCGCAGAGGCGGCCCCGCCCCTTGGGCCGGGCGCGACATGGCGGCGGAGCGGATCTTCGAGCGGGCCGTGCCCGTGCGGCTGCAGGGCCGGGGGTGCGAGGAGCGGTGAGGAGGGACGGGCAGTGGGGCACGGCGGTGGGGCCGGGGGTGCGAGGAGCGGTGAGGAGGGACGGGCAATGGGGCACGGCGGCAGGGCTGAGCTGGGCCGGGGCTGCGAGCCACAAGCGCCTCTCCTCGCCGGCCGGCCCTGCCGTGAGCGCGGTGCGGGCGGTCGAGACTGCCGTGGGCACCGGAGGGGCCGGGGGTAGCGAGGCCGGGGCAGGCGGCGGGGCCCGGCGGTGCTGCGGGTGCCTCGGCGGGGCAGGGACC
>JAWWEE010000004.1:18817250-18844489 GCA_035221455.1 Xenops minutus | reverse complement strand
GGGCGGGACTGCGGGGGGCACGGGTGGGGCGGGGGGTAGCGAGGCCGGGGCAGCCGGCGGTGCTCGGCGGTGCTGCGGGTGCCTCGGCGGGGCAGCGACCGCACAGGGGCCCGGGGCGGGGGGCTGAGGGGACCCGGGGGGTGTTGGTGTCCCCGCGGGGGTTTGTTTGGAGTGTCCCCCGGTGCTGTGTCCGGAGCCCCCCCGGCCCCGGCCCTGCCCGCGGCGGTGCCGGCTCCCCCGCAGCGCGGCCCGCCGGGGAAGGCCAGGCCGTCCTTCGGGTCGGTGTGTTGGGCACGGCCGGGGGGGTCTGGGCACGGCCGGGGGGGGTCTGGGCACGGCCGGGGGGGTCTGGGCACGGCAGGCCCTGCCCGTGAGGCGGCGGGGCCCGGCCCGGCCCGGCTGTGGCAGCACGGAGGGCTGGTGTCTGCGGTGGTGAGTGCTGTACCTCCACACTCGACAAGGAAGGGAACATGATAGCGCTGTTTAAGTGATTGTCGGAAGTTTCAGCACGCGTTAATAAATTTCAACAGGTTCTAGTTTCTGGACGAAGTTTCAAAAAACCAGCAGTGACTGAGGGGCTGCAATGATAACTGAGGCTGTCACATCTTAATAGTCGTCATCAGTGGGAACCTTCTCAATGTTTCTGCTGGAATTTTTATTGTTGAAATGTCTTTGACTCCTGTAATGCAGCTGTGAACACGTTATTTCAAGAATGTTTTCTTGATTTGTTTTTTTTTGTTGTTTGTTTGTACACAGGAGATTAAATGTTCGAGTGAATATTGAGCTACTGTCAATTTCTAATCCTGTTCATAAAAAGGTTGGTAGAGGAGTCATATCTGTGTTTTTCATTAGGTATTACCTGAATTCCATTTTATAAAAGGATAAATAGGCAAAGGAAAAACAAAACAGGATTTTAGCATTTTTGTTTGACTTTATTTTTTATATAATAAAATTGAGTAACGTGGTTGGTTTGGTATGGTGAGGTTTGTTTTTATTTTTCCTCCTAGCCCTTTTAGCCCTCTCTTTTAGTTTGGCTGTATGCGTCTTAGTAAACTTGCATGTTAAAATTATGTTACCAAATCTCCAGTAGTAATCTCTTTTATGTCTAAATTCGCATTTAAACATCCACCCAGCATGATGTTAAGATTGGTCATGAGCTGGTTATAGTGTTACTGAGTAAAGATTGGTTTGCAAAGGAATACAGCATTTTTTTGTACAATTCTGCTGATGGTGGCAATGATAACAGTAATTATTCAGACAGTGAAGAAGCAGTTCAGGTAGGGACTGTGTTCCATGCTGCAGGCTGTGTCAGGAGGAGTCTGGAAATGCAGTTGGGTACACCCCTGAGTGGTCAAGTCTGAAAAAACAACTGCTTGATCAGCTAATGGGACATCAGAGCAGGCAGGTGCTTTTACCCCACCCATCAGTCTGTTGGCTTGGGGTGGCGTTAGTATCAGTGTAAACTGTCTCCATGTGTAAATCCCTGAGTTTGCTTATCCGTGTCCAGCTGAGAGTTTGTTGGTGTTACTGGCACCTGAGTTACTGCAACACGTATGTGTGCTATGGTAACGCTTCAGTTACGTTAGAGGAGCTGTCAGGTCTCTCCTTACTTCGTTAGGGCTGCTAGGGAATATTCTTCACACAGGTGTGAGCCTTGTTACAGGGAACAGGGGCCTGGGCCTCATGTACCAGGTGTTTTGCATAACCTCATCCTTGTAATGCCAGACTTAATGCTTTCAGAGAAGGCAGTTCTTCCAAAACACTGTGTAGACCTCCAATGAACAAATGAGCCAGTTTAAAAGCTAGGCAGCAGTTTAGTGCTGCAGTTTTCCTATGAGCTTACTGGACTTCAGCTGTATCCATTCTGTATTTTCTTTGTGCAGCTCTGTATTCAAGCATATAACCTCTTCAGGTGGTGGTTTCCTAAACTTTTAGGAGTAATATGCTCAGAAAAACTTCCAGTTATGGGAATGATGTGTTTGTGATCCATTACAATGGACTGCTAGTGTTGCACTCTATTTCATGATGGGGGAAAAATAGCAATCGTTTTCTTTCTGGAAAATGTTGAATACGTTGAACTTGGAAACCTTCACTGCTCAAAATTGAAGGTTTTTACTTGGTTTATTTATGTGACAAACAGTTTCTCTTGTTTTCCCACTGTAATATTTGAATTTGTGTTCAATGTTTTACACATTCTGAATTAGTTGCCACAATTCTGTTGTATTTTTTGGTTAAACAGTAAAAACCATTCAATACTGTTTGCAATATTTGTTTGAAGTATTTAAACACTTCTGGGTGGTTTATAGTATTTTAAATCATATTTAAATCTACATCTTTTCAGGACTTAGCTGTTCGATTGACTGATGATACTGATCCTTTTTTTCTTTATAACCTTGTCATATCTGAGGAAGATTTTCAAAGGTAAATGAAATAATATTTTCTCTGTGAAACATTTCTAAATGGCAAAAAGAATGAGGAAATACTTTTAGCTTAGAATGGCCTGTGTTAGAATTTAGGTTTTTACATTTTTCCCTTGTGGAGTTTTGTCAGTATTTTGGCAGTATTGCTTTAAGACCAGTTGGTGAAACAGCCATGTGAAGGAAAGTGATTAGTTTGGGATTATAGGGATGAATGTTGGGATCCTGATGTAAAGTTCCCTGCACAGATACTGTGCCACAGTTCATCTTGCTGCTTGCACCTTCTGTTCATCATATCTACTTCTTCTGGGCTGTTCTGTGCATGGGAACTAGTTCAGGAAATACGAAAGTCTGTTTACATGGGCACGGATTCACAGACCTTGCATACCAACTGTACTGTTGGGTTTCGTTTACTTGCTCAGAATTTGATTAGCAAATTCGGGCCCCAGGCATGAATAGTTCAGTTTTCTGCTTTCTTTGGGTTTGTTTGGTTTTTTGGGTGGAAGTGTTTTGGTGTGGTTTTTATAAAAAGAGACATGGCCAGTGTGCAGCTCCAAAAGCAAAAGTAAAACCTTGTTTGCAAAGGAGATGTGCAGAATTGTTTTGTTATACAGAGGCACAGCTTTGTGCATCACTTGGAAGTTTCTGTCTCTGAGTTTACTGTGTCTGTGGCAAAAGGGTGCAGTCAAACGGGCAAATAGGCAGGGAGCCTTCCCTCATTGTCCTTTGCCTCTTCATGTGCCCTGTCCAACAAGCTGTCTGCTCTGAGCAAGGTGACTGCTCAAAGGAGCACATTTGGTGTGCCACAGCAACTTCTGGGTTTTTTCTTAGCGCAGCCCGCTTGCAAGAATTCTTGAAATCAAAAATATCCTCTGTGGATTATTATTCACAATGTGGTCACATTTCTTATGTTTGAAAATAACATGTCATAGAATTTAATGACATGATCAGAATTTGTCCTTTCTACTAGTGTAAACAAAATATTTCACAGGAAAGAAATTTCACTTCTATATATGGTTAATTTTTTTTTTCAATCTGTTATGTAGTTTGAAATCCCAGCAAGGTCTCTTGGTAGACTTCTCTGCTTTCCCACAGAAGTTCATAGATCTGCTTCAGCAATGCATTCAGGAACAGAACAAAGATACCCCAAGGTAGGTCGTAAGTGCATACCATGTTACTCTGTGTGTCCGTGTTGAGTTTTTAAAATATTTGTCACTCCCTCACACTGTGAAGAATCAGTAGAACAAGGATAATTTAACCTGCCCCTAATGTGCCCAAATTTGAGTCAGGGGATGTAACAGACTAAACCTAAATCTCAGGAGGACTGAGCAGTGGAATTGATGTCTAGTAACAGTCTCTGCATCTGAGTTGAATCTGGCAAGCTTCACAAGCTGGCAGATGTGTGAGAATGCAGCATTGGCTTTTTTGGGGTTCTGTTTTGGCTTTTTATCTTTTAATACTTTAGTGCTAGAGAGATGATCTGAATATGGTAGAGTGAGGTGTAAATAGTCTTGTTTCATAGAAGGCAAGGTTATTATAAGGCATTCTGACAAAGATTTTTTTTTCTTTCCTTTCAGTGTTCAGTTATTAAAATGTGAGGGGGAGACCTGAGTTCCAGTCTTCCTTTTAGTCACCTTTGGACATGTTATTTCTATTTGTGTGGGTACCAAGGAAAGCTCTGTACCCAGCTCCACTCCAAGCAGTCAGGCCATTTCCTGAAGTATGTACTATGGGCTATGGATTGTACTAGTTTGTAGGATACCTCAAAGTCAGGAGTCTTTTGAATTTGGTTACAAGGGCCCTACTTGGTTTTGGACTCCCCAGTCTAAGATGGGCTGCTGAAAATTTTACAGATGAACAAACTGATTAGTCTTGTACATTCCTTATTCTAGGGTGCAAGGATTTGAGTTGATACTTGTTTGTAGTACTAACTGCCACATAGGCAGGGAATTGTATAATTCTCAAACAAAAACTTGATGGCCTTTTATTGCACATAAACAAATATATTTTGTTTGGAAATAGCTTATAGGAAATACAGGTAGTTTCAGAAAGAATATGTTAAAGATTTGATTATTTTGCTTTCTCCCTAGGTTTTTGCTGCAGTTAGTTTCTTCAGCACCTGCTCTAGATCACACGCCTGTCTCTTTAAATGTAGTGGAGACCAACCCTTTTAAACATCTTACCCATCTCTCTCTGAAGTTCCTGCCAGGAACTGATGCAGAGATAAAGAAATTCTTAGCCAACTGTTTGAAATGCCTTAAGGTAAAGTGAAGGTTTGTGGTAACTGCAACTAGGCCTTGATAATGTGTGTACTTAAGTATTTTTCTCAGTCTGAATACTTGAGAAGTATGTACCAAACTGTATGCTCTGGTTCATTTTTCCTATTAGCCTATATATGTCACTGCTTGCAGCTACTTGGGTGAACATTATGTTACTGGCATTCTGGCAATGAAAATATGACCTGTATGTTCAGCCAGGCACTGTCACTTGAGCTGAAACTGAGGTATTTTCCACACGCAGTGCATGTGGTGTGAGAGTGTTGGGTGCCTCTGGATGCCTCAGTGTCCTGCTGTCCAGCTGGTGCTGATGGACAGAGCAGCTGCAGCAGTAATGTCTGTAACCTTGCAGTCTGCTCTGCAGTTGGATGTAGGAAAGCATGGTCTGCATGGCATTGTAAGGCTTTATGGACTGCAGGGGGCTAGGAGATATAAATAACAAATCCAAATTGCAATGTTGATGCACTTGGTAGCATGCTAGGTTTGATTTAATGAGAAATTAAAGTTTGACTGTTGTCTCTTTCAGTGTCATAGCCCGGGATTTGTATCTCCTACTGTGCTCTCATGTTTCTAGCCATCTAATGAGCCATTTTAATAACATAAATTTACAGTATTTCATTTGATTTCTTGTTCATGCAACACATTTGTAAACAAGTTTTCATGATAAGATGCTATCATAAAAATTAGGTAGGAATTTAATTCAGAGTTTTTACATTGTGGGCTAATGCCTTTTCTTTAAAATTTGTTAGTTATATCTTAATATGATGCTTATTAAATAAGGTGATATTTTTCACAAATGCAGTGGGTATATGGTTTCTTAGGCAGGCAATGCTAATTAAATGGAAGCTAAATACTACTTGTTTTTTGGGAGCTGAGGATTTGATGTGATGTCAATTTGTACATAGGAGAACAAATTGATGTTGGAAGAAAAGCTTAGAAAAACTGAAGAGGATCTTACCAGGCAACTGAGCTACACTCAACAGGTAACGTAAATTTTTAACTTCTGTAGGTTGCGCTTCTGTAGGTTGGAAAAATACACCTTTTTGTAGCCTGGATGATTAGCCACTACCTAACCAAGATAATTGACTTGAGAGTGAATGAAGCAAAGAAAAGAGTCTACTGTAGCTTTTCTAAAGAATGAGTAAAGCCTGCAGCTGAAGAATTAAATTTAGTTCTTGCAGTACTAAAGCAGAATTTTGTACAAAGGTGTGTCTCTGTATATATACACAAATTTAATACTAAATATATGGTAGTTTGAAGATAAAAGATAAATATGCTTTACGTATTCCATGAATGGTTGGAAATCCTTCTATTTGGAAAAATTCTGGAAACATGGTCAAATAATTGGAAGTCTTGGACTTCACGTTACTTGGCTCCTTTTTGATTTTTGCAGTCAGCACAGTAATTGCTTCACCTTTGTGTTACAAGAGGATGATTTGGGTCAAGTTCTGCAATTATCAAGGTGACTTTTTTGACTATCGTGAAATAGAATAATTCCATTAAAACTCCTATTATGGAGCTCTTTTTGGAATGGAATATTTGTCTACAGTTTGAGTTACTGGAATGTGTTTGCTAAATTGGAGTGCAGAATTACAAATCAAAAGAGGAAAAGATGTGCTGAAGAATTATTTTCTTTTCCTCCTTACCAGAGTACTCTGTGTTACAAGGGTAGGAAGCATCAGCAGGCAGGTTTTTCACTCTTAAATAGTTGTTGGAAGAAAATACAATTGGAAATTAAATTATTTTATCCACAGTGTCAGAAAGGTGCTCTTCAGCTTCTCAGTGCCTTACTTTTCCTAGTTACAGAATGAACAGATATTTTGGCATCTGGTGCTGAAATTCAGACTTTTCTTAATAATTCCATGTCCTTTTAGTAAGTAATAGTAAAGAATCATTCTGTATTGACCGAAATGCTTAAATTTTTAAAACTCTATACACCTTGTCAAACTTAAAACAGAGCTTGTCAGAGAAGAGCCGAGAACTAGACAAACTGAAAAATGAATGGACATCACACACTACAGCTCTAACCAACAAACACTCCCAGGAGCTGACAAATGAAAAGGAAAGAGCCCTTCAGGTATGACGGTGGAAAAGAATTAGCAATATTCTTATATGTGAATAGTCAGATTCATTGAACAACTACTTAATTTCTTTGCTTCCCACAGGCACAAACTCAGTACCAACAACAGTATGAGCAACAGAAAAAGGAATTGGAAAATTTGCATCAGAAAAGTGTTCAACAGTTGCAGAACAGACTCTCCGAACTTGAGGTCATCAATAAAGACCTAACAGAGAGAAGATACAAAGGAGACTCCACAGTCAGAGAACTGAAAGCAAAACTTTCTGGAACAGAAGATGTATGGCTTCTTAATTTCTAAAACCAAACTTACTGGTGTTAGGACATTAACAGTCTGCCTGGGCATGTAATAGAAAATATAGCATATTAAGTTTGTTCATTTCTTTGTTCTATTGCTTACTATTTAGATATATCTGTTTGAATTACTGTTACAGGTTTTCTTAAAAAAGACAAATTCCTTCCCAACATTCTAGGAATGTCAGAGAGCAAAGCAGGAGGTGCTGTCGCTGCGTCGGGAGAACACAACTCTGGATGCTGAATGCCATGAAAAAGAGAAACTCATTAATCAGCTGCAGACACGGGTTGCTGTTCTGGAACAAGAGATCAAAGACAAAGATCAGCTGGTTACTAGAACAAAAGAAGTGCTAGATGCGACACAAGAGCAAAAGGTTCTTCAAGCTTTAAAATAATTTTCTCTAAACTCTCTAGAACCTTCTTAATTTTGGTTTCCGTAGAGTAGCAGCTGACCAGTTGTTATGAACACAGCAAGTCAGCTTTCAGGTGTAGTTAAGGTTCTAAATTACGGCATCAAAAGTATACTGGATTCAGTTTTAATATTGTGGTACTGGAGTATAGTTAGTGGGATTTTTTGTAAGAAAAAAAAGGATTGATTGAGATCCTGTAAAATTTGATAGAAAAGGCGCTGACTGATTTCTTTTAAGCATAGTCCTCAAAGGATTATGGAGGTTCTACTTGAAATCATAAGTGATGTCTATCACAGCTTTATTATATTTTGTAATAATTTTTAAAGGCAATACTGGAAGAGAATACAGAGGAAAAACAAAGGCATATTGAAAAACTAGAAACAACAATCAAGTCACTGTCAGCTGAACTCCTTAAGGTTTGTGCAAATGTGACACTTTCCTTGCAAAACATCTTTTTTATTTTTAGGTGTTTATTTTGGTAATATCTTGGGTTTTTTAATAGGCTAATGAAATTATCAAGAAGTTGCAAGGAGATTTGAAAACTCTAATGAGTAAATTAAAATTGAAAAATACAGTGACAATTCAACAGGAAAAACTATTGGGAGAAAAAGAAGAAAGACTTCAGAAAGAGCAGAAGGAATTGCAGGAGATGGGACAATCCCTTCGAATGAAAGAACAGGAGGTACTGTGATAGCTTAACCCTCTGTCCTGTAAATGCTCTTGTATGTACTGTTTTTGTGGGTTTTAACTTACTTGTAGTAGGTAAAGTCTCAAATCTTTCTGTGGAACAGAATGTACTCTTTCACTTAGTTAATGTGTTTATTTAACTATGTAATCAACTTTCAGTTCTTTAAATGTGAGACTGATTTCTAAGATCCATCCACTTATGTGGAAGAAAACTAAAATTGTATTAAGAGTACAAAGCAATGTAATGGATGAATCAGCACCCTTTAGACGACACATTCATTTGGAAGGTGGTGAAGTAAACAAGAACAGGAACAGAGTGAACCTTTTTCTTCCCTTAAGTATATTCCTGTATATTCCTTGCATTATTTAATAATAGAAAAATAAAGGTCAGAAAGGATTCTGGCTGTCGCCTTGCCAAAATGCTAGCTAAAAGCAGGGCTTACTTTAAAAGAACTCTCACACTACTTTTGTAAAAAACTGAGTTCAAACTACTTTAATTTTAGAATAACTTCATACATGCTTTTTTTGTTTGTTGCTCATAGTTAGTAGTATCTCCTGATGGTGTTGTAATTATTATGGGAATATTGCAGGTTTGCAAGCTACAAGAACAGCTAGAAAATACAATGCAAAAGCTAGAAGAAAGTAAGCAGTTACTGAAAACCAATGAAAATGGTAGGTTTATACAGTTTCATTTCTCTCTCCATAAAATGACATAGTGATCTTGCTGCTCCTGAAAATTAACAGCAGCAGCTATATTGGGATTTTGTGAGAGCTGTAATTGTTGTCATATATGGAAAAGAAACTTCTGGCTGTTGGGAGCATGCAACAGCCTCGAGCTGCAAGTAGAGAAGCCTTCCCTTGAAGCTGGTGCTTGGGGTTGTGGGGTGGTGTGCTCAGGCTTGGGGTGGGAGGAAGCTTCACCAAATGGCTTTTCATGGGACAAGGGCTCCTAGTGATGCCTCAGATTACAGAGGAGAAATAGGTCATTGAGGTGTCACTTTTTTTGAAGACAGGCTACTTGGTGTTTCAGACAGTTTGTAAGAGATAGGAAATGAACTTGAGTGTTTTTTTCCTCTCTGCAGTAATCAGCTGGTTGAACAGACAGCTGAGTGAAGTTCAGATGGCAAAGAGGCTGGACACTTCTGCCAGCACAGCTGGTGGTGGTAGGGCTGCTGCTTCACCTCATGGCATGGTAAGGTAGAGTTATAAATAACAGGGTTGGGGTGTAGTCATTAGTTCTGAAATGAATGGCCTTTAGAGAGGAGAAAAAAAAAAGTGCTTTCATCCTCTTGGGGCCTTATAGTTTTGGGTGGGTGTGGTGTGTGGTTTGTGGTTTTGGTTTGGTTTGGTTTTGGTTTTTTTAACATAATACCCTGTTGGGTGCTGCTTGATGTCCTGGGCCTTGTAGGTGAGAATTTTCTAAGCTCTCATTTACATAAAATACACACACGAGTACAGAATTATCTTGGAAAGAGTGAAGTACAGGGTAAAGGGGAAAAAAAAGGTGTTTTTATGGTATGAGGTTAAATTACTAATTAGCTTTGTACAGATTGAAAAACAAGTGTACTATTTGAATACCCTTACTAATGATCCTGCGAAACGTGAAAATAAGGGGTAAGAAAGATTACCTGCAGTCATTGCAAAATACCACAACCTACTGGTTCTCCCTCGGTGTTGTACAGATCTCTGCTGTCACACAGTAACTGAAGAGCTGCTTGTTGTTCACTCAGAGGGCTCCTGATTTGTAGTTGGGTACATTCAATGTATGAATTGGTTACAGGGTATTAGCTTTTACTGGCTAAGAGTGCTCAACTAATCTAACGTTTTAAAGTTACGAGTTTTCCTTAAGCATGCGAACCTTGGTTTCTTCCCATCAGGAAGACTCATAAGTGTTGGCCTTGTAATTGTGGTTAGTTAATGTTGGAATTTTCAGTCTCTACAAACAATTACTTTAAGAACTGTGTTAATCCTTTATGAATGTATTCTATTTCTCTTACAGCCTGACAGACCATCCTTTCCCACCTCAGGAATCAATCATCCCATTTCTCCTCTGTATGCCTTCCAGAACTTCCTGGAACCGACACACAGCAAAAATGCCCATTCACAATATCCAGTACCAAAGGCAAGCACTTTGACTTTTTTGTTTAGTTAAGAATGTGACAACATAAAATATCAAAGCATAATGTTGTGACTGTTTCTCAAAATGTGTAAGTATTTGCTGTATAGACTTAGGCTCCCTGTCTTGAACATTATGCTGTTACTCATAGCTAATGCTTGTCCTTAGAGTGCTTATTCTTGCAGGCCTTGCTGCACAGCAGTGCTGTGGGAGGTGTAGGAACATTAATCCCTGGGATGTTTGCTCTCTGAGTGCACCTGTGGGTGGGGACTGTCAGGTCTGCAGTAGCTCTTTAACCTGCAGCTCTCTGCCTCTGCAGGTTCAGTTTAACACACACCTTGCTAGACTGAATCGATGTTCAGATGCCCAGACAGTGACTACAACCAGTCATCCAGCAAATAAGGAGAAGTAAGTGTCATCTACTGCATTTTTAGTATTTTTTTATTGTTATATTTATAGAGCCCTTTGTCATCCAGTACCAGCTAGTTCAGAGACCTGCCTTTCTCCATCAACATGTTACTGAATTTTAAGTTGTGCTAGTTTGTTGATAACAAAGGAAGGGCTGTGCTTTCAGAAGTGGATCCCAAGGAACAAAAGTTCAGTGTCCTTCCTTGAGACAGATCTAAGCTATCAGGTGATGGGGTCACTCAAAAAATTAGTTCTAGGCTGTTCTTAATGTCCTCAGTGATGCTTTAACTTTAAATGGTAAAGTTCATAGAACTTTCAGGTTTTCTGAACCATTCTGTAGCCACAGTTGTTGTGAAGCACTGATAATAGCAAACTGCATTTGCTTTAAATTTTAATTAAGACTTTTTATTTCTAGTGGTGATCATCTGGGGCTGGAATCCAAGTATTTCAAGAAAAAAGATGACAGCATTCCTTTACGAGGGCTTAGTCAGAACACACTTAACTCAGGTATGTATGAAATAGTAGAAATAAACCTTATTTGAAATGCACTTGAAGGGCAGTAATAGACATGGTTCTATGAAGTGTTGTTTGTGCTGTTCCACAGAGTACCTGCGACCGTACTTGCCAAGCAAAGCCCAGCCATTGCCCAAAGCTGCAGGAACACCGGCCTCAGCTTACTTCCCTGGATAAGGGAGTTCTGACAGTAGAAGTTGTCTTTTACCCATATGGGGAGCTTGGAGTGTCCACTAATAGTGTGTTAGTAGAGTATGGATGTGAAGTGACATCATTTTATAAGGCAGTTTTCTATGAGAAGGGCGTCTTGACTGACTTGAATGATGTTTCAGGGTACTGGAAGCCTGGGGAGAAGATAAAGCTCTAAGCAGCATTAGTGGGACCAACACTGACAGTAAGTCCTTGGGGCTGTGCAGAATTTTCTCTTACCATATTGTTGAGCCAGTACTCATCCTAAAACCCTAACAAAGTGTTCTGAGTTTTATATAACAGGCAAAATGTACATTCCCTGAGTGAGAACGTTTATCTGTGAATTTCTACTTTTTTGACTCCTTTCAGAGAAAGGATGAGGCAAATGGAAAGCACTGGAGAACTGGGCTGTGCTGTCAAGTTTTAGGAGTGGTCAAGCTCTCACTAATCCTCCCATACATTTTCTTTTTAAAAACTTGCTTAATTTTTGAACCAGCTTATTTGATTTGCATAAAGACTTACAAATAATATTAAAGATGCTAAATTATTTCACTGAAGGTAGAAAATTAAAACATTCTTACCCTTGCTTCCCCTAACTTTTCTGTTCATCTCTCAGAACTCCATTCCACTGGCCACCAATATTATGAGGTGAATTATCTAAATAGTTAACTATTGACAAGTATCACAACATCTAAAAGGTATTTTTACAAATCATACTTTACAACTGTAAGACTGTACAGAAATTTGAGATACTGTCCATTCGCCTTGTTCTACTGTCTGGTTTCAAATGCCTGAGTCATGTAACAACCCATTCTGTGCCATCTTTTATTTGGTGTCCCCCCTAAAGAACTAGCAGGCATGTACTTTGAACAGGCAAAATACACCTAAAATTACTATTTACATAGTTTTGTTAGAGATATTCCATACCTTTTACTTTAGTTATTTAAGTGCAGCCCAAGGATTGTACATTTAAGTGGTTTGTTTTGCCGTGTGAAATGTGTACATTTGTTTATAAATCAGCACCGTGTTAATGTATAGTCACTGTTTTTGTCATGTGTTAAGTTTCAACAGAAATATTAAATGGTTTTTATCAAAAGCTGTGATTAGTAATGTTTTAAGAGTACTAAACCACCCTCTCCCCTGTACCAAAATTCTCAGATGAGGTAAGTGCCAGAACAGCACTCTCCTATTCACCTTTCTTCTGCAGTTTTCTTCCTGGCTTATTCCTCTCCCCCCCCCCCAACATACAATGGCCCCTGGCACCCACCTACCCACTGCTTGCACTCCTGAGCGTCAGGTGCTGTAAGGTACAGAAGTTGCTATTTCTCTCGAAGAACAGATGAGCTGTTCTCAAAGGAAGCTGCTAATGGGAGCTGCTTCTCCCAGGCCTCTTCACATCAAATGCAAACCAAAAGTATAGCAGGCCAGGGCTGTCTGACACCCCGGCAGCACAGCAAAGGCGGGCTGTGTGTAACTGACCTGTTTCTTGGAGCCTGGATCTACAGCCATCCTCTTCCTTTTGATCCCCCAGGAGACAAGGAGGCAGCTGCAGCCAGCCTGTGCTGTGGGACAGCAGGGACAATTGCAAGGCTGCTTTGTCTCACACATAAAACACCCTGCTGGACCTGTACTCAAGATGATGTTGCCTACCTGCTAGAGTATAACACACATGCACTACAGCACTTCAATTAAGGTGTTAAGAGACATTAACAATTATTTAAAAATTCATTAAAATACTCAACTTTATTAACAGTATATTTACATATTTTTTCCTGCTCTTGGTCAACCCATGGTGAATGTTCAAAGGTAAAAAAGCATTAAGCAATAACCACAAGATGAAAACATTTTAAACCTATACAATACTTTATACACAAATTTATACAAAGGAACACTTAAATAATACACCTGGACACAAAAATATACACTTTTAGAGAAATTCACATCAGTAATTGTATAAAGCTCTCTTCTGTACTAAGGGTCCTGAAAATTTAGGACTAAAACTTTAGCTCTGTAATGCAAAAGGGGTATTGTGACAGTCCTCAAAGGCCACTATATAGCACATGGACAGATTCAAGGCTATCAGCTTATAGTTCAGTCTGTGTATTCAAGTTTTGAGGTCCTTTATGATTTACGCAAACATCAGAAATATAGTGGTATAATAAACGGTACGTAGGAAAGCAGAGTTTTAGAGCCAATATTAAAATTTGTAGGCTCAAAACACCCACTTACTATTTAAACAAGTGTTTGACACTACCGTTTATTCAAAAATAGAAAGAGTAAATGCACTTACATAAAAAATAACTTTTACTGTTTAGCAAGCGTGCTCATGTGATTTTTATAATAGTACAAACTTAAAAAAAAATTTTTCATGTAACTCTTAAAAGAAATGATACCAATTCACCTTCTCCTTACTTGAGTACATTTACATTAAGGCTTTGAATCATCTGACCCAAGATTTTAAAACGAATGGGTCCACATAGATGCTAGTATGTCTCATTGAGACGTAGCATGACTAGAATTAAAGCTCACCACCGTAAGGAAACAGAAGGACACATGCTCATGCCTGGACTCTACTTTTTGTCTCTGAACTAGAATGTAAAGTTAAGTTTAGCAGTAACAGTATTTTCATGGCAAGAGACAAGTATGTAACAGTTTGTTTATAAAAGCAAGTAAGTTTTTAGTTCAATGGCAACATCTTTGGAGAAAGCTCCCATTTTAATTCCTACAGATTTCATGCAGAAAGATACTTCTTAAGTTTACCTTAAGAAATCTTGATGGAATTGGAATGTGTATCCCAAACTGCTGATGAAAAGACAGAGTCCAAAAGGTCTTCCTGGAATTTTGTCATACATTTGTATCTTGCAGTAACGGTTCTTTAGCTTCACCTGGAGCTTGTGGGCTGTGGGGATGGCCATGGCTGCCACAGTGTTTCTTCCAGTTGCTGGATCGTACATTTAGGTTTGTGTGTTCCGGAATAAACAAGGCAACAAGTAGTGCCAACAGCACAGAGCATGCTCCAAATAAGAATGGGGGTCCAGGAATTATAGAATTCTGAAAGGAACAACAGTAACACCACATCATGTGAATAAGCCTTTTAAACCCACACTGACAGACTACAATTCCTAATTCCCCCACTTTCTAGAGCAGGAAGAGCTGTTTTGGGATACACTAGTCAATACAGTGGAAGCTTTTATAAGAAATGTGAAAAGAATGTTACATTCTAAGATTCTGGACAGGGAGCACATGGTTCTTGTTAATGCCTTCCAACTTCCTGATGAGTTTCCTCAAAAAATTAGTATTGATTAGGAACTAAAAAAATAGCTTGGTTAAATGACAACAAAACCAAACCATGCACCATTGGTACCACTGGTACACCAAATCCATCCTTCCCTCAAGGTATTCTCCTGACAACAGTCACAGTTGTCTATGACTATCAGCTGTATCTATTTGAAAATTAAACTAAACCAATACAATCCAGTTAAAAACAAACAGATCAACAACCCCCCCCCCCAAAAGAGGGACTTAAGAACCTCTTTCTACACACTTCACTCAGTTAACATAACAAAATGTAATACAGCATCAAACTCAAGAACTGATGGCCACATGATCCCATCCTAACTTCTTTTTGTTGGAAGCATCAAGTAAAAAAAGAAACATACCTGTTGTAAATGGTATTGTGCAACCACACTACCCCCTGATGGTGATTCAGGCATGGGGAGTTCATTCAACTCAACATGAAATATATAGAATATAAAACCATAAAGTGCTGGTCCCAAACCATTACAGAGTCCTCGAATGCCTGTTATCATCCCTTGAACAACACCTGGGAAAAGGAAAATACACTGTTTTCATCTTCATCTATCTGTATTTATACATGTATAATTAGCTATTTTTAATGAGTCAGTAGGATTTTATTCACTTTCAAACTGATGCACACAGGAAAGCTGTAAATGGAGTTGCACTATGGGTAGCAATAAACAAGGTGCACAAAGAGCTTGTCATTATCATACATTCAAGTGGTTTTTCCATCTGCCTCTAGCACAGAGCAGTACTTGCCATGCTGAACTCATTCAGAGGCCAGGAGACAGATAATACCCCTGCTGTCACTGTGTCACATAGCACAGACAGCACTGCATGCAACAGTGAGGAAAAGGAACAGTGCATTATGTTCACTGACTATTTTGCTACTGCTGGGACCTGTTGAAGGTTCTGCCTCTGTGCCAGTAGGTGATACACACACACTGCAGCTTCCAAGCACCTGGGTTCAACATTTGGTGCCCTGTGCTCAGGTGTCTGGGCTGCCCTACGAGCACTGTGACAAGACTCCAGTTTGTCTGTCTTCACAGTATTCTTTGACTAGAACTCCAAGAGCCAGGACAAAACCTACCCTGCTGGTCGGCATCAGCAGTCCGTGAAACCAGGGCGCTGACAGCTGGGAAAGTAATGCTGGACATGGCTGCCACGGCGCCAGCTGCCCACATCATCCTGCAAAACACACACTGGCATCACTGCTCTGCACAGCTGGAGCTCCACTGGGAGCACAGAAGTGCTGGAGACACCTTCCCCACACCTGGGTGTCTCCCTTGGTTAAAGGGTAAAAAGCAGGCAAATGCTGTACCTTTCAGAGACTAAAACAAAATGTACGTACCATGGTTCTGATCCAAAGCCGTACCATGCAAGCTGGAGGATTTGAAATCCTAGGCCCAGTAGGATGGTATTTTTATTTCCAATGGACCGCATAAGTAAACTCAAAACTATTGTCTGACAGAGAGGGGGGGAGAAGTAAAAAAAGAATAAAATCAGAAAACATTTTATTCTAAATGTTAAACACAGATGAGTTGAGGGGTTAATTAATTAAAAAAACAAAAAAAAACCCTGAAAACATTCTCAAATACACACAAATAAATTAGTTTTAAAGTAAAATTCTTTAGAAGCAGTATTTGCTTCTACCAAAAAGATAGCAAGTAATGTGACTGAACTATCACCCCTTCTTTGATGGACAAAGGATTTAGTTTTCCCAACACGATACACATCAGATATTAATCAACCAAACCCTAGTTGTCAAGTGCTTTTTTCATCTGAGATGAAGTGTTAATCAATTGTTAGAGATTTATTAAAAAACAGCTACAAAGGTGAGTCACATGTACCGAACCACGGTATTCCCAAAGTTGCCCACAGTACTTCCTTCTTTTGAACTTACCAAATCAATGACACAGAGCAGTAACTCACCTGTGCAATAATGGAAAGAATCCCAAGGACTGCTATAAATGCTGTAACACTTTCAGATGAAAATCCCATTATCTATATTAAAAAAAGGCAATTTGATTATTAATTTTAAACAATGTATCATGATGTCACAAACACAGTGAGGGAACACACAAGGCAGAAGACCTGTATTATTCAGTTCCTCCTTAACTTAGAAAAATCTAAGTTGTAGAGTTCATTTTTTTAAATTAAAGAAAGCAAGTATACAGAAATAAAGGGACATCAATAAATAGTTCCCTCAAAAAATAAAACCAGTTTTAACATATTGAACCCTGTAGTCCAAGACTAATGCAAATAACTACAAAATACTAGAAACTGTTTTATAACTCATTCATCACTCAGCTCTCTTTTTGTATCTCTATAAAGAGAGAAAAACAGAACAGCAAAAGGACTTAAATCAGCTGCTGGAAGCTTTTAAATTTACTAGTTATCTATATATTCTGTAGTAATTCAGCAATTCTGAAAACTTGCCTAAATCCCGTGAATTTACTTTTGTTCATACCAAAATGCTCCATTACCTGTCTGAGGTATAGGAAGAAGCTGGAATATTGCCCTGCCTCTGGGAGGTAGGAAAGAAAGACTGTTATGCAGATTAGCAGCACAATGGAGTCCTGGCCGACTTTCTTCAGTGACTACAGCAAGAGAAAAGTATAAAACATTATAAAACAATCTTCATTTTTAAAGAGCATCCCTAGCTGAAAAGACCAACAATGAAGCTATTATGTGGCACCACCAAAGCATTCCCTGCATGTTTCGCAAGATGGTTGGCAAAAGTATTAGCAGTGAAGCAAGGTCAAGTGTGAAAAAATAAAGGCTTTGTTTTCAAGCCTGAAACACAAAATTCAGCCTCTTCCCTGTTGCCGAAGCTCAATATTTACGAATAACAAAATATTTCCTATTTAAGTAGCTTACTGCAAAAGGGTCAGCCTGTTCCCACGAAATGGGTGCTCCCCAGGAGGCTGGCCTCATCTTCTCTGGCAGCGATTCTGGTACAGCAACAAGGATAAAACAAATGTCCAACAAGGCTATTGCTGTAGCCAGGACCACAACCAGGCTGTCTCCGTAAACTCGACCAAGGTAGGCACCGATAGCAGGGCTGGTGACTAAACTTGCTGCAAAAGTTGCTGAAACCTGGAACAAATCACAGCTGGTAAGGTTTTCAGTGACACAAGTCAGCAGTGTTATTACCCATGCTTCCTCGTTTTCAGAAGCCTAACAATTGCAATCAGTAAATCAAAAGTAGCATTTTTACTGTGTCTTTGTGGTAGCAGCTCTGTATTTCAGACAATCATGATTTTCCAAGAAAAGCTTTCTAATAACTGGACAGCAGTGTGAGGTTCACAGCACTCTTGCATGTACTGACATAATTAGGCTTAATTAACTCTAGAGTCTGCTGATATCTCTGGGAAGCAATGGGCTGTATTTAATTTAGAAGCAGAATATTCCAGACATACAAGACTGGATGACAGGAACAATTAAACAGAAAAACCTGACTCCAAATTAAAATCAACTTGCCACAGAAGAAACAAACACGTGGCTTAGAAAAGCATTACGAACTGGAGAGTTTAGTACTACACACTGCAGGAAAAGAGCCAAAATAATACATACCAAACCATAGGCCATGCTTCTCTCATGCTCCTGGGTTATGTCTGCTACATATGCAAAAACTACAGAAAACGTCACTGCAAAAACTCCAGACACGGAGATAACAGCAAAGTACCACCTAAAACATGATTAAAAAAAAATTGGAACAGCTAAATAGAAACAAAGTCTATTCAATCCAAGTGCTATCCAACAGTAAATCACCTTATCCAACTTACCCTGACAATTTATTGAGATAATCTTGGATAAAGCTAATGAGAATGTGTCTTGACAGAGGTGTGTGACTCCTCAGTGCACAAATAGTATGATTTTGTAATATCTACAAAAAGTTTCTGTGATTAAGTACTACTGGGAAATGAGGTGTTCAACTAATACAGTCAACTGGTCTATGACCCAAAGCATATTGGGAACTTCAGTATTTTGTGAATCTGGTCATTGAAAGGCCTCAGCATTTGCTATATCTTTATGCTGTAGGCACTACCACTCAGCATTTGAACCCTTAGTCTACATTCAAGAACCATCTCCTTTCAAAAAGGGATGAACAATGCGTGTGATCAGAGAGAAAACAGGAAAGGCTGATGGAGCTACCGGAACAGCTGGGGCTGCCCTGTATCAGAGCAGGCCATGCTCCTGCTGCCACACCCTCGGGTACAGCACAGGGCTCAGGGCTCTGACTTGTGCTCTACCTGTGGGATGTTCCAGCCAGTTAAGACGTTACTAACTTGCACACAGCATGAAAGCTGGTGGATTTTAGAACTTGAGAAACAAAACTGTAAAAGTGCAGCAACACTTTATGTTACAAATGGTTACTGCATGCGCTGGCATTAGGTGAGGTTTTAAGTTCCAGTCACCTGGTTTGTCTTTGAGTACTGTGGCCACAACACAGACCTGCAGTTTACAAGATACCGTTTTCCCAGTGTTTGCACGTGTGCTGGAGCAGGATGTAGGGCTTACAGCACACAGACCAAAACCAGCAGCCATTAAAGTTCTGACCAAGGCATTTGGCCTCATAGCAGCTGCTTCAGTTTGACTCTGTTCCCCCAACTTTGCACAAAGTAACACGAAAGCCTCGACCTTCTGTGAAGCATAAACATTTCTCAACTATGCTACAGACATAGGCATTAGATGCAGCCTTAACAAGAAGCAGCAAATCTACTAACCATGGGCTGATCTTCATTAGTGGTATTGGTGCACAGGTGAAAAATACTGTTAGCAGCAAGAAGGACTTTCGTCCCCACACATCGGACAGGGCACCTATGAGTGGGGCACTGAGAAACGATAATAAGCCCTAAAGGAAGAAAACATTTTAAGTTAGAACTAAGTGGTTAGAATTGTGATAGCTGACCACATTACAATCTGAGAGCAGCCTGGGCTCCATTCTGATTCAAGTCAATGACTACAGTGCAATGTATCAAAGGCAATGTGACCAACCATTACTGATCTTCTACCCCATGTCTGATTACATAAAAGTTGAGATCTGTTACCCCAAAACTAAACAAAATTCAAAACGCAGATGATCCAGTCATAATAGCAGTTTTACAAACTGTGTTTTACAGTCTTATCTATTTAGAATTCACATAAAACTAATTGAAAATACCCTACTGGAGCAACAAGCTCCAAGTAAAAAATTACTAACTTTTAGCACTATATGTGTCATCTGAGATTACTCAACTACCTTTTTATTTGCTGAACCCAAACAATAGATACAAATCAAGCAATACCTTACTAAAAGTGAATTGATGCCTAATTGCCTTTTAGCAATAATTTACTCCCCTATTTTATTTATACTGCGAAAGTCATATTAAAAAACCCCTTTGAATGTTTCTTTCATTTGGCAGTAATTTCTATATTCCTCCCACCATTCACTTTAAATTGTACTTTTGACTAACTTCTGTCAGCTTACCTTTACTCCTTGAATTAGACCATTCATTAGAAATGTATGTTTTGGGAAGGTTTCATGCAAAACCTGGAAAAGAAATATGAACACTGCCATTTACACAATATTAAGTACAAATATTGCTCATGGACATCCAACTTTATAATGCACAGTACTTTTTTATTTTCACAGAATATAGAGGGGGGAAAAAAGGTAAACCACAAATAATTTATTTAATTATTAATGTGCATGTAAGGTACTTTGGGATTTCAGTGTCTGAAATCTAGAGTTATCTCAGACCAGACTTTCCACATGTTGCTGTGTCATCTCCTGGACTGTGGAGAGAGGGAGGAGAGACATCACTATACTGATGTGCCTCTGAGTTCAATGGCTAGAGCCCAGAAATGCAGGTCTCTCGGTCTGACTGGTGTCAGGTAAGAGGGACTCCGTTTAGTAACCAATGTGTAGCTTATACCCAAGACACCATTCATGGTTAACATCAGCTTTCAGAGCTGCACCAAGACTGCATTTTAGGTGGAGCCTGCTTGAAGATTCTTAGCCTTCACTCCTTTTAATTTGTCAGCATGTGTCACTCACAGATTAAATGCAAGTCAAAAGCAACCAACTACATGAGAAAATAATCCAGTGCAAACATGTTGGTATGACTGCCTCACTAATCACGGGGAGCCTTTGACTAGTGTAACAGGGTCTGTGCTATGAAGCTTTTTAAAAAAAACACAGCCAGGTCAGCAGAGATGTCCCTACCAACACACACGCTTGCACAATGTTACCATGTTTTAAGTAATTTTGTCCTTACATGTGTAATGTGCCAACTTTTTGTGGCATCTTGAAAGGAAAGATAATTTCCTTTTTACTCTTATTGGTTTTGATGCCTAAAATCAAGTTTCAGTCAGAAAATACTTACATGCAAGCCTGAATGTTAGCAGACTTTCACATAAACAGCTATGCTACACCATTACACTGCTTTAATGAAAGAATTTGAAATTTTTAATACCATCCAAAATTACAGAACTTTTCACTTGCACAACAAAACAACTCAATGATACCTAATTTTCATTTAATTCAGAAAATGCTCAGTGCCTTTGCAGTAATTGCTCCACGTGCCATACAGTGAGAAAATGCTCCAGAGAATCACTTACCACCAAAGTGGGAGCTGTCAGGAGACCCCAAGCAAAAAACTCCAAGAAGATCACAATAACAGCATGGTAGACACTAGGTGAGCCTATTCCTTGAGGCTAAAACAAGAGAAAAGACAGGTGATTAGAACACCTAACCATCTATCAGCCATGAGAAATACATTTGAGCACTATAAATAGAATGATTAACAATGAAACAGGACTCAAAAATTGGGAATACAGATATGCAAGCTAACTGGTGAAACTCCATTTTTTAACCCTTCCGTGCTAACATCCTGAAGTGTCTTAATCTTACTCTGCAGAACCTTTCACTGCCACCTCTAAATATAAACCACTTTATACTGCCAGACTAGGAAACAATGAAGCTACAGGGAAAACAGACTCTTCTTCAGTGAATTAGTTTCTTTTTCTTGAGAAAATTGCTTAAGTCTACACAATGCCACATGGAATCAAGTCTTCACGATTCCAAAACCAGTATTTCACACTCAGCTATCCCAAAATCTAATTACCTGGTCCATCAAACAGCCCTACAGCACTCCTGTTACTAAAAGGCACCACTGCTACAAGCAAAACTTTGATAGCTCTAAATCAGGAAAGAAACTGAAGTAATGAACACCACACACAAATCTCAGGAACCTTCTGATTACAGGTTCTGAATAGCTACAAATGCAGGAAGAGGTACAGATGAAAGATTTGTCATAAGGAACTTAAAATTCTCTGGTGACTTAGAATCAGAAGCAGCTTTTGAGGAGAACACAAAGAGCTGGGTGGGACAACCGGCTCATCTTGTAGACTCTGTTAATGCTGTCAAACAACATGCCACAGTGCAACATTTGCAAATTAAGGATATGGTTCACTAATTATTTTCATCTGAAGGCACTATGAATAACTCACCAGAAATCTCATATGCATTCTTTAAACTCTGAAGTGCTGCTTTAACATCTGCTTCCCCTGCTTTGTGCAGAAGTGAGTTACTAACAGAGTGGCACTGATGTGATCAGACCTGGCATCTACACTGGGCACACACAGTCTAAGGACCTCAGCTGCTTCCCAAGAAGGCTCAAGGGGATCTTATCAATGTGTGTAAGTAGCTGATGGGAAGGAGCAAAGACAAGAGCCAGACTCTCCTCCTAGGTATCAGTGACAGGACTGGAGGCACACTGAAATACAAGAAATTCTACTTAAACCTTGAACAAAGACCCTCTGAAACAGGTTGCTCAGTGAAGTGTGAGCAACCTCTATCCCTCCAACCTCAGTAGACACAGCCCTGAGCAAACTGCTCCAGCTGACCCTGTCTGGTGTAAGAGAGTGGGGTAGCTGGATTAGAGATGTTTGGAGTTGCCTTCCAGCCTCAAATACTACACAATTCTAAGCTATAGTTCTAAAATACAAGAGTCTTTGTTACAAGATTTATGGAAGCCACACTTAACTTTTCTTTCCAGATTCCAATATTTCCAATATAGAAAAAAAAAAAAGCTTATTGAACAAATGTCAGAACTAAATGCAGAAAACCTCACTGGCTACTCATCCCTATTGCTAGAAAAGATCATAATTTTCAAAGGTAACCATATCAATATGTAAAAGGTCAGTTACAGAAGTACCTCAGCATTGTGCTATTTTTCTTTCCTAAGCCCTCTTTGTTAAATACAGACATACCATACAGATATTTCTGCTATTTTTTCAGCCTACGCTCCTAAGGAGGTAAATTAACAGTCTTTATAGGTACAGAAAGCAGCTATAATTATCTTCTCTTCCCACAATTCCTTTCCCTTTCCACCCACAATCCATATTTTAGCTTTGAGTTAAAAATTTATCCAGCTCTGCGCAAACTGTAAGTATCAATGTCAGCTGTTTGGCTCAGTGTCAAAACCAGAAATTCAGATTCATTCTTATAGCCCCTGGATTCCTGTCACGTTACTGGCTCGTGGCCCCCAAGGTATGACAGATGGTGAGGTGGGTGTCATGAACTGTCCCTGTCCCTACAAGCACGGGGGTCGGGGCACCTCCATTCACAGCAAACGCCAGCTCAGTGGCCATCTGTCCCCATGCTGCCTTGTCCAGTTCTGGGCAGCTCCTCAAAGACCACACACACAAACCGAAACAGCAGAATGAAACCAGTGGTTGTTCTGCACAGCTGAACTGCTGGTGAATTTAGAGCTGCACAGGCAGGTGACTGCTGCCCTCTGCCATGTCGTCCAGCCGTAAGCAACAGCAGCAGATGTTTCCAATACACTGGCAGAAACAAAGAGACGTGACATTTAGATCACTAGAGTTAAACTTCCTTGCTTTCTTGTTGCTAGCGTTCACTTATCACAGGTACTGTTATTTGTTCTTGTCTATAAAAAATGTTATTTAGTCACATCTAGATCATCATCTCTACAGCTATTTTTAAAGGTGGTTTCAACTATAAAATATCAAAAATACTCCTGAGGTGAAAGATAAAAGGAAGAAGACTAATAAATGGTTAAATTGCAGTTCATGAAGATACATTATGTGCATTCGGTCCACAAGATTTCAGCACTAGTCTGATGCATCCTCCTACCCTAACATGTAGTGTAGGTGCTGGGCTTTCAGCCCTGTCCTACTCTACAAACCTGACCCCTGTGCTTTACAAACAGACTAATGGAGTGTAGTGTAATGTAATGATCTAAGTGCAACCAAATCAGAAGGCCTTACACCTGGAGAGAAAACATAGGAAGCCCTTGTAATAATCAGCTAGAACTAGGATGTTCCAATCAGAGTAACAGCAACCCTTCTCTCCAACCAGGTAGCCAGAGTAGAGCGTATCTACATCTGGCTAAATCTGTGGCACAGAACAGTGCTCTAAGCATGCCCTTTTCTCTGGTTAGAGAGAAGATGCCTTTAATCAAACACTTTGTGCTGCCAGCCATGTCAGTGACAAAAAGTGTACATGCCAAGCAAGCCTGAGAACACATATCTGACAACAACAGAATAACTATCAAAGCAACAAAGACATCAGGTGTAAGATCACAGCTGTTGCTCCTCTGCTGGACAAGGCACCAAATAAAGTACACAAAGCCATTTCACTACTGCTTCAAAAATGCATCGTCTTACACAAGATGAATATTAGCTGGTCATAAAGGAAGGCAAAATTAAAATTACTGGGGGGAAAAAAAAAAGTGTTGAAACAGAAGTTGTAGATGCCCCATCCCTGGAAGTGTTTACAGCCAAGTTGGATGGGAATTTGAGCAATCTGATGTAGTGGAAAGTGTCCCTGTCCATGGCAGGGGGGTTGGAACGAGATGACCTTTAAAGTCGCTTCCAACCCAAGCCATTTATGATTCTGTGAAACCACTTCACTGGTGTCACTGCCTCTCCTTTGGTGAAATCCAACAACACACACTTGAGTACACACACCATTACACATTTCTTCTGTGATACAGCTACTAAAACTGCAAAGAGAAAAACCCCAAAATACTACCATGCATGAACCCAGCCTCCTGCACCACACACTGCCTTGTCAAGGGGACCCAGCATAAACTGTGGTGGGAGGAGGTTTTGCAGAAACAATGAGTGCGTTTCCTTTTCACTTGGGTTTTTTTTTTAGCTTTCCACATCAGAAACAGTGACAATTACCATACATTTGACTGAAGCTCCCCATCAGAAACTCTTTTTGCCTACGCCAGTGCCTCATTAACCAGCTATATACTCTTGCTAGCTCACACAGTCTCCTTTGATGTCAAATAGTTCCAAAATAAGCCAATCAGGCTAGAAACTGTAAATGAACACTTTTGATTAATTACTGGTTTGCCAGTGGGAGACGTTCAAGACATAGGAGCCATTTTCATGTACCTGTTTCCCACAATGTCACAGAACATGCTGGGTAATGAAGCAGCTGAGAACACTGAGCACTGAAGGCTAACTAAATGTTTCAGCAAACATTAAAAAAAAATAATCCATGCATAAAGTTTTTGCTGTCATTATAAAGAAAACTCTTCTATACCAGACTTCTTAACGTTAAAAATTTATTTGAAACAAATAAATACCAAAATATTTATCTGAAGGCAGAAAGGACCAAAAAGCTGAAATTTGCTACCTAACAACAATCTACATACTTTGACATGATATTTAAGGCCTGAAAATTGTACAGAATTCACTCAAGTTTGCATTCTGCTTTTTAAACTGATGGGAGGCACTGAATGCTGCACTACAAGTATCACTGAGTGCAGTTAAGTGTAAAATCCTTTCTCCTCTCTTAGCAAAAGAAAGTTAAAGTTGAGAGGTAAAGAACACTGGGAAGCATACTGTATCTTAACCAATGACTATTCCAGAGAGAAATTACAAAGCACCATATTCCCTGAGTAAGAGCATTCACTCTGCTTCTACTACTCGTTTTAAAATACTTGCATTTAATATTTGTACAAGGTAATCTAATACATGTCCGTCTTTACAAAGAATGGGAAAGCATGTCCTGGAAAACATCGACAACCATCATGAGAATTAGTTTTGCTTCTTAATACTGAAGTAATCCAGGTAGTTGGCCACCATTTCGATGAACATGTATAGTGACTCTGACACCTCCCTTTTCTCCATTATTGTTCCAAAAAGACAAACTGAAGGGCTATCAGCAATTCAGTCTGACAAGATGTCTCTTTATTTGAAATAAAGACATTCTATTTAGAAGAGGTTATATCGAAGCTACACAGGGTTACACAGTGGAAAAGATCCAGGGGCAATGAGACATTGGAGGTAATGGCACTCATCAGTTTATTTCAAAAACCCAAACTCAAACAAACCCCAAGCTCCAGCAGCCAAAACACTTAACAACTTCCTCTCTTTTTAAAATTCGTGTATTCAAGAGGAAGCAAGACAGTGGTGGAAACCGCAAGCCCCTTCTTCCAGGGGCCCTTT
This sequence comes from Xenops minutus, assembly GCA_035221455.1. Lineage (NCBI taxonomy): Eukaryota > Metazoa > Chordata > Aves > Passeriformes > Furnariidae > Xenops > Xenops minutus. Next base: position 18,818,330 of record JAWWEE010000004.1, on the reverse strand, counting down.
GAGGCTGCGGTGTGTCCCGCTCGCTGTCCGGCTGCGTCCGGGCCCGCCGAGCACCGCGGGGTCTGCGGCGGGCGGGCCCGGCACCGCCGGCACCCCCGGGATTCCCGGCACCGCCGGCACCCCCTGCCCGCGGCGGGCCCTGCCCCGGCCCCGGCCCCTGCCCCGGCCCAGCCCCAGCCCCGCTCCGCCCCGCCGGGCCCAGCGGCCGAGGCCGCGCTCGCTCCTGCTGCCCGAAACCGGCCCTCGGCCCTCAGGGGCGGAACAGCCGGCGCTGCCCCCACGGGCGCTCCCCCCCACGGGCGGTGCCCCCCGGACACGGCCCGGCTGCCGAGCGCGGGGCACGCCGAGGGCACCGCGACCGACACGGGCCCGGGGCCCGCTGCCCGCCCGCTGCCCGGCCCTCCCGCCGCGCCCGGCCTCACCGTCCCGCCGTCTTTAATGATGATCTTCTTGGCCAGCATGATGCTGCGGTTCACGGCGCGCTTCTTCTTCTTGCCCGCCTGGGTCATTTTACCATCGCCCCCCGAGGGGCGGCCCCTCCCGCTCCCTCCGGGCTCGGCTCCCTCCGGCTCCCTCCGCCCCGCCCCGCCCCGCGCGCCGCCGCTCACGCGCCCGCCGCCATCTTGCGCTGCCCCCGCCGCGCGCGCACCCGGCGCCGCGCATCACGCGATCGCGCCATTGGCCGCGCGCCGGTCACGTGCGCGGGGGGCGGGGCCGGGCCGGAACGGGTTGGGTTGGGAATGGGCTGGATTGGGAATGAGCTGGATTGGGAATGGGCTGGATTGGGAATGAGCTGGATTGGGAATGGGCTGGATTGGGAATGGGCTAGATTGGGAATGGGCTGGGTTGGGAATGGGTCAGGTCAGGAATGGGCTGGATTGGGAATGGGTCGGGTCGGGAATGGGCTGGATTGGGAATGGGCTGGATTGGGAATAGGCTGGATTGGGAATGGGCCAGACTGGGAATGGGCTGTATTGGGAATGGGCCAGACTGGGAATAGGCCAGGTCAGGAATGGGCTGGATTGGGAATGGGCCAGACCAGGATAACGGATCTGCGCCCCCCCCCCCCCCCCCCCCCCC
>JAWWEE010000004.1:18792497-18816901 GCA_035221455.1 Xenops minutus | reverse complement strand
ACCTGGATAGGGGATGTGCGGCCCCCCCCCCCCCCCCCCGTGGCCCCTCTCAGGACCCCTCTCGCACCCCCAGCAGCACTGCCTGCGGACCGAGCCCGGGGAACCGGCCCATCCATCCCCCAGAGGGGCCCCGGGAAAAGGAGCAGCGGGGCGCAGTTCGTACTGGATGTACCTGACATTGCTACAGCCAAAGTCCACAGCCGCAGGCACAATTCATCCTAAAAATTCGGCTGACTTGGAGATATTCTGTTTTCTTACTATTGAGATTTAAACTTAGTTAATGGAAGCCACGGCACCTTCAAACGGGCAGGTCATTCCAGGTTCTCATTTGCCACACGGCCCACAGATAACAGGATAACGGGATCGGCTTCCCCACAGCAGCACGCCCATTAGTGGAGCGTATCTTTTAGAAACGTGTACGAGCATTATCAGGGTTTATGTGGCTTATGAAAGCCTTCACTGCTGAAGCACTGCAGCACTGAACAGAGCAACAACTGTCCACGTCCTGTACTATTGCATTAGTACCAGACACAACTCTCCATGGCCGTATCCGCACATCAGTGGTTTCTCTTATGTTCCTTAGTCCTCCATCTTCCAGCCTTCTTGCTGCTTATCTCCACCTCCTCAGCCCCTGCGACATCCCTGTTTTCCCCAAAAACTCAGCCACAAATGAGCATCTTCCCTCTCCCTACCAAAGGTGGAACCTCCCCCTAAGGAACAGACTGCAGGTCCCACCGTGTTAACAAAGGGGGGTAAATCATTCACCGCTTAAGATCGTGTGGCCTTAAGTTAAACTCAGCCTTAAGATAAAGCACTCTCTTGTCTCATCATAATGCACTTTTGAAGGAATTTAGAACTTCCTGAGGCACAGCCCGACTAAAGCCAATGGATCTACTAATGCTGAGACAAAGGCAAGTAGACTCCATCTCGAGATAGTGCAGGTCTAGTGGGTCTCGGAGGTTTGCAATCACTGATACTACCAGTCATTTGTTATAAGTCCTAATGTGTCACACCAAATATGGGACAATCTTATCCCGGGGTTTCTCACTCATTCTACTTGAAAAGGAAAGCAGTCCTAAAATGTTGGCATTGTTTCAAGTCTACCCCTCAGTGCTGTTAGACTTTGGTGGGAACGTCACATAGAGACATGTATGTGATTTCTGTTATCTAATGCCCAAAAAAATTCAGTTTAAATCATACTGTGTGAAAACAGTAAGACCAGAGCAAAACTGACAAAAGGAACTGACAGAAATTAAGTGCCCTGAAAATTGCTGGTGAAGTGACCCGGTTTTATTACATGTATCTCTGGAAAGGACAGAGAAACAGGTTATCCATCATCTACAGTAATGTGCTTATGAACTCTGTTCAGGTCTTCGATATATTGTAAATTATAGCTATACATAGTTCCTTCTAGAACGGATTACAGTGCTTTACAATCACAACCCATACTACAACTTGATATTGATGCTCAGGCGCTCCCTACCACCCCCAATTCAGGACAAGGAGATCTGCATTTTCAGACTAGAAGAGCACAGAGAATCACAACAAAACTGCTTGAATGGGATTCACAAGAAGTCATGACACAGTGGTAAGAAAGCAGAATGTCCCAGTCAAAATTAAATTGCTGGCAAAATTCAGTGAGCTGTATGCTAAAAAATATCATTAACAAACATCTTACAATAGCCTTCTGGAGTTTATAGAAAATTTTGTTAAAATTATGTTCTGAAATAATAGATGTTAATTAAAACATTATTTCTGCTAAAATATGCGTAAGGCAAGCTTCTCCTTTTACAATGCTCTCAAACAGTTATCATATTCCTAATAAAGCCAGTGCTTAATTTTAACTAGTTTATTACTACAGTGGCATTATCTACACATACAGAAGAAAAATATACAGTTTTTTATCTCAATATAGATTAAAAAAAGACTGTGTTAGGTCATGTAAGATGCATTCCATGGTTCAGCAGTGTTATACCAAAAAAATCCTGTTTCCAAATGGCCTGGAAACACCATATATTAGAACTGTGTTCAGTGTAATCACAAACAAATATCAACATCAACATATAAAAACCTAAGACTACCTTAAAAAGTTTGCTACAATATTTGAATATATGATCTGTATTTGGGCTTATACATTGACAATAAAGACAAAGTTTAAAAAATCTAAAAAAATTATACTCATGGTAGCAAATACAAATGTATGCTTAGCATATAAGCAATTCTTACTGAGCTATAAATTGCTACTGAGTATGGCTAATTACAGTCAGAATGACAATGGAAGGTTAAAGATAAAGAGCTAAATTGTCATGTCTACTCGTGGATGCAAACACGCAGCAGACATTCAAGAACAAGCACTGAATGGCACCTCAGGACAGATTATTTTCTCTTCTAGAAAGAGTTATAAATTCAGCTACTGAGACATAATTAGAAAAAGTTAAGAATTCAACTGAACAGAAATTTGGACACCAACTGAAACAGAAGATACAATCTGATTAATTCCATGTATTTTGTTGCATTTTCCCCTGCATTTTTTTTCCAGTAAAAATGCCTTAATTCTAGATACCTAAAAACATATAAGCTTACCTGGAAAGAGTAGAACTTTCTAGTCACTTCCTCTGGGAAATAATCAGCATTAAAAATGAAAAGAACAATTAAAACAAAGGCAAGGAAACACTACTTGGACTTTCTTTCAGTAATACACCGCCCTGGGTAACAATACACTACCACATATATGGTATAATACCATGTTACAGATAAACATTACCTTCTAATACACAAAAAAAATCCTCCCTGTTTTTTAATATCTCATTTTTACAAAATACAGATTTCAGGTAAGAAAGTAATGAATAATCCTGCTCAACACACTATCCAGCAAGAACCATTGTCATCAGGAGGAAAACGAGCAACAACTTCAAATGTGGAAAATGATGACTCTAAATACAACAGAATATGCACAGCTCATCAGGAAATATATTAAAATATGAAAGTTACTGACAACAAAACCCAGAAGAAATGCAATGTTTCATTTATCAATTTAAAAACAATTTAACTGACTCTATGACAGTATCTTGAATTAGAGACATAAAAATAAGAACACAAAACAATTATGTACTACTAAAAGTCTGTGAGAGGACTGCAGAGCAAGTGAAATGCAAGCACTAGCTACCAAAATGAAATTATTTTTATTGAGGAAAAATAAAACACTAGTTACTAAAAAGTTGCAGTAAAAAAACAAAGGTTATCTTTTAGAAGCTGAATCTAGAACATTAATCTACCCTTTGTTAAAGCAAACAAAAAATAAGGTTTTATTATAGTTTGTCTAAAACAATGAACTATACAATTATCTGCGGTCTTTGAGAAAAAAGATTATTGGGCACTTGTGGACAGCTTAGAAATACAACATTAAAAAACCTTTCTTTATTAGACTTTATTAGTTTTTCACCACTGAACTGATTTATTTTGCTTTGAAGATCGTTCTAAGTTTATTTGACCATTTATCAGAGATTCCCAATAAAACTACCAAATACCCAAGTATTCAATAAATACTAGTACTCCCATTAGGCAAGTCTTAAAAAAAGAAATCACATAATTCAAGTTATTGCAAATAAATATCTAGCTATAATTTTATAAATATTTAAATAAAATTTTGCTAAGTATAGGTTAGCCTCCTAAATATACAACTAAACTAACAAAATCATTATCTAAAAGTCAGAAAGTTCAGAAAGACAAGTTTATTTTTGGAAAGTTAGACTCCTACAGATTGCTTTCACAGCAAACTCAAAATACACCATCAACTACTTTCTAATGCTCTGTCCTAGCTATGCCTCTTTGGTTAGTTCACGAGTTACAGACTTAAAACTGATTTAAAAAAAAATTAAATTTCAAATACAAAAGTATCTCAATGAGAAAATGTGCATATGTTCTCAGATTGCACAGGTTACAGGAATCAGTAAACCCTCCTCAAATCCTTTTTGTTCTCACCCTGTCAAAGGCTAAGGAAATACACTTAGAAATGGAAATTCATTTCTCCTTTATAGCAACAAGTGTATGAAGGGATCTGTCTTTCTACTGGAAAACTTAATAGGACTGTCACCTGCAAGCCTGGAAACAGGATTTACTGTTTCTTAGTGGAGCAGGTACATTGTTTTCCAAAGCTGCATGACCTCCTATTCCAAAGCAAAGAGCACATATTCCTGTTCTTTCCTTTCAACTGATCCTTACTGACAAATATTGACAGGCGCTCCTGAAATATTACAACTGGCTTACATGTACCAGAGCTCCACCAATGTGGTGATTATTTGGCCTGTTTGGTCCCTTCCTGTGCAACCGGCTTTAAACTGTTTTCAACCTGTTCACGGTTTTTTGGAGACAATCCACAAGAAAAGTAACCAATTACATCACCTGGACACTTCCACTATTGTGATCCACGGAACTTAAAATATTATTGTGTAGGCCAAACTCCAATTCAGACCTGACTATGAACACTTCCCATTCGGCCCCAAGCAGTGCTGTGAGCCACAGTTCTACACACACCTCACCCCTGTGCACTGCAGTGGGGAAATGACCACATGGAATTTTTCAAAGATTTTGCCCCATTGAATATTATAGGTGGAACATTTAATGTTAACATAGGATGCCAATTTAGGGTATTACAAGTTCGGTTTGACTGCCAAGTGGCAAAGCTCCTGCAATTACACCATGCTGGGACAGATTCACAGTTCATAAAGCTTAGCAAGCCCTTGGAACAACTCTACATATTTCTTTAATGTTTTGCTCTGATACGATAAACAAACACTGGTAACACACATACTTGCCAACAAAAGAAAAACACTATTTTTACTTGATTGACATAAGTGGAATTCTTCCTTCTCCATTTACAACACTTCATTATGAAATCTCAGAGCACTCCTCCAGAATCTCCTAGTGAATTGGATGAGGTACTTTAGTAAACATTTTAAAATACCCTTCTCTTTAACACGTTTTCTTTAGCACAAGACAGAAGTGAGAGTGAGCATGAGGTGGGGGGAAACAAGGGAAGCAAGAAATTTTTACCACTTGCCACTCTACTGGTAAGGGATTCCTGATGTATTTCTGTATAAATGCACACCATTACAGGTGTAACGTGGGTAAGAGTCACTCCATTAATATCCACTGTGAATAGTCTCCTGAAAAGCAATGATTTTTAAGACCAGTGATTTTGTTTATTAGTTCCAAATTTTTTTGGTGTTTCTGACTATATGCAAATACTTCAAGTGAAGTGTTTGTAACAGTCTAATTGATGCATCAAGGTTTCTTTGTGAAGTTCTTTTTTGTTTAAAACAGAACAACAACATGTTTTTATATTTAACTATTGCACAATTAATTACTTTTTAATTGTGTTTCCTATTAAAGTAATTCCACTACTAGACTGAATAGCTCCAGAGAAACCATTTTGGTCTGTTGGATCAAGGACTCCTAGAACAAAATAATAATTAAAAAAAAACCACCAAAACTCTAATTAAGCCATTACATAGAAGTGTAGAGAAAAAGCATTGAGAGAGTTCATGACAAAACAATACTTGTTTGAAAAACTCCTCTGTAATAAAGTACAGTACAGTATACAGATGCCATACCTTAATAGCTCCAGATGGAGCTGTTACAGACAACGATAACACCTTTAAAATGTTTATTATGGGCTATTTTTTTTAAATTGTTGTTTAAAGAAAATCTTCAGAGGCTATTTAAAGCATAAAAACTACTTTTAAGGTTCTACCAAAAAGTTGATTTATAATCAATAAAAATAACAAGAATGAACATTACATCTGAGCAAGCACCCATCATAACCCTACTCCTACTACCAGATTAGTGCAGTAACCTCCAGCTGGTGTTCCCAGAGTTATTCCATCTGTTGGAACACTACAGGCTGGTGAAGACTGGAGTATCAACAAGGATTTCCAGCTTTCACTGCAAATTTCTCTCTTTGTGTACTTCGGTGAGAATGTTAACATTCTTACTATAGTTTTATATAAGCAACAGAATTATAATATTATCATTTAATAACAGATTTCTGTTATTAAATCAGCTTCCTAAAAATATAAAAATATTTGATATTGTGAAAGTGTCTTTTAACCATACTTCAATTTTCACAGTTTTAATAAGGAATATCTAATTAGAACCAGCACTTTAGAACTATGATGTTCAGCTCATTACATGTAAATAGACAAACAGTTAAAAACATTTACTAAGATTAAATATAATCAAATCGCAAAAACATACAATCTGACAACGTTGTCATGTGCTCTTTCAAAGAGTGCATAGGACATTTTTCTGCAGCAGTCAATACAGTAAATTCTTTTGATGCAATCTCTGTCAAAGCTGTAAACATTCCTAATTGTAGTTTCTTGGAAACTTTTGGTTCAAGTTTTTATTAACAAGTTGCACTGGGCATTCCCCTGACATTTCCCCCCATCAGTTACAGCTCAGTGTCACCATCCACCTGTAAGCCCTCCAGCTGTTCAGAACTACTCATCAGCATTTCTTCAATACCTTCAGGGCAGTAATCCTCCCCTTGCAGTGCACAATGACACTTTCCACATGCCATTGCTAGCAAGGCCCACAGTGCATGATCTTGAGAAGCAGGCTGATGAGGAAGTCTGCTATGCCTTAATGGGATTTCCTGCAGGTTTGGGATCATAACCGTATAGGAAAGTAGCTGCTATTACGAGGATGGCTCCCAAGAAAAAGACACTGAATAGAATAGGGATGGAAAAAAAAGGTGTTTTTAGTTGATGCAAATTTCTCTATATCATACAATCAAAAGAAAGGACATTTTCTATGAGGAAAACAGAAAGAGAAATTATTTTTGTCCAATTTATAAAGAACAAAATAATTTGCATATATTTATTTTGGAAGTATGCAGGAAGTTGTTGAAACAAGAAATTTATAACTACAAATTAATGTAGCCTTATACTGACGTATTCTGAAAATTAAAACTATACTTTCATGAAACAATTGTCAAAAGCAATCAGACCAATCTTTTTTCTGCTTGTTTTCTTTTTTTTTTTAAATTTTTTACCTCTGTGCAAAATGCAAGCAGCTCCTTTTAACATCTTACATGCTCCATATTGCTGGAGCTGTGTTTGCTTTGAAATCCAAAGCTTATGTCAAAAAAAATAACTGTGGCCCATGAACCAGTTTGCAAGTCAGTATAATCTAATTTTTGGCAGATACATAAAGATTTATGTCAGGAAAAGATAATAAAGGCATCTTTTGCATTGTGACATACAGGCCATTCAAGTTGTTCTGATAGTTAAAAGTCTGAAACAAAATATCCCCAGGCAGTAGACAATCAGTACACATTTTGGAAATAAACCTTCTCATAAAGACACAACGTTGACAATTTGATCTTCTGAACCAAATGCTAAGAAAACTGTGGCACACAACACGATTATCCTTTAGAGAACACACTTTCCCTGTTTCTGGGCACGGCCCATTGCAACTTATTCAAGATTTAAGTACTTTACATCTATTACCCCAATCAAAAGTGTTTGTTGACATGACAGAAACAATTATACAGTTTCAGTTCAAATACATTCAGTTAGCATAAGCAACATACTAAAGATTAAGTTTGATTAACTAAAGTTGATCAAGTTTTATTAAATGGGATGGCTTCAAGTTCTACATGCTGCTAGTTGGTTCTATTTAATGTAATTATTTACCACTGTTTCCATTTTAACATGTTTGCAGAAGCTGTTAAGTTACTTATTAAGTTTCCATTTGAGCACATAGAAATTCTGAAACCACTTTGTACAATCATTTTAATAGGCTACTTATAATTTAAGTTCCATGTCTTCCACTTTTTAAGCCTAAATAGTTGCTCTACTTTCTTTTTGAAATGTTTAAGCAAAGCCTTGATAATGTTACAGGATCAGAGAATGGGTAAGGTTAGAAGGAACCACATGCATACTTTTAGATAAAAACATGGGAAACATGGTTCTTTGTACCAGATACAAAACCTGGAAATAATATTCAAAATATTTTTCTGCTATGAGTATGTGTAACATATGGAAGGAGTGTCAGTCAATTATAAACAAAATCCTATTAATATATCTGGAAGTGGGATTATTGCTCCTACACTTCATATATGAACGTGCACTGCCAATACGTGCACTACTCTTAACCTACCCATGCAGGAAGCCTGAGGGGCACAGAGCCACTACAATCTCATTCACAAAAGCTCAGGACACGGTGTGCTGGGCCTAGAAGCACATAGCAAGAACCTTCTATCTTGGCTGACAGTTTTCACTACTAAATACATTTAGCAGCATTTAGAAAAGGCTCTGCCTTTGGGTTTGTGGGTGCCCTTGGGCAACTCCGTGCTGCAGTGTGATTTCCACAGGTGCGTGACTGCAGTTACCTGCCAGAGACACTGCGGTGAGATGGATGCCAGGCGGTACAGGAGGTGTGTCCCTGTCGCTGTCCCTGCCCGGCCCGTGGGCACACGCGGGGCAGCGCTCCCCTTGGGCTCGGTTCGCCCAGCGGCTGCAGGGGACGTGCCCGGCCGGGCTGCGGGAAAGGGAAGGGGCTGAGCGGGCACTGCCCGCAGGGAGCGGGCTCACCGCCGGGATCCGGGAGCCAGGGCTGCTGACCCCCTGGAAACGGCCCCGGGGCAAACGGGCTGAAATATCGAACTATTGGGTATGGATAAAACTAAACTCTGATGTGCAAGTTGTACCTAAACATTCTGAAAGTGTGCCTTGGACTGGTTTGGATTATTTTCCCAGCATACATGGAAAATAATTCTTACCTTGTAGGGACAAAATCTTGTAGCCAGAAATAGGAGATCAATGTTGACAGTATAATAGAGAGAGAAGTTGCAAATCCTTTTAAAATGTTGTCTGCGTATTTTATAACAGCGGCAATCACCAGCCCTCCAAGTGCCTGAAAAAACAGTGAGGTCTGGATTCACAAACAGGTAATTTGACAGAGAGCAGCTATTTTAACACCACGCAGTTACTTTAGGAAAAGCTTTTGTTTATGTTTAGCAGCAATACATTTATTTTATATTATGGATATGCACTGTTGAAAATAAATATTGGAGGAGTGGTTCTTTCCCCTTTAAAGGAATTGTTGATCATATTACCACCATTAAATAAGTGGAAATGCTTGTACTATACATTTTTAGCCACAGGAGGAAGGGCATATATATTTACTTTTTTTAAACATCACAAAATAAGTAATGCTTACATGCTTTTAAATTGCACAATACTTAATCATATATTTGCTATACATTTTCCAGGTTTTCATTTAGCAGTTTTTTCTAATAGTGATAGATCAGACTTTTGACTATAGAACTCTCAGTAGCTTCAATGACACCCATTAGTTTTCCCAGCCGTTTATTAGAAGAATAAATCCCAAGTGCCTTCACAGAAACACACAATACAAGGTATCTCACCTGCAGAACAACAACTACCCAAGTGAGTTTATTGTATCCTTGAAAAAATCCATTCTTTGACAGTTGTTCTCCATCATAAATGTATACACCCATCAGTCCAAATATGCTACCAAAAAAACCTGAAAGTACAATTAAAAGCTTCAGGTGAAAAATGTGCTAACAGGCTCCCTGTCCTTAAGGGCTGCTCATGGATTGCCAATTTTCAAATTGGACTGCTGCTTGCAAAACCATCACATCCAAATGCAATCAGTTTGCTATTCTCTTTTAAAAGCTGTTCTCTGTACTAATAATGTGTTGATTGTTTACATTAGAATATCTTCATATACTCCTCTTCCATTGATTTCTACTGGAATGGTGTGATTTTTGTTTCTGTATATAGCAAAATTCACTTAACACAATTTCAATTTCTCTAGTCTGAAACTAGTCATGACTGAAGGCTGAAGTCACACTATAACCTGAAGAGAGAAACATTCAGTGGAGAAGCGGGTCTCTGACACAAGAGCAGCAATTAGCAGTTTGCCCATTTAGACAAGGATCTTCACAGTGGGATTCTCCTGAACCAGTCTCAAAAATGGTCAGTGTTTACTAGTAGAGACAATGTCAAAAGAAGAAAATGAGATTAGACTAGAAAGTTTGTAATTTGGTGAGTATAGTGTTCTTTTATAAAATGGGAAAGTTTTCCTAATCCTTAGGCATGAAGTAATGCAAGCAGCATTTCTGTGACTGAGACAGGCTCTAGTCCTGAGCAGAAAAGGGGTAACATTTTTTCCCATTCCTTCTCTGTGAAAAGCTGATTTTTATCACATTTCTTTGCATCTGAAAAAGGCAGCATTGTTTGGAACAAAATAAAACCGTCAGTTTGACAAAAAATATTTTTTTTTGGTAGGCAGAATTAAAAATTTAGGTTTCATTCAGATTAAACAAATGACTTATATTTTCCAACTGATATGCTAAAATAAAGAAATAAAATCAACTATTACTTAAATTCATACATCCCTGTTATGATACTGGTATGCATTAAAAATGCATTTTTAAACAATTAAGTCAAATATATTTTCCATTTTTTCTAGAGTTTTAATAATTCTCTACGAATATGAAAATGAAAAGCATTTGGACATACGGTTTTTGTTGTCTGTGTTTTAAGAAAAGCTATATTTCAAAGCTCTTGCTTATGACTGACTTTCACCTGAATAATCCAATGTCTGAAGTGGGCAACTATCTTGCATTTGCAGAAAAAACACAATGTAGTTTTGAAATTGTGATTTCATGTTTTAAATATTTTCTAAAAGCTGTATCAGAAAACTTTCTATGAAATATGACAAAATTAGTTTTATTTTTTAACTGAAAACGACTTCAATAGTTAACATATTCCACTGAACTTCACATTTCAAACCCTATAAACTGGAAAAGATTGCATTGAGGTGAGGGAAAACTCATTCAGGAACACAGATCAGTTCTGTTGTCATTAATATCTTGGGTCTAGAAGACCCAGAACCACTTTGGAAATAGAAGGCATTCTCATAGTGACAGGTGCACAATAGGTAACAGCATTAAAATAGTTAAGATGAATTGTCTTTTGCATACACCAGTGATTATACAGACAACTAAAGCAAATTGACCTTTGTACTGAAATAATAATACACTACTACAACTTTATTCACAAACAAAGTAAATATGCTTTGTTTGGAAAAATTATTACCATCTATGTTTATCAGACCTTCTGAATAAGTGAAGGCAATATTTTTAAACACAGTGAATACACAGACTTCTGTATGTAATAATATTCTTTAGACAAATTTAAAAACACAGATTCAGTGGACAGATTCTATACAAACTTACAGTTACTTTATTAACAAATTAAATCAAGAACTAGTTTGAGATAAGAAAGTAACTGCTAGAATTCTGTCTAGCGGAGTTTATATTTCTCGTTTTAAAATAATTATGCAGCATACTAAAATGTTTTTATTTATACATATATTTTGCATATTTATCTTAATTCTTCAAATCCAGTATCTTTAACAGATGATTAAAATTAAACTTACCAAGCTGAATATTTCTGATCCACACAGACTGCTTAGTTTCCTTTAAAATCTTCTCAAAATAAACCCCAGCAAATCCACTAGAAAAGCAGGCTACAAGCACTGCAATCAGCCCCACAAACTGTGACCCTGCTGAATGCTCCTTAGCAGGTGCTGCTTGAGAGTCTGAAGGCCACTGGATGTAAAAACAGTTAGACAAAATTCACTGATGAAATCAAGTCATAAGCACCTATAAAATGCAAATTTGTTTTCTAGCAACAGTAGCAGTTACTAAGTACAGACAATCACATGCTTGTAAAGTTTTACGTTTTGCACCATAAATACTTTTAAAGGACTGCAAAGCTACAATTTTTATTTCTATATGCTTGTAAGGAGCAAAATTGTGCCTGAAGTGGGGAGAATACTCAACAATTTAAACAGATGCAGGATTTATGTTTTATAAGCCAGAATTGTTTCTGAATCCCAGTGTGACACAGCCACCAACTTATGCCACCCAACATTTGGTTACAAATACAAGGACAGTTAGAAAACTTACTGAGGAGTCTGTTAAATACTGTCAGAATGTTTTGTTCTCATTTTTAATCATCATATTTTCTTTCAAATCCTTACATTTAAACCCAAAAATTTCCAGGATATGCTAAAATCTGCTAAAAATTCTTAGAATAGTCTCTTACCCTATGATAGTGCCCTCTGAAAACTACAGACTCTGGCATCTAAACTCTTTAGACCTGAGCCAATTCTGCCTTTTGAAACAGTTCAAGTAAATTTGCCAACCATATGACAAAGTGAGCCTGGCCTGTACTGGCAGAGATCTGTGAATTGCTCATTTCTGAAGAAATGTGCTAATAAACATTGCTATTGTTATTACTTGCAGCTTGCTCCCGAGGCCCTGTCACATTCTACAGCAGAGCATTGGGTTGAAAAGAGGTGTTTATCTTCTGCCTTTGAATCATTTCTGGTGTCCTCCAGACCTGGGCAGTTGTGATTTGTAGCTCCTGACTACACTCTGGTGCTCGTGTGCAGCTGGTAGAATCAGAAAGCTGTATAATCAGTATAGAAATCCAGGTACCTTGAATAAACACAGTGAAAAGGCACAAACCACCTGCTAACATTTACCTGTACAAATGCCACTCCTGTCATCAATATTACTAATGACAGCCACTGGTACACACCCAATTTCTTGCTCAACATGGACACAGAAAACAATGCTGTGGTGAGAATTTTCAGTTGATAGGTAACCTAGAAGAACGAAAACAGTTACTACTGCATAATTCGTGGAGATTTTTTTCAAACTTACAGAGAATTCCAAATATATAATACCTGGTATGTGGCTGCATCTAGGTTTGACAATGCTACATACAGCAAGTTGTTCTGAAGAGTGTAAATTCCTGAAGGAATAGCAAGTTTAAGAGTTTCCATGGGTTTATTAAGGATTTCATCATGCAGCACTCTGTTCAGAGTCCGTAAATTGCACTCTACCCAAAGAAACAATAAAAGAAACAAACACTCATTAAAAGGAGAAAAAATAGCATTGCTCTGTTCTTATAATGGTCTTATATCACTGTATCAAGACCTCAAAATACTATCTATGTTTGTTTGACTTTCATGAGTCTTGCATATGTAAGGAAAAATTCTGGAATAGCAGAACAGAAATCATTACTTTAAATACTTTGAATACAACTTACTGAAACTGTATCAATATTTGAAGATAATACATCAAAGGGTATCACCTAAAAAGTACATATCTAGAATCCTAGAGTGTCATCAATATTTATGCATACATGACAATATTTTTAAGCTGTTGAAAATCAAACATATGTGCCCAAGAACTAGACAAATTCAGCTTAAAATGTACAAAATTTTAAAAAAGAGTATATCTGAATATATATATATATTTTACCCTAAAACTGCGAGTCTTCCTGTAAAAAAATGAAATTGTTTCCTCCCTCCTGCATCTGCTGTTTGTTACAGGCTTCTAAATCATCATTCATGCTTTGAACGCACTTAAAGCTTTTCATTCTTTCTATTTCTACATATGAATTCTTTAAAAGCCTAAACAAACACAAACTTCAAGTTGTTAGCAGAAAATGTATTCTTGCACTCCTGACTACCCACATTCTTTAAAAAGAACTTTCTTCAGCAAATATACAGTATGATTAGTGTCTTTCCAAGGCTATTTCTTACACAAGGAGAAGGGAAATGCTTTGTTCTATGCCTGTACTCACATGGCTGCTTTGCAGTTGCCACTACAATACAGCATATTGATTAGGAAAATTACTTGGTGCAAAATTTGACACATACTGCTGTCTTTGTAGACCAACAGAACACAGGCCAAAATCTTCAGAAGTTCAGCAATAACTACTGCAGTAGAAGATAAGTATCGAGGTCCTTCTTCTTTCAGTGTCCGAGAATAACGCATGGTCAAGACTAAACTTGTGGTCTGAAAAACCAGGATACCCAAGGAGAGGTACTTTAAATTGGTAGACATTTCTTGACTTTTTTCTTTCTGAAAGAGAATAAAAAAAAACAAATCAAAGATAATATTGCAGATATTGGGAATCTGCATATTGCAAAAAGTTATCCAGAGAGCTCAGTCAAAGGAAAACACAAATCTGATATTTAAAAAGCAAAAGGATATTATCACTTTAATAATGTTTTTCAACTAAATGAATACAAATGGGGACACATATCAGAATACTAGAGTGTTAACTAATAGAGAAATGAAATTAAAT
This sequence comes from Xenops minutus, assembly GCA_035221455.1. Lineage (NCBI taxonomy): Eukaryota > Metazoa > Chordata > Aves > Passeriformes > Furnariidae > Xenops > Xenops minutus. The sequence continues at coordinate 18,802,697 of JAWWEE010000004.1, read as the reverse complement.
ATTTCTTATCTGTAATAGTAATATTGCAAAATAAGAACTGACAATTATCTTTCCACTAACTGGTTTCACTCCCAAGTTTCATGGATCCAGATCACGCATTTCTTCATGTAGGTGAAGGCTCAGGAGGTATTTTCAAGGTGAAAAAGACACACACTGTGGTACAGCCGAGTGTACCCCTGCTTTATATGCAGGACCCCTGCTGCAATGAGCTGTTCCCAGACTGAAGAAAGGGATCTTCTCATTCTTCCACCGCTCCAAAGTCTGACAGGTTGCAGTCCCTGCTTGGCCAGATGGCACCGTGACAGCACAACACAGGGCGAGGGTTGGGCTGCTTTCCAGGAAAATGAGATGTATGTCTGACGAGAAAGGGAAGGGGGAGTTGTGGGAAAGCAGGGCTGGAGAGGAAGACATGGAATGGAGGGGCTGCAGAGGAGACAGCACTAAACGTGCCCTGCTGGTTATTCTGCTCAGAAAAAAAATCAGTGGAATATAGATGACTACATGACTGCACCTGCTTTCTCATACTGCACTGACTACCACAAATCTTACCTTAGTAAAGATATATAATTCTCATGTCTACCATGAACTTCCTCCAAGCTGATTCAGTTTTCTTTGCAATTTGTCACCAATTAAAGCATTAACTTAGTGCAGGAGACTAATAGAGACAGTAATGTTCATTTTGCAAGCACAATGTTACAAGGAAACTTAAAAAAAGCTCACTGCTACTCAAAATATCATACAATTCCTGCTATTCTTCATATTATGAAGAATTTCCATATGCACAGAAATATGCTTTCTATAAAAAAATTAACTGCTTCTGCAGCTTCTGCCTTCACTGCCCATTTATTCAATGCCAAAGTTTTTTACAATGCCAAAGTAAAATAAAATCAGTAACTAGAAGCTAACAAATATGTTTCAAGCAAAAAGAAAAACTAACAAGTCAAGACAATGAATGTGGTTCTCAATTCTAGAAGCCTAGAGATGGAACATTTATTGGATGCACATGCCAGAGATGTCCCTGTGCACGCCCTACACCTACGGGCACACAGTTCCTGACTCATTAACTATCTAGCTTTGTACACACTGCTGAAGGATGTGCCTGTACCTCTAAATATCTGTAGCTGGAACTGAAGCTGTTTCTTGCTGACTGCATTTCTCTAGCTCAGGATGCGATTCATCGTTATTTTTGCAGACATTTGGAGAGGTCTACTTTTCACATAGTTCTGACTTGCCTTTGTCTTGTCTCTAAGTATTTAAAGATTTTCTCCAGTCAAGTATTCAAAGCCAAATTATTACCTCTATGACATGGACAATTAAGAGACACTCCAGTAACCTGCAAACAGGTGTGAATTGCTAACAGCCACAAAGATATGAAGTCCGCACTTGTATCCTACACAATAAAATTGTTTATCTCAAGAATTGTGGCTGTAAAAATAAGTGTAAAAGCATACTGGTAAAGAAGGACGAAAAATACATCAGAATGCAGAAATTGAGGAAGAAATACACAAGGTTTCTTTACAAAATCTTAATAGGAGATACTTTTGTATGAATGATGATCTCATTTAACTCATTAAGAAACAAACGCTAAAGATGCAACTGCACTGAGCAATAAAAATTAGACAGAAATATAAAGTATCAAGCAGAAGAAAGCTGCAGACAATATTCAAGATTTGCTGATGTTTTCTACTGGTTCTGGTGGAATAATCCTTTACATGAGGATGTTAACTGTGGAATTAACTCCCAACAACGAAACAGAGATTATTTGTTAGTTGAAGAACAACTTTGAAGAATGCATTTGCTACAGCTGAGAACAAGGAGGAGAAACAGAAGGACAATTTCTATAAAGGGATGAAGGGGGGACATACAAGGTCAGAGATCATACTCTCTAGAGAAATACCAGCAACATAGAGAAGATAGAGAGGGAAAAAGGGAAAGAAAAAAAAATCCACTGAGAGAAAATACAGAAATGAATTCCACCAAAAAGCCTGGCTATGATACTAGAGAAAACTGACATTTATGTGAGCCAACTTGAACAATGACTTTCACCTTTTCCGGCTGTCTTATTTTTTTAGTATTGAGACGTGGCAAACAGGGAACACGAAGAGCAATATACTGCTAAAATGAACAACACTAAATTCCAGGAAAGCACACTTACAGATAAATAAGTTTTTAAACTTTTTTGGTTTGATTTTTCAAAATGTTTCTGAACAATATACAGATAATGGGAACACACATCTCTCCTGACCTGGACCCAAATTTCTGCATTCTGTGAGCCTGTGAAGTGAAAAACGGTTTTACAAACATTCAAAATTATCAGGTATCAATTCCTTAACCTTCAAAGCAGGTCACAGTATTAAAAATAATGTTCACAATAATTTCTTGCTGAACTACAACCATCTATTTATGAAACAGCTTCAAATGTAATTTTAGTAAGTAAATCACTAGTACGCTGTTAGCAAATACCAAAGCAATCAGCATGAAAACATACCAGCAAGCACAACAGTTTGATAAGTCCATCAGCAAAGCCATACAGAATACATACCACAATATTATCTTGAACTACTGCCTTGTCTTCCTTAGTAATCATGATAAAAAAGGGAACTTTCCCCAGACAATGTGTCTCAAAAAGGTACCAGTAACAGGAAACATTTCTTTACCGTAACTCACTAAAGCAGATTCAGAGTTTCAAAAATACATACAAAATGGACTCTAAGTGTCCAGTGTGATAGCTGAAATATGGATAACTGGTTAAAAGTCAGTGGTCAAAAAGACAGGCTTGTAGAGAACATGGGTATGAAGTTTCCCACTGTACTTACAAGCTGGTAAGAGCAGGAACTAGAGAGTCCTGATACTTATGTATGCCAATGATAAAACCACCCTCTACTAAGCACACATAACATCTTATCAGCTTTCCTGCTCCTTTTTCCTTTCCTTTAAAAGACCTGCATACCAATTCATAGAACTCTGTGCAAACTGGGAACTGGAGCCAGAGAAAGAGCCACGTATTGAACTTCCAACAGTTGAACTGTCTACAAGTGCAGTCTCACAGTATCTTTAGATTTACCGATTACTACCCGAGGTGTAATCGCTCACTTGTAGCCATGAGCTCCTGCCACTCTCGCAGCAACAGCCTGTGCAGTCACTGAATAAATGAACTATTGTCTTAGTAACGGCCCACACTTGGATTGTCTTAAGCCAATAATGAAATTAAAGTTCCCAGTCCATTTCCTTACAGAGTTACAACCCAGATTTCTTATAGGCTTTGGATGCACTACTCAGTTCTCTGCAGGGTGCATCTGCTAAAAAATTCAGATTTCGGTTTGCTAATTCAAATACTGTAAGTTGAGGGGTCACATTAACTCAGTGTATTTTGAACTGTACCTTTCCGTGATATGTTCTAAGGACCTGCAGCTCACTGACTATAATGTAGCCTAACACATCTGTTACCTCAAGGACAAGGCTCATTACTCTTTTCTTCTATTAGTCTAGGTGAAAAAAAAGTCAGCTGCGTCTGCATTGTTTGTTCAGTGTACCATGCAGACACACCCTACAGCCACAGGAAGGCACGTCTATACAGGAGTCAATATGCACTAAGTAAAGATGGGATTTACAGCCACACAAAATTGAACTTCAGAACACAGAGGTGTATAAAATACAGATGGATACTATGTGAAGAGTTATCCTCCTTAAAAGTATAAACAAAAAGGACCCTGGAAAGGTTTTATAGACAAAGGGAAGGGGAAGGGAGGAAAGGGAAGGGGAAGGGAGGGGAGAAAAAGAGAAGAGGAGCCTATACAGGAAGTAATACCTTCAGCTCAAAGTACCATACTATGCAAAGTCTGAAAAATATCCCATCAAAGGAAGCAGATTTCTTTAAAGTGGAAAAACACATATTTTCATCTCATAATATTCATTCAGACAAAATGAGTAAATTTTTGACTTACAGTCTCATTTCCCTTTGTAGTATCTCCAACACAGGCTAAAAGTTAATATTTTACATTGTATTTTTATATAATCCCTACATTTTCCCTTCTAAAATACTGGTAAATTCTAATGTTTGCAGATGAACCTAGGCCAAAAGGAACATAATCAATTTGACTTAATGAACAGCAAACATACCATATGTTTTTATTTTCCTCAATCTATTCAACAACAATACTCACTGATATAATCAGGGTTTACTAAAGAGCTACGAGATTACAGGATTTTTTTTAAGCTTAAGATTTTTTGTCTTTTAAAGATTTCATGGTATAAACTTCTGAGTTTCTCAACTGCTAAATATATACCATTATAAAATCCTGTGCAAAATTAAAGATTAGTCTATGAATTGATCCTATTCTTGAGTTTGTAGGAGGACTCAAGATGTGACAATTACTTTAGTTTGAGATATCTAAAATATTTAAAAAGAGAAGTCTTAATTTATTTGAAATTCTCTTTAATTAAACTCAGAGACTAGAGACTGTGTTGAGGCATTTCCCAAAGGTGGTTGAAGTTGCACTGCATATTATGAAGATCCTTCCAGCAAGCATGGTCTAACACCATCCACAAGAGCAAGAGAGCAGGGGTAACTCCCCAGATCCAGGCACTCCCAGAATTTCACACCATTCTGATAGAAACTCAGATAAAGTGAGCACAGAAGTGTTTAGACTGATCTTTGTCTAACATTAAGTATCCAGCTGATTAGCATGTTTTAGACTCATTGAAATTTTAAGGTTGGGATGTACATTTTCATATATGATTTTATAAATAAAAAGGGTGATATTTCATGCACAAATGATCCAAATTTCATTTATTTGACTGTACATTTCTCCTGCACCAATTACACTGACAGTTCTTTCATGATCCCAAACTATCCACTATTCTGCATTACATTTATTCAATTCAGCCTGAATTACTGAGGAAGTTTTTTTACAGTCACTGCAGCTAACTCACTTTTTGTTATATTCATTAAATTTATTTTTCCTTACATTTCTGAAACTTGAAGAGAGAATGAGAGAAAGCTTGAAAAAGATCAGTATCCAGAAAACGGCATGCACCCAATATTATCTCAAGAAGTAGAGGATAGAACAAAAAAAACAAACAAAAAAAGCAATTAACAATGAATTTCAGTAAGGCACGTAACAAAAAAATAGGTCAAATTCACCAAAAGATTTGACACAAAAATAACCTCTACTCACAACTATTCCTTTTCTCCTTCCAAGTCGGTCACAAGGAAAGTCAGAGTTAAAAAAGGAAAATATACTAACTACTATTATACTTTCAATCTTCATAGTAATGGCATTATGTGAATTAAATTCCTTCCAGCCTTGCTGTGAAATCTTTTCACTGTTGACAGTCTTTTAGAACAAACAGCCAAGATACAGGAGTTATTATTCCTAGCTCTTATTCCATTTTATGATCAGTTTAACATTGCTTAGCTCAAACAAAAGGTATTTGTACATTATTTAAAAAACAGCCAAACAGAAGCAGACAAACAGCCTCTTAAAACTGTCAAAGGCAAAGTGTAAGTTTTGTGTGCCAGTAGCCCAAATTCTACATACAGGATCTGCCATAAAATATACACTGCTCGAGTCTGCCTTACAGAAGAAAAACCAGAGTGCAGAGTAAAGTACACTATTTCATTCCAGTGGAACAGGTATGGACACACTTCCTGGTCATTTGCTTTGAAATCAGGATAACAGATTAAAGAAACAGGATTGTGTTCTCATATTGCTCCAATGAAATACGAACCCAGTGCTGATGCTACACCTAGACAAATACAATAAGCTGTCAACAAAGGAAAAGCACAATGGGAAGGTGGAGTAAGAGCTCACTCCAGAACCTGAAGAACTAACTTAGTTTTATAAGACTTCTACCCTTTTGCATGCATTGCCCTATTCCCTGGATAACATACAAGTAACATGTCACTCTCTGTAACACAACTACAGTCCTCAGACTTGAGTTCTATTTCATAAAGATCCTTTCCATTGGAATCTATACAGTCTTCTTTTTACCAAAAGTAGTATCTAATACTAAAAATATGGAAATAAATGGATGGAAGGAACCTCATGAAGTTCAGCAAAGCCAAGTGCAAGGCCCTGAACGTAGTAGTTCCTGGGATAGTCTATGAACAGGTTGCCCAGAGAACTGTAGCAACTCCACCATTTTAAGTTCCTTCCAACCCAAACCATTCTATGATTCCATGATAAATGTCTCAGATGGTACTGAGGGTGCACAGACCTTTCCAGATCTAGTTAAATGCTGCAAAACTGAGCTCTGAAGTAGATTTTACACACCGATGAATGCTTTAACTGCCATATTTGGTCTGCTATAATTCAAGAATGCATTTCTTTCTCCCCTAATCCCCACAAGATATAATATGCCATGCCTGTGCAATCTTAATAAACCATGTTATAAATATTTCTAATAGTATTAAACCTTGTATTTCTCACTTTAAAATGTTCACCAATATGTTTTCTATTTTCCTCATACCGGAGACAGGTTTCTTCTTTGTTTCCTCCCGTAAGCCATCTATAATTGTCACCTGTGCCTCCCCAATTACACAGCACTTTTCAACTGAATCACTGCAAATCACTTTATTGTTTTAAAACTTACCTTGCTCTTTCTTTTGTTTTCCAGTTTGTTACCCACTTTTCTTGCTGGATACATTATAAAGTGTATTAAGTACACAATGAAAAAAAAAAGCTATGCTTCTCTTAGAGCTAGTACACTTCTTCAGATGCACTGTCAAAATCAAATTCAAGTTTTTTCCTTACTCTTCTAGCAGAAACTGAGGAGCAAGGACTTTTTCACAAGAAGGTTTCCTTCAGGCAGTATTTCCAATTTCTTCATTTATATATAAAAAAAAATTCTTAACTTGTGAAAACAAAACTCCATTCAAATAATTTTTGCAACAAGGATATCAAGTACAACACAGTAGATGGTTGGTGGACCTTGCTCCTGCAACGTCATCTATCTCGCCACAACCCTATCTTGGTGTGCTGGTTTTGGCCTGGGTAGAGTTCATTTTCCTCACAGTAGCTGCTATGGGGCTGTGTTTGGGAACTGTGCTGAAAAGTGTTGGTAACACAAGGATGTTTTTGCTATTGCTGAGCAGTGCTTACACTTTTCTGCTTCCCATCCCACCAGCGAGGAGGCTGGGAGTGCACGAGGAACAGGGAGGGGACAGAGCCGGGGCAGCTGCCCCCAGCTGACCCAAGGGATATCCCACACCATATGGAGTCACACTCAGCACATGAAGCTGGGGCAAGAAGAAGGAAGGAGGAGATGTTTGGAGTGATGGCGCTTGTCTTCCTGAGTCACCGTCACGCATGATGGAGCCCAGCTTTCCTGGAGGTGGCTGGACACCTGCCTGCCCATGGGATGTGGTGAATGAATTCTTTGGTTTGCTTTGCTTGTATGTGTGGCTTTTACTTTGCATGCCAAACCTGCTTTGTCTCAACCCACATGTTTTGTCGCTTTTACCCTTTTGATTCTCTCCCCCATCCCGCTGGGGGGAGTGAGAAAGTGGATGAATGGTGCTTAATTGTCGGCTGGGTTAGACCACAACACTCGGCCATTTTAAAATCATGCAGATGCTTTTTAAAACTGGAAACTGTAATTAAATACAGAGTAGTTACACATTAAATGCCAACTGTTATAGATCAACCAATGATTTCTTTTAAACTTTGCTCCAAAACCTCAGCTTTTGTCAAAGATAATGGAGGCTGTATCAGTGATTCACTGGCCTGAACCAGGAAATTCCACCATTGCCAAGTCTAACAAAGGGAATGCAATTACTTATTAACTAAAATCCAATTTCAGAGAATGCTATAAATTGCTTGGGAATCAGGTAAGGTTTTCTTACAGGTTGACAGAAAACCTAGCAGAATGGGAACATCGCTGAGTTTTTTGATGATCTCACAAAGGTTTTATCTTTCTTTCTTTAACCGCAAAAGAAATATCACCTTTCTAATCTATGTATCAGACAGGAAGAGTTGGGAATTGTGAATCTTAAATGTGAGATTTGTGGCTAAGGGTTCTTTAAGCCCATCCCCTTTATCCTTTACATCAAACCTAAGAACCCAAAGATCAGATCTTTTTTACTGCTAAGAATTTGGTTTGATGAATACTACACAAATCACACAGCATTCAGCATTCAGGAAATCTAGGCCCTCACTGAGTTAAATGTTAACACCAGCATTTCTTGTAAGATGAAGTCTTGAATTCCACACAGTAGTGCAATAGTGTTATATTGACATAACAGTCATTAAGCCAAACTGCGCCAGCCAGCACAGAAATTTGATACAACCTGTCTGAACTGCCTCTCACTCATTCACACAGTCCATACACTGTGTTCATTGTATAGATCACAGTATAGATAGATCCCACAGCCACATTCAGACTCTGTGATCAAGGAGACATTCAGTTCTCAATTCTAGTTCAAATGCCCATCTCTCCTCCAGCAGGAGTGCGATGCCATGAACTGAAGGACTGCTGGAATGTAACTCCTGCAAATGAATCAAGGGAGTGAAGGAGCTTGATATAAGAAGCTGGAAGACAATATTGAATCGAGCTGGAGTTCAGCTACAACTGACACTTGTGCTGTTTATGAACTACAAATCAAGTCTGGGTGCTCCAGGCAACACAGGTACCCTCAGTCAAGGTGACCTACTTGGAGTAGAGTAACACAAATGAGGTACTACAGTGCAAATAAATCTGTAGCCACTCCAGAAAGCTAGTAATTACAAATAAAATTAGACAGCTGAGCATTGTATTGAAGGGGTATAAATAAAAAATATAAGATAAAAAAAACCCAACAGTGGTAAAATCCTGAATTCCGAACTATCTGACATTATTATGCTAGCTCCTGACAAGTACAAATCTTAATCTCCCCTCCCCTCTAGAGACACCCTCCATTGAAGTGATCCAGCTGTGCAGTCTCCTGAGTTCCAGGGAAGGCATGGAGCCTGCATAAGCCATAGGCATTTGGTATGAATTGAAGTAACTGGGGAAGAATGAGCCCAGATAGCAAGCAATTCAGGAATAATACGGGGGGAATAACTGTGTCTAGCATAGCTCTAAAGGAAGCAAATTATTACTACAAATAAGCAAATACTTACTACAACCCATCTTTCCCATAACCTTTTTTTTTTGCTACACATGCTACTCCTACTGATGAGAACATCACGCATCCCAAACCAATGGATCCTCAGCTCCCAGAATGGTGATTTTCAATCACAAGTTCTCACAATGCCTAACAATACACAAGCAAATAATGAGCTTCAGTTCCTAAAGGAAGAGGTTACTGTGGATCACTCTCTCCACGACTGTCACCTCCCTCAAACTCACCCTGCAGCCTCTGAGCTCAACTCAGTGCACACACAGAGTTCAGCGAGTCAAGTGCAGTGCCTACGGAGAAAGGCGACCCCACGGATTTTGGGAGAACCAGTCCATCACCTTGTGTTCATTCTAAGACCCATTTTGTCATTCTGCACGTGTTCTTCGAAAAGCAAAGGCTGTCGTAGATCCCAGTCCTTCTGTGTAGAGGCCACTTGACAAATAAACTTGTCACTGTGGTGCTCACTAGGTTTTAGAAAGGTTTGTTGTGTATGTTCTTTATGTCCCAAATAACACAGCCTTCCATTGCTGAAAGCTGTTTTAGTCTTCTCCACTCAATCATTCCTTTAAAATGTTTGCTCTGGAATCCAAGTCTTTCTTACTCTGGTTTAAAACACAGTTTTGCAGGATTCAATACAATGAAACAACTTGGCATACCTTCCGGCATTCACCTTTTACCTTCCAGTTTATTCTATAATATGCATTATTACATTCATTATCTCTGCATCCTCTGGGTTTCTGACTTAACCCACAAGCGCTGCACTCCTAGAGCGTTTCTCACTTCAAGACCCTGGTGTGAAATCGCGATACCACGCAAGTAATTGGGAAGTGTGCATTCCTGGTAACTTCACACGGTGCCCTGCGCCTCCCTGAGCGCCTCCTGAGCAGAGCCGCGGGCGGCACTGACAGCGCGGACCGCCCGCACACACAGCCCGCACCGCACCGCACCGCACCTCTCCTCCCGCTCCCTGCCTCCTCCCGGCCCGCTCCGTGCCCACACACCCCGCTCCACTCCCACCCTCGCCCTGCCCAGCCCGCTCTCCCAGTCCCGCTCCCGCAGCACGGGCCTGCCCCCGCCCCCCCCCCGCCGCGCTCCGCGCC
>JAWWEE010000004.1:18682406-18789403 GCA_035221455.1 Xenops minutus | reverse complement strand
TTATTCAGGGACTTCCACAATATATTCAGATTTAAAATATAACTGATACTGAATTGCTTTCCCAGGCTGAGGCTGTATTTTCCCCATGGTTTCTTTAAATATGCTCTAATACAAATGGAACTAATACAGAATGTTCTCTGCAGACCAAATCATCCCAAAATTGCTCTACCTACCACCCGGGTTCTTTGTTTACTAAGAAAAGAAAATGAAAATGCTGTTATGAAAGTATTCTTACCTGTTTTCCAGAATAAGTGCTTCCTGAGCTAGAGCCACCCTGTAAAATAATTATGAACAACTTAATTTTGTAGTATGAGGCTCCTAGTGAACAGTGTCCAAAGGGCACACAGCTGTGTTGAAAATGCCCTGGATGTTAGTAGTTTTGATACTGACTTTGATTTTAGCATTTTCATTACACTTTCCTCCTTATTTTAATTGAATGGTCTCAAGTAAGCACAGTTATGTCCTCCTTATTCCATGAGCAGTTTCAGAGGAATATGTCAAAGCAATGTGTCATTGACTGAACTACAGAGTTTGAAACTTAAACAGTTACCCTGATATTTAAATACATAATTCTTCTTAGAATGATCCAAACATATTCTTATGAGTAAGTAACAGAGTATATTGAAACTTTGCTATTGGAGGAATAAATGCTGCCTCATCTTAGGGTCCAAGTTTGAACAAAATATTCCAATTTTTTCTGGTAATTTTCTTCAGACATTTACTACTGTAACATAGTTTTAAATTTTACCCTCATTATTGCTACCAATTTTAAAAATCAATATCCATGTTTCTAACTTGCTTGTGGAATACTGAAAAAAGAATATCCTTACTGGCTTTCCTTGATGACTGCCTCCTGAGGAAGATGAACCCTGAAAAAAGATACCCGTTTTTGACTCTAAGTCTATTGGCATATATTCTTACTATCTGGAGTAAGGGACCCCAGGAGAATGAACACTGTCTTGTGTCCAGTCACCCAAAAATCCCGGGGAAAACCTCATCTGAAATACAAATATTTAACATCTTTTTGTTAAAAGCATTCTTTCAAATGATGTCTTAAGAGATTTTGATACAATGTTCTCAAGGAAAAAAAAACCTGTTGTGCAGTTGTGATGTGTTTGGAATGGAAAAAATAATAAGGTCTAATTAAACATTAATTCACCTAGTGTCAGTCTATGGTTACATGGGAAAAAAAAAGACACCACCAACAAAAAATGCCAATGTTAGAGTCCTTCACTCTACAGCTCCTACTTGAAGAAAGCTCTAATAAGAAAGGTAACTGAAAAAAAAAGTGGAATCAGAAAAATTAAATGTTTGAAAGCATCTTATTCAGTTTTCTGTGAAACTGGCTCTGCTCATTTAAATGGCATTGCCAACAGGAAATGTTACAAGCACTCAGTCTTTAATGCCATCTTTTGTACCATCAAATACAGCACAAAAAATGGCTCGCCTTTATGACTAATTAGAAAATGTAACATTTATGCCCATTTTTTAATAACAGGTACATTTTTTCTATAAGAGATAAGCTAAAACATTTTATGTGCTTATTTGTGTCTCCTGCCATTGAATGACAAGAGTGAGGTCCAAATTACATAGTAAAAACAATAGTAGGGAGAAGTTGGAAATATACATAGTTAAATGGCACATACTATTTCCTTCAAGAAGAAAAAGTATTTTCTTCAAAGCAAGCCAGAAATATTCAAGACAAATACATATAAAATAAGTGAAAAACTGTGCCCTGAGGACAAAGTGTATGATTATTATGAATTTAAACAGAAATAACTATACAGAAGTTCCTTAAACAAATAAAAAATAAAATCCTGTGGTCTCATTCTGTGATTACTAGAAGTTCAGTTACATAGTAAAATGCTATCCCAAAACAATGGAACTTTGTGAAAATAAATATTGTGTTTGCATTTGTTGAGACTATCCAGATAAGTAAATCATGTGACACTCTTTGCATATTAAAGTTATTCTCAGAAAACTGTCTGGTCCATAACTAACTAGATACAGGGTTTTTAAAAGCTGTACAAGAAAAAAGAAAGGTAACTGAATTTTTTTTACTTACTGGTTTACCGTGCTGTCTGCCTCCAGAAGGATAAAAGCCCTATAAGAAGGTAATAAAACATCTATTAATTGAATGAAAAATCATCGTTACTGTCTTGATACAATTTGTGCTGTACTTGGGACCAGTTTATTCGGATGTTGTTCGAACAAAAACAGTAAGTGTGGTACCTAAAACTTACACTCTGTACAGCACACCAAAGCAGTGGCAATTTGAACCAAGAAGGCAGTGTTATGAAATACAGTCTGGTGATTATAGTACATTCAAAGGAATGTTTTACACAGAGCACTAATTCATTGTAACCAAATCCTTTATTCACCTTGCTGAAACTACTTGAGTTGGTATTACCTCAACTATTTAAGCTTGATGAAATGGCCAAATTAATGTATCTTCCAGCATCAAGTAACTCATCTGATCCAGAAAGTACGTTAGGAAAGAGTTAGGAGTGATGGGATGAAAAGAGAATATACTCACCTGTCCACCATACTGGCTGCTTCCTGAGGGATAAGATCCCTATGAAAAAGAATAAGAGGAAATTAATAGCAGTTACTTTTTTTCTTTTTTTTTTCTTTTTTCTTTTTTTTTTCCTGTGCAGAATGGAACATCACAGAAACACTTTTAGCAGGAGATCTCAGTAACAATCTGGAAAGTATATTAATATAAAAAGATGGAGTGAAAGACTTCTGACTTAATGCCTCTAAGTTTCTTAACAGCTGAAAGGAGTAAATTGGGCAAACAGTGACAAAACACCTGCTAACATTTCTGTTACATAGATAAATGGATCTAAAGTGTCTGACATATGGCTTTCAAGAGAAAAAAAAAAATCTGCTTTATTTGTGATTTTCTACTACATCAAATGTGTTCAGGGAGCATCATGCGTATTACTGTAAAAGTATCCTTATTATTCCAACTAGGTAATTTGGGAAAAAAAATTAATTTGCAGCTGCTAAAAATCCTCTCCATACTACTAGAGATTGTCTTCTTAATAGAGTGATACTGAACTCAATTGCTCACCAATTGAGTAAAAAGAAATGAACCTTTTTTTTAGTATGGCAGAGTGAAACATTGCAAACACAATAATACTAATGAAAAGCAAGGTCCATTTTATTAGATAGCCATCCATTACATCTGCCAGCTATTTGCACTAGTAGGATTTCTGAATGAGTGATAAACTAGTAAGTCTAGAGAAGGCACTCAGGGAGCTGATTACAGGAAGAGACTTGAATTGCAGCTGAAGATGAGGAAAGTGGTATTATTGGGTGCAACACACCAGAATTTATATTTTCAAAGCAATACCTATTAGTATATTTTGTGCCAATTTTTTCCAAACATTTAATCTAAACAAATAATAAAATAATTTTAATAGAATTTAAAAATAACATAGAAAATATACTTTGAACTGGTGTCAGAGCAATGTGAAATAAACAAAAATGGTTAATGAAAATTTTCACTTGAGATAAGAGGCATTCTGAGGTAAAACAACTAGAATTATGATCTCTGGAATTTCTTTAAATTGAAGTTCTTTTGTGCTACTCCATTTCAGTTACTGAGATAGGGTCCCTGTTTTCAAATATTTATTAAGAGTAAAATGACTGAAAAACTGGCAGTGTACACTGCATCATATTTTTCATTTAATAAGTAGCAAATAGAAAGAAGATCCTGAAAACAAAGAAAAGTTGCTTGCCTGTCCACCATACTGATTGCTGCCAGAATATGATGAACCCTGTAAAAAGAATGTGTGATTTTTGTAAACAATTTTTTTAAGAGCACCTGGCATCAAAAAGTCCTGGATCTAATATAAACAATATTCATGACACTGATTATCTGGAAGAATTTTAGACAGTTACTAATGCAGTGACAAATGGCTAATTATCCACACATCATATTTGTGGTTTATGCAGCAAAATGAACCCTGTGAATGGTTCCTTAGTAAATTTTCAAGGTAAGAACGCTGCTATAACTACAAAGTCTTGGTTCTAGTTCATAGAAAGGAATAACTGAAATGTCAAGAGTGATTCAGTAAGAGCCCCATGCACTCTCTGGAATTACTGTCCCTGTCTCTGTGACTAAACTGAACTCAGTATTTAAAGGCTTCTGGGCAAATATGGCAACTGAACTGTGTTTATTCCTGAGGAACTAATCAGTGTAAATGTTAAAGACAAATTGCTTACCTGTCCACCGTGGTAGTTGGTTCCTCCAAAAGAGCCCTGTGTTCAACAGAAATAGAAATTTTTACTCTCTATTAAATTCAATATCTCACAGAGAAAAACAAGAGAATGTATTAACCTATTGCAATGATCAAGTAATTTAGAGTGATTACTACAATACTTTTGATTAAAAAAGTAGATGATGTAGTTTTGAGTCATGCTGATTTATGTGTCAAATAATATGTTTTATATATATATAAAATGTGTATATAGGTGACAATTATTATTATATAGCAATATAATTTCTATTTATATAAATTCTAATGTATAGGTTGTTTTCAGCACTTTTGATTCTCAGGAGTGGCATGTATGCCATGAGTTGTATACTTGAGCACGTGGTTTTGCTTGATTATGTAATCCGAGAAGGAGAAGTAGTCATCTAAGCAATTTTGACTATACTGAGAAAACAGGTAACTGAACCCTCCCTTGGAAGTAAATTATCTTGATTTCAGCAAAACATTGGTTTGGTGTTCGGGTTTTTTTAAGGATTTACAAAGGTATAAGGAATATACTAATTACACAGAAAAATGGAAATAGCTTGAACTTTCTAAATGCATTGCTCTGCTCCAGTCTGAAAGCATTTGGGGCCCTGATTTTAGATCTAAATTTCACTAGTTCAATCATACTGTTAATAACAATCATAAGAGCAGCACTGTTACACACACGTGTCCAAAACCCAATGAGATATTTGAGACACAGATTCTTAGAAAAGTCCCAGGCCTCCCTCCCAAACTGAGTAGCTAGTTTTGAATAAAATACTGCAGTTAGTGTACAGTCGTATGATTAATATTTTTGTCTTTAGCAGGTTCAAAATTGCTCATTTTAGCATAACGTGAAAAAAGCTTTCAGCATACATAGAATTTCACAGACAGAATTATTTCAATATTTGTAGCTCCTTGGAAATTTTACAGTATATGTACATACTATGAGAAATTATATAAAGACAAAGAATACTTACTGGACCTCCACCGGGGCACACACACCCACCCTGTACAAAACACAACCAAACTTACTTTCCTGGGTCTGTGATTGGAATAAGCCTCTGCATTCATAAATCAAACTCATATTCTGCTAACTGCAAGCAAATGAACTATAAAATCCTGCTCACAGACTCACTAAACTCCATCTAAAAAATAGTTTCTTTCTCCCTCCACTGCCCTTTTCAGGCTAGCTGTGCACTTACGGATCAAATTTATAAATATAATTTTCTAATTTCTCATTTAAAATTTACAGTAAAAACCTACTCACTAAAATGATTAGTATAAAATTCTGAATAGTAATACAGATCTTATTATTCCCTCAGGCACATGATATGACTCTTGGGGTGTCCTGCACAGGGACAGTAATTAGATTGAAAGATCCTAATGCATCCCCTCCAACTCAGCATTTTCTGATTCTATGAACACATACAGTACTCTTTCACGCTACAGATGCCACAGAAATCACTAAAGATGACTTCCAGTGGAGGCTTATTATTATTCTACTCATAAAACTAAGTAAGAGGTGGCCAAGGGTTCACTATTCAGTGTTTCTCTTTCCACATTCAGTCTGGATGAAACGAGTGAAGGGAAACAGTTCTCATGAAGGAAAGCTACACAAAGCAATTTGTGAGTGCCTGATGCTAGCAGAACTGAACAGTGCTGAGAAAGAAAAACATACCTGTCCACCAGACTGTCTGACTCCTGAGGAAAAGCCCTGGAAAAAATGAGTAACTCATTATTTCTGTGTTATCAAGTAACATTCTCACTTGTTCTCTGCGATCCTCAGTCTTTCCACTTGCTTCTGTTTAAACATAACAACAAAAAATGGGCTTCTTGAACCATGGTCTGTTACAGAGGCATTTCCATGCAGTCACACAGGCTCCTGTGTCATTTTCTCCTTTTGTGATCTGACACACCAGTCAGACCCATACTTTGCAATCCTCACTCAACCTGGATTAAAGCTATTCTTTTTCAGAATGTTCCTTTCTTGAAAAAAAATACAGGTGTGTTTTCCTAATGCCCTGTGTACCTGAACTGCAGATACTGTGAAAGTAGAAGTTTTACCTGTCCACTGTACTGGCTGCTTCCTGAAGAAGCCATACCCTAAAGAAATGAGAAAGCATTTATATTTGTTGCACATTATTTAACTTATGACCAGTCACAGAAAAACACACTTTTATTTGTTTTCCATGAATTTAAGTGTCACAGGAACGTGAACACTTACTTTATAACCATACTGAAATCTACTGGCCTTTACAGTGGCTGCTATTTAAACAGAACAATGAAGTTTGAATCAAAATCAGCTTCAGGCAGGTGTGAGTAGTGCTGCTGCCCTGCACTGTGTGCTCACAGCAGCCTCCTATGTTTTACTTATGTAAAGTAAATGGGAAGATACAGCAGAAAGTTGTATATTCATCTTTTCTGCCTAAACAGTGTTTTGCTATAAGCTACTCCTTTACAAAATATTCTATTTTTCACAAAATAAAGAAAAAGTGAGCAACAGAAAAACAAACCCAGAAACAGAAAAACAATTCTCACCTGTCCTCCATAATGACTGCCCCCTGGGAAATATGGACCCTGAAGCAAAGGTGCCAATTATTTCTCAAATCAAAAAGCTTCTCTGAGAGCTTTTTAAAGAAAAACTATTTTCTTTCTGTGTTGCACAATGGAAAAACACAGGAAGATAAACACTCAACCTATTGCTTTATGTGTTCTATGCAAATTAGGGAGGGTTCTTAACATATGAATCTTCCATAATATTGATTATGAGCTATTAGGATACATATGTAGTTTTGTGAGACTATACTTGGACTGAAAATATCTTTCTCCTCTAATCCTCTGTCCAATAAATCTGACAATAAATGTTTTCAAACGCCAAGGATGTCTGTTGGGGATGTCACTCCATATTAGAGGCTATACCACTAGGCAGCACCAGGAACCCTGTCTATCATCCCTCGTTTCACAAGGGCATGAAACATCTCTTAGCAACTCCTGACCTTCTGCCCTGTTCCTCTTCTGAGACATACTGCTTCTCTAACATCACCTCTGATATAGCGTTTTGCTGAAGGAAGTGAGATAGAGGAGGAATGCAGTCTGCTTTGACCCACTCCCTACTGCTATAGCTAAGAAACCTGGACAGCAGCAGGGCAGGTTGGAGGGTAAAACAAGGCTAGAGCTGTGTTTAATGTGATACAACAGAAGCACCAGATCTACATAGTTTTTGTATTGTTTCATATACATCTTTAGATACCTGATCTGTTATCAGATTGACAGAATTCACTGAAAATATTTTTTCAGTCAATATGAAAGTATCATGTTTTGATGTTGGAACTGTGTGTTAGAATAAGAACTACACAGGAAGAGATTCTCACCTGTCCTCCATACTGACTGCCTCCTGAAGAAGGTGAACCCTGAACAAAAGAAGAATTAAATTATCTCTATCTGTCATTCTACTCCTTTGAACAATACTCCATATGAAGGAGAAGTGCCCAATTTCTTTCACTGCAGAACTGTGAGTGGACTGAGCCAGACTCGGCAGAAATGGGTGACTCATCTGCATTTACCAAAAATACTTCTGTGGCTTTGTATCACATGTAGTTATAATTACTATATTCCTACAACAAATTAGATAAAACATGGGGGGAAAAACCCAAAACAAAACCCAATCTCCTTAAAATGTTCTTTTACACAGAGAACTACCAATAAAGTAGTAAATATCATAAGGGAAGAATTCTCACCTGTCCACCGTATTGGCTGCTTGCTGAGGAAGGTGAACCCTGAAAATAAACAAAAAAGGAAACAAAGTTTTTTACACCTATTTCATAGACTCATAGAATCATTTAATGAGGCTCTAAAAATTTTTGGTTAGCTTCATGAAGCACTTATTTTTTTCAGAAGTACATGACCTTTAGTCCTGCAAATTTCAGGAGTCAACTGAGTCAACCATGTATTTCACATTCTATTTTTTCTGAGTCTTAAATAATGATCTTCATCTGAACTTGTTTTGTTTTTTCACAGTGGCACCAGAACACAACAGAGAAAGATTTACTGAGAAGTTTTTAGATTAAATTAAAGCTAAGATAGACAGCCAGGTAGACAACAAATAAACTACAACTTTGTCAAAACGACAAGAACGGGGACTATTAATGCTTACTTGTCCACCATATTGGCTGCCTCCATAAGAAGATGGCCCCTGGAAAAATATCGAAAATTAGTTATTTCTGAATATTTAAATTGCGGAGCTGAATGGCAAAGACATCTATATTTTGTTATTTGACTGTTTGTGTGTAATTATCACAGAATAAACTTTGTACTTTTGTCTTCTTTGAATTCACAATATTACTACAGAGGATAGACCACTGTCAATTTTCTTGAAATATTTAAATTGAGATCTTCTACTTTGTACGAGTCAAATGCTTATAAAAATATAAAATATTAAAAGTAAAAGCTTACATGTCCTCCATACTGGCTAGCTCCAGAGGAATATGAATCCTGTAAAGAATACCAAATGAGTGAATTACCTGCAGTAGGGTTTCCTTAAAACAAAAAATGACTGTCGCAGGACAACAGGAGCAGGAGAGCAAGGTAAGAGTGAAGACAGGTGAACAGGACTTTCATTATACTTTAATAACTAGAGTTCAAGCCTTACAAGGTAAGTTGGAGAAATACCCAGGTTCCTAAGCAAGGGTGGGAGACAAAGACATATGGCTTTGCTTATGTGACTTATTGGGAAGGTTAAAGTGGAATTGTTTCCAGTTCTTTCTCTGTTAATTTTTGAAGAATGGCAATGCTTTATTTGGAAAGCTGACTCCTGAGCCAAAGGTAGCACTAAAATACTGGCTACATAATAGGCCTCTGAAAGACAAACTTAGCAAGTTTACTGAAAACTCATACAACAAGAGGCCTCTTTAAAGAGAAGAGATTGGATTTGTTTTAATTCATAATGGAATTGGGTCCACTAGGAAGAAAAATGCTACCTTTTGATTCTTTCTTTCACCACACCTATCTTCTTTTTATGAGCGTCATTATGCAAGTTTCAGAAAAACAAGGGCACTATTTGATAAAAAACCCCATTTCTGTGTAATTTTTAGGACATATCAAACTTGATGAATTTCATTTACTGAACTTTTGTTCTCTATACACAGTTCCTATATAAAAACTGAATTTCAGTGAATGAATAACAATCATTTTCAGAAGTGACAAAGTGGCTCTCCTTTTGGGAGGGAGTGCTTACTTGGCTACTGTACTGACTGCCTCCAGAAGAAGAGTCCTGAGGGAAAAAAAACAAATGCCAAAGCAATCAGTTATTTTTTTCTAAAAGAACTATTCCAAAGAAAAACTCATTGAAGGATAGCAGTATGTAAATTTATATTTTAAACTTTTTTGCTTGGGCTTAAAATACACTCAAAAAGTAAAAACTAATGCTCCCTACTTTGTTAATACATCTAAAATTTAGTGTGTACTCATACACCAGAATGACTGCCTCCCGAGCCTTTCAGAAAGGAAATACTAGTTGTTTCACTTCAAAGGATTTGACTGAAGGATAGGTAGTGTGTTTCAGTTTAAAATCACCACACTGAAGAGTACTATCCCTACATAAAGTTTTAATATTAATTCTTGCAGAGTACTACAGATCTTTAGAGTACTCTGAGCTTCCTCAAGGTCTGCTAAGCTGATAAGATGTTTTGTGTTTGGTACATAATGTGAAACATGTACCAGAAAAGTGTCCTTCATCATGAATTTGAATGGTATAAAATTGTCCTGTAAAGAAGATACTAAAATGATGGTCTGAGGTAAACTGCAACATGTACCTGGGGGAGAACCAAGACTCACATACAGTATGTAGGAGCTGCTCTCCCATGGTGAGTTACTGGGTGTGCCTATACATTAAAGAACCGATCAGGTGTGTCCCTTTGAGACAGAAGTCTGGACAGTTCCCACTCACTGTAGTTTGGTTTTCCATCATGGGGTGGTCTCAGAGTGAATTAACTGGATGCCTTTCAGATTAAACTAAAATGTAGAATGTGCTCTAGGGGCACACTTAATGGATTCAGATAGTAAATGGATGGAGTTTTGGTCCATGGGACCAGAGCAGAGCAGACCATTCCTGAAATGTGTGCAGTCTGGACATCAGTTCATGATCACTGATGCAGTTTGCAGTACTCATTGATGTAGACACTACCACTATGTTCCCTCAATCTTCATGCACAGTCCTCAATTCCAAACTGCTGTGCCAAGTCAGTAAAACACCAAAAATAATCAGTCCCAATTGGAAGTTTCGAAGCAAACAAATACCGAAAACAATAATATGAAGACTGTAGAACACAGGTGGTTAAGAGTATTTTCCTGACTGTACATACATAGATTTTCCTCCTTCCTACAAGGGAGCACAAGGCCAGTCCTATTTATCTAATAATAATAATGTTTGCATGGTATATTTCTGTAGCAGTGTCTAAGGCAGCTTTGTATCAGTCAGCACACTGGTAACAGTGCCGCAGAGTTCTGTGCTAGATGAGAAAGACCCAAAAGTTTTTCTTCCCTTTAGTGCAGCACATACAGAGCTCCCATGATATATATGACTTTCCAACACACAATGAGCAGAACTGGTCTTGGGAATGCTGTAAACAGATCTCTCCTGCAAAAAAAGTTCTTATCCTTATGAGAGGAGTGGCAACATTAAATGACTGATCAATGAATAGTAACCTTTTTTTTGCAGTAAATTATCTAAGATGAATACAATCACATAAATCCATGTCCTTGGGGCATATATTTACAGAATTCCAAAAAGCCAGTGGAACTGACTCCCAAAGTAAATATTTATACTGTTATGTACCTGCATTTCTGATAAACATTTTTCATTGAAAGACTTCTCTATGCATGAAAACTATTTCAAATGGAAGGAGAAAGTGAGTGTTGCATGAATGTTCTGTGTGTATTTTTGATTGTAACTAAGGTAGATTATTTTCACAAGTGTATGACTTCTATTAGGCACTGACTCTTTTGTCCTCTCCAGCCATTATATCAACAAAGCAGAGGGCACACTTAAAAGCTGATGAACATTGCTTACATTTGCAGAGGAATCACTTCTGACTAAGGTAGGGGATCCACCCTATAAGGGTGAAAAAAAAAAAAAAAAAAAGAAAAATTAGCCTTTGTCTTTGATCATAAACTGGAAATGAAAAAAACCCTTTAAATGCCTGTTCTATGGCGTTTCAAATGAGGAATGACAGTCTGAATTAATTGCACTTACACTTCACTTACTTTTAGCAATTGTCTAGAAAATCAGAACATCACGCAAGAAGTCCTTTACATGCTACAAGGGGATTGACCACATATGATTTGCTTTGGAAAGCACGTATTACCCTATTTCACAGTCTTCAAATAATTTCATATGGACTTAAAAACACAAGTGAGAAGTTGCTCAGTTTTTGGTTTTGTTTTAAATTTGGTAAACATTGATTTTTTTAATATAAATTTTTATGATTGGCAATTTTGTAGACTTGACGTTATTTTTAGCTTTCTTTCATGATAGATCTTTTGTCAATTAATTCTGCTATTTAATGCAATATATATGTGTATTTTTATTTTTGGGGGGTGAAGATATACACACCTCTGTAAATACTCTATGGTAACTGACATTCACTGCTCAGAGAATACAGCTTGCTGCCAGCTTTGAGGCTTCCTGGCTTTTATCAGAAATAATGTGGCCAGCAGCACTAGGGAAGTGATCATCCCCCTGAACTCAGGGGTGATTGCTGAGGCTGCCACCTCAAATCCTGTGTTCAGGTTTGGGCCCTGCGCTACATGAAGGACATTGAGGTGCTGGGGCATGTCCAAAAATGGCAACGAAGCTGATGAGGGGTCTAAAGCATAAGCTTTAAGCAGATGAGCTGGGAGAGCTGGGGCTCTTTAGCCTGGAGGAAAGGAGGCTTGGGGGGACCTTACTGATCTCTACAGCTACCTAGAAGGAGGTTATAGTGAGGTGGAAGGTGGTCCCTTCTTTCAAGTAACAAGCAATAGCACAAGAGGTAATGGCCTCAGGTTGCTCCAGGGGAGGTTTAGATTGGATATTAGGAAACAAATTCTTCAGTGAAAGGTTTACCAAGCAGTGGAACAGGCTGCTCAGGGAAGGTGCTGAGTCACCACATCTAAAGATATTTAGAAGATGTGTACATGTGGCACTTAGGGACATGGTTTAGTGGTGGCATTGGCAGTGCTGAATTAATGGTTGGACTCGAGGTATTTTCCAACCTAAATGACTCAATGATTCTAAAACGCTGAATTCTTCATCTTGGTATAATGAGCAAAAACTCCTACCCTATCAGAAACATCTAAGTCACCAAAGAAACAATCAATATAAAATTAAGAGTACATTCAAGTAAGTAAGTTGAAAATAAATAGGATTGCAGATAATTTTCCAGTTAAATAGTTTAGCAAAAGAAAATGTATAACGAATAAGTAGCACTTACAGAACTTTCCCCAGAACAATCACATCCACCCTGTAAAGAATGCAGAAGGTATTTAGGATATCAAGAGCAGAGGACTGAAATGGACTCCAGATACAACTCAAATTATTTCTACCACCCCATGAAAGCAAACCATAAAGAGGTAGTCTTAACTGCCTAACTTCTAAAAATTAGTGTTTTTCATCCTATGCAACCATTTTTCTGCACTTATTGCTCTGATGAAGTAATGAAACACTAGTTTTGTTATCTTTGAATTTTGTTATATATGTTCTTTGCCTTAAAAACCTTTCTCACTAAACGGATGAGTAAAAAGTTCTGAGAAGTACTACAGAAAGCAATGTTTTTTTCCTAGAGGCCAGAGCACCCGGAGTATGTGCAGTACTATGCTGTGTTACAGGTGATACAGAAAACAGGATTTCTGCTCTGATAAAACTCACTGAGAGGTGGCCAGGAGTTCACCATTCAGTGTTTCACTTTCCACATTCAGTCTGCATGAAATGTATAAGCAAAAATGTTTAGCACCAAAGCAGGTACAGAAGGTCAGATACAGCTGCCAAGCAGTTACTACTGGCTGCTCTGGCTTGCAGGGTGTCCAAATGACATGGTGAAAGAAAATGACGTGTTGCTGAGGCTTTGGGCAAAAAGGACAGTGGTGAAAGAAAACAGTTCTGGTGAAGGAAAGATATGAAAAGTAAATTGTGAGGGCCTGACAGTGGCACAACTGAAAACTGTGGAGAAAGAAAATCATACCTGTCCACCAGACTGGCTGCCTCCTGAAGAAGATGAGCCCTGTAAATGTTATATTCTCATTTTAAAATTTTTCCTTAAATTTTGACATGTGCATTTGATTACAATGTATTGTCTCTTACTCTTTTAAATATGTCTGAAAATATCTATTTGGTTAAGAACCAAATTTTATCTATAGAAAAACTAATGATGATTAAAAATAAATCACACAGTAGTCTGGAAACTTAGTATCAATCTGGCAAAATTTTCTGGAAATATGTACATTGGGGGAAAAAGCCCCTCACAATAACCACAATGAAGAAAAATTTCCCACCTGCCCTCCATACTGGCTGCTTCCAGATGACGATGAACCCTGAAAAAAATTAAAATCACTTACTTTTTATTTAAAAGATACAAATTAATATAAAATATTTATTACTTTTTTTCCAGATGTTACAACGTCAGTTGAGACATGACTTGTATTTTGACTACTCTGCTTACACTTCGACTTTTACACAGAGATATATAATGAAGAAAGAATCTTGTTCACAGATAAAAAATTGCTCAAACATTTGCATAGCTGATAATTCAGGTCAAAAATACAAAGATTTAGTATTCACCTGTCCACTTGAGTAGCCACCACTTTGAGAAGATGATCCCTACAAAAAGCAGACCACATTTATTTTTATTTAAATATATCTTCTGGAAAACAAGATTGTTGTTGAGGACACACAATTTTTTTTTATTTTTTTTTCCCAAAGAGTTTGATTTCACAAGACATGATGCCAGATGTCATGAGAAATTCTAGGAAATAAATGGCTTGGTACAATTTACTCATTGGGATAATTTTAAAATACTACAGCCATTTTGGAAGGGAACAGCAAATAATAAATAAAATAGATGCTTACATGTCCACCTGACTGGCTGCCTCCTGGGGAATAAAAATCCTGGAAAAATGTATTGAAATTACATGAAAAAAACAAAACCCAAAACCTGGAAAGATCAGGGTGGAAGGTGAATATTCCTTACTTCTCCACTTTCCTGAATTTTCTGTTATGGATTGTTCAAGAACAACAACAAAAAAATCCCTGTCTTTTTGTATAAAATAGCACATGCCCCTTCCTGACTATTGATAATTGTTCTTTTGGTGAAAGACAGTCTTTAGGATACAACGATTAAAGAATTATTATATCTCCAACAAATTAATTTCTCAGTCTGTGTCATTTAAGTATCGTTAGAATAAATAAAATGGCTTCCATGTAAAAATGACAGAAAAATGGAAGCCCTCCAAAGCAGGTCATACAGCACAACAAAACAAAGGGTTGCACTTCGAATAAATGCTGAAAAATGATGGTATTGAAGCCCTTTGTAGTGAAACACTGATTAAAAAAGCACAGGAGCCTGAACAAGTGAACTGTGGTATCACGTCTGAGATGTGAGTTTGAGATTCGAGAGCACAGCTCAGCACCAGCTGGCATTCCTAGCGGGGCTTTAACTGTGTCGCCATATCCTCAGTCCCTCTGTGCTCGGGCACTTTCCCTGCCACACTTGGAAACCTTGGAAACCTGTGGAAAGCTGCCACACCACTTTCCACACAGGACTGAGGTGCCTTGCCAAGCACTGGGGCAGCCAACACATAAAGAAGGAGTGCTTACCCGTTCACTCTGTCGGCTACCAGATGGTGAGGAGGAATCCTAAAAAACATTAGAATCTAGTTATTGCGATGGCAAATATTACTATTTTTTCTAAGCAAGGGTGGAAGGCAAAGAAAAATACTCCTCGTTGGAAAGGTTAAAGATTTAGGCTGTAGGATAAGCAACCTGCAAATTCTTTCTCTGCTCATTTCTGGGGAGTGGCATTTCTTTATTTTGAAAGCTGAATCCTAGCATAGTGAAATAAAGGAATGAGATCACATCTCAATGTATTTTATTTCCTCCAGAACGTTACAGGGGAAAACATCAGCATTTTAAAAGCTGTCTTGGTTCTTGTAAGACCTCAGTGATATACACTGATGTTGTTATACTTTACTTCTTTTCATCCCTCACTTTCTTTCAGAGGGCTTTTCAGGCACTCTGTAGTATCATATTTCAGCTTTCTGGAATATCCATAAGAAGATTTTGATACAGAAACTGCATTGGAACTAATGACACACTATACCTGTGGCTGAAATGCACAGCCGAATTTATAATTATTTGCAGAGAATAATTTCTTACTAACCAGGACCATGGAAAACAGACTTGTTGGAAATACAGCTAAAGTACAATCAATTACTTAAGGCAGAGAAAATGAGACTTTAAACTTGGAAAGTTTTATAAACAGCTTCAGCAGAACTTATAGGAAATATACTTTAGTCGTGAGAAAAAGCCTCTTCTTTCTGTTTGCAGAAAAGCAGGCAGTTTTCAGCACACTAAACAAAAGCAGACCATTCCTGTGCAATATACAGATGAAGGAACCCTAATCTTTTATATCTGGCATTGGAAAAACACAAATGAAGTGTAGTGTGAATTTGGGATGGAGAGCAAGGGAAATAATCATATACTAATGCTGCATTTTGATAGAAATTGTGAAATAAAAAGAGTTTCCTTTGTAACTGCTACCTCTGATAACCAATTAAAAATGTATGACTGTTACAAGTCAAAACTAGTGTAACTGCAATTTTAATTTTCAAAGCTCTTATCACACATAGCACAATAATGTGACATAATTTAAATCTACATTTTCCTTTATCAATAGAAAAAAAAATTAATTTCAAAGAAGTTACTGTATGAAATTACTAAACAACGCAGATGATTAGAATGTAATGTGAAGGAGCTCTTGGACATAAGAGGACAAGATAAGGTAAATGTCCCTGTAAGCACCTAGATACTTTAAAAGGTAGTGAATTATGATATTGATATAATTGAGAAGTAATGCTTACACTCTCATCAGTTGCACTGCCTCCCATGGAAGGTGAGTCCTGTAAAATAAGGAAAAAACATTTACTTTCATAAAAAATGGGTGCTCACATGTTCCTAATTGGGGAGAATATAAAATAAAAGAATAAAAATAACAAACCACTTAGAATTTCCAATTTTACCTAAACCAGCAAATATGCAAGAAAAGAAAAAATATGTAACTTTACCTGTGCTTAAACAGAAGAGGCTGGGAAAAAACCCTCCTTGCAAACATGCATTTTTATAAGAAAAGCTTTTAGAAAAAGTTCATTTGCAAAGTTAATAATTCCTTATATTCAAAAATCCCGTTATCTTTACTTTCAACAACTTCTGCATCAATAAAATGTGTACAGTAAACACACTAAATATTTTCTTTTTGAACGAGCTAATGCATAAACAATAAAGTAGTTAAGCATTGAGTATCACAAGGCACAGTTAGCAAAGCAGGTATATAGTGCATCTTCCCTCCATTATGGAAACATTTTGAGACGTAAAGGGGTAAGGAAAAGTAAAGAGAAACAAAAGATAAAATGGTATTTCCATGGTCATGGTCACTTAAAAAATAACTGAAATGTAGAACTCAGTGCACATAAGAACCAACACAGCAAACTTGAGCTTTTGGTGTAGGAGCAAAACATTTACCTGTCCATAAGACTCAGCACCACTATATGCGGAAGATCCACCCTGTTCAGAGAAGAGAAATAATTTTCATATTGTGAACAGCCTTTTTTTTTCTTTTTTTTTTTTTTTGACACTTACTGTAGGAATCTCCTGGGAAGATTTAAAAAATACTAATATTTACCTAGTTATCAGAATGATTTTTGAGCAGCTCATAGTTATGTCTCTATAAAATACTAATTTAATATATTTTTAAACTCAAATTCTAATGCCACTTTTGAAGAGACCTTCATCTTGCAGGTAATTCAAAGCTAGCATTGTTGATGAGAAGAAGCCTTAAAGGTTAGAAGCACCTCACTTTTTACTCCCCTATAAACTTTTAATGAAGTATCCTGAAAGTATATGCAAATTCATTCACTCCTTAAAGAAAGAGACCATGTTCATTAAAATATAGCTGTATATTTGACCCAAGGTATTTGCCCTCAGCACTGTTATACAAAGAGAAAGAAAGACTATTTACCTGACCATAGGATTCACTGCTGCCATCATAAACAGAAGACCCTCCCTGTAAAGACAACAAAAAAAGTTGATTAATTTGGTTCCTCCAAGAATTTTTCATCTTTCAAAGACAAAATAGGAAGGGAAATAACTCTGTTATCTCTGCAAATAAGAAAGAACACTGACCTGTCCGTAAGATCCACCAGGATAGAAGTAAGGCCCTCCCTGCACAGAAAACAGAGAAGTTTAGTGGTTTGCAGTGGAATTGCTCTTTCAAGGAACACTTTTACACTGCTTCTATGAAGACACAGTGAGGGGAATATTTACCTGGTTACCAGAGTAAGAACTGTGGGAAGAACCTGGGCCACCCTGAAAGAAAAACACAGGCCAGCTATTTCCTTGCAGATGGGAGTTTAAATACCTTCATATCTGGTTCTCACCTTATACTCACTCTTTCTCACAATTTTGAGCTAATAAAATTCCAGACCATTATTGTTAAAGTGGAAAAAAATCCTCTGGAGGCAACTTTCTCAGCCTGCTGAAACTTGTATTATGCAAGGAAGCTGCAGATCCCCCTCTGTACTGTTCTCTGTCAAGCTGTGCAACCTCTGGGCTACATCAGGGTTCATTTATGTTTTTTGCTCTACATCAGGTCTGTAATTCTGGCATGTCATAGCACCCCCAGTACGTGGGGATGGCACCAGGAGGATGGGAGCCTGTGTTACCCTGGTAAGGGAGGAAGAACTACTACCTGTCCATATGATCCTCCGGGATAGAAGAAAGGCCCTCCCTGTGCAGAAGACAGAATGGGTTACTGGTTCATATTTGGCTACTCCTTTAGGGGAAGGTTTTAGATGGAGCTTCTGAATAGGGCATTTTATCTGCATGTTTACCTGGTTACCAGAATATGTGCTGTATGAAGAACCTGGGGCTCCCTGAAATGAGAACACAGACTAACTGTTTTCTTGTAATCAAACATTTACATATGTGAGTCCATTCTGAATTTCTATTCTTTCCAATAGAGCTTTCGAAGAGGACATTACAGCAAGCATTAAAAAAGAAATGCTGGGGGGTTTTTGTTAGAGATGAGGAAAACTTTAGTAGGTTCTGGTTTTTTTTCTCTTCAGGTTAAAAGATCTGAAAGTAGTAGTAATGTTTAATTTTACTGTTTTTAATCACAGAATCCTATGACATACCTTGCAGACTCTCTTCTTATAGTTGATCATTACCTTGATGGTCTTTTGAAAAATTGCCAGAATACTGAACTTCCAAAGTGTAAACAATACTTAGGAGAGCAAAGTTTTCAGCTCACCACTGTTTACCAGTCCATAGCATCCACTATTACTGTCACATCCCCCTTATATACAAAACAAGGAAAGTATTATACTATGGCTAGACTGTTTCCTCAGAGACTATTTGTAGACTAAGATCTTGCCTTTAGATGAAACTTGGAGAAAAAGTAAAATAATTGCAGTGTGAGAAATTTGGGCATCCACATAAGGAAAACCATCTTTCCTTTGAAACAAGGTGGTTTAAATACGTATAGCTTTGACTCTTAATTTATAATATTTTCCAGGTTTGAGGAGACCTTTGTATAACTCACAGATTTCAAACTTAGAAGAAGTATTTTTGCAAGAATTTTTCCCCTGTACTGAAGAATCTTCAAGGAAGTAGATAACTATGTCTTTCATGTTAGATTTGGGAATGGTGGCTTATTTGTATGTGTACATCTACCAGAGCTTGCTTTTTTTGTTCAGAAGAATGTACCTATCTAGCATAGAAACAGATTGGCCATGGTAATCTAAGGCACTGTAGCTGCCATTGTAGAGGGCCGTGGACAGAAAATGAAGACAAGTCTGGTTTTTAGTTCACTGTTATTTCTTTGCAAAGATCACTGAATTTTACTGTAGGGTGAAGGCAAAGATCAAATCTATTGCTACCTCTAGTTTATCATAAATTAATTAGATCAGCTGATACGATTGTAAACTGGAAAACAAGTCTCTTGTGTACCAGAGTGGGCACATCTGAATGGAGAATGGATTTTCTAATCTACCCAATTTCGATGTCTTATTTTCTTCATGTTGAAACTTTTTGTTGATAGCAACTAAATACATTCTCCTCTCACCAACCAAGTTGTGGTGGATTCCTGTTAAAAACTAAGTCTTTTTTTGCAACAGTAAAGTATATATAGAAAAGGGCTTATTAGAATGAAAACTTGCATGAAGATGTTCACCTTTTTCCTTGTAAATAAATTTGTTTCTATAGATTTACAATCACATGACTAATATAATTTTTCCTCAATGAAGTTTCAATATTTGTTATTTTAACAGACTACTTTATATTTTAAAACATGTAGGTCATGATTACTGCTCAGCCTTAATTAGGTGAAAGAAGTGGTATTTTACCTGACCAAAATCACTGTTCTATATTTTAAGTTAATGAGGTTAAGTTCAGAAAGCAGTAATTTCCTCATACAATTAGTTTGTTTTAATAGCATGGGGGGTTTATAAAAAGAATAATCCAAAAAATTATTCTTGTTGAAATTGAAATCTAAGAAAAAAAATATTACACCCTTTCAATGTGTTTATGTAAATACAGCTTCAATAAAAGGTTCAAAAATAAGAAAATAAGTATTCTGGCAGAAGAGAGGTGATTGATTTTAAGGTGAGTGATGTGAGAGGTGAGTGATTTTGAAATCCAGGTTCATTTGGCTCTTTCAGGTGAAGCCAGAAGCATGGTAAAACTCATCTGTAATGCTCAGGTAAACACATTTCTTGGCCTTTTTCCCAGTACAGAGGGACTGACTGAGAGAAAAGTTCATCCAGTGCAACTAACATCGAAACTGCAGTGATTCTTTTTATGGGAAAGAACAGTTTAAATGTTGATTTAAGAGATTAAATTTTGAGACATTTATCAGATTTTGATGTTTTAGTCACAGTATTTTATTGCACCAGTGAGGAAGACAAGGAAACTAAGCTGGATGCCATTAAATTCTGTGGTTACTATAAGGTATACTGATTGTTTTTTGAAAGTAATGAATAATTAGTACACAATAGTCAAGAGACAGAGCATGGGGATCACCAAGCACAGTTACAGAAAGTTAGTGGCCAAACGGTAACTATGCAGTTATGGAAGTCATTCTTCCATTTCATTGTATATACTTCTACCCATTCTAAGGAGGTTAACATTAATGTTTAGTGTTAATCAAGTGTCCATATTTACTAGGTGATTAATTCAAAATACTCCATTATGTAGATGGAAGTATAAACTCAGAAAAATAATTACCTGTCTGTGACCACTGCTTCCATCAGGACAAATGCAACCCCCCTATGAATTTAAAAAAAATAAACAATTATTGCTTTGTGGAAGGTTAAAATAAAATCTTTTTTCAGATATGAAACAGTTTAGGGGAAGAGGGACTGTGGGATTACGGAGTAGCTGTGACCTTTCCTATGCCTAGAACAAATGAGGGGACAACACAGCTCTGTAGAGTTAATATTTGCTTTGGAAGTGGGACTGACAGTACATCTCTCAGTGCTGTGTCTCAGGGACAGGTGCTCATCAAGAAAGAAGTAGCAGGGTAGTCAAGAGTACAGAGAATCACCACTGGGCTCTCACCAATAAAACATACATGAACTTGAAACAGTGCTAAAAAGTGACTTCAGAGAGCCATTTCTGATAAATTTAATCTGAGCAGGGTCATTTCTTTTACGGTTTAATGCATAACATGACCAATCCTCCATGCAAAACTACTCTACTTAAATTCTGACTACGGAATTTAATTAGTTTAATTACCAGGAAGTTATCTGGACAAGACTAGTTAAAAATAAAGAAAATCCTGACCTGATTACTTGATCCACCACTGGTTGCAATAAATGATCCACCCTGTGAAGAAAACAATTATATTTTATCAATATTTTATCAAACACCTGTGATTCTTACCTGCTTAGTGGAGTGAAGGAACAGAAGAGACTGTGTATCACTATCCACAACTGTACAAAATTATAACATTATAGGGGAAATACTGCCCAATCAAATTAGCATCCTGCAGCACAGAAAGACTGGTGGAACCTAACTTTCAGAATTAATATAATTTATCAGAAAGCTCCTTACAATGATATCATGCAGCTGACACTATGTTATTACCTGGGCATCAGTGTGGCTGCTGTTTGAAGGAGATGATGCATTCTGTGAAGAAAAAAAAGACACATTTTTCCATAAGGGTAATTCAATAGCACTGTGCACATTAGTGTGAAAGAATTACCTAACACTAAACAGAATTATCTGTTGTGGAAACTAGGTCCTTCTTTCTGCAGGTAATACAGCAAGGAGCTATAACACCAGCAGTAGTTCAGAAAAGATAGGAATAGTTTACCTGTACGTCATAGGCTCTTTTGCTTAAAACATGTGATGTATCCTGTAAAAAACAATAACACTTGCTATTAGGAAATTAAAACTCTATGATCAGTAGCAGGCCTTCTTTTTTCCCCCCCCATATTTATTTATAACAGCTCCAGACCCTCTAGTACACACATTGAGTGGAAATGGATAATTACAAAGTTAATATAAATAAATAAAAGGTTATTTGCATGTAATTTTTATAGGCTACTGCTGAGTCTGATTTGAAGCTATTCAATACACCTCTCTGTATCCCCCCCACAACATGCTGAACACAGTAAATTACCAAACATTATTTTTTCTTACTTCATTATTCTTTCTTCAGCTAAAATTTTTGCTGTCCTTGGTTTGTATGATACTCATTTAATTTTAACTTTAGCTTGGACCAGCTCTGTATGTGCTTAATGAAGAACAGGAATATAAGCTGCCCTCTACTTCAAAACATGATTTACATGTCCTTTTTTTTCGTATATAAATATACTTCCTTTAAAGAAATTCGTGCAAAAAGCAAATAGCCAAGTAATTTTGTTTTCATTTTTTCTTAAATAGAAGAATATTAATTAGGACAACATATTTAGGGAAAAATTAGGCCTAATTAGGACTATAGTTAGGGCTAAAATCCTAAAAGCAGTAAAAAAAAAAAAAAAAGAAAAAACCCATTACTTACTCGGGCAACAAGAACTTTCTTCTTTGCACAACCAGAACCCTGTGAAGGAGTCAAAAGATTGTTATTACTTTATAGGTGGAGTTGTCTACACTGAATACTCTAGCAAAAAAATCCACTACTTGTCAAGGTGATATATTTTGGACAAGGAAAATGTCTAGACATTTTATTTTATTATCAGTAAGGTTCTTAAAAAGCATATTCTTTATCTTTTTTTCCTTTATCACTCTTTTGTCAGAAATTTCTGCCAAGGGAGTCTCCCTTGGCTAAATCATTGTGGTTTAGAGAACAACCTGCACAATGATTTTTTTGGGGTTGCTTTTTGTATGTTTGTTTGTTTTAGTGTTCCTTATCCTTTGACTGGATAGAGATAACCAAGGGAGTGTTAGTATTCACTGTAAATAAAGGAGGAAGTGATGAATGTCCTGAATGGGGCTTGCTGCTGAAGGTTTTTTCTTTTAGAACCTTTTGCACTGAACCTAATAGATTGCATTCAAGGTAAATACAAGCCTAAACAAAGGATGTTTTCAGAAGGCCTCCTTACTTCCTAGAATACATGTTTGGTGCAGTACTAAAGTAGCAGAGAGGAAGAATAGAGAAAACAATGAAGCAATATAGTGTATGGCTGACAAGTGAAGAAAAGGCATGTAGCTGCTGACAGGAGGTTACTCTAGATGGCAGTAAAACAAAAGGAGGCTGTGACGGATGGCAAAAGCATTCTAGGAACAGAAGGAAGAGAAAATGCCATTTATTTACAAAACAGTATATTTGCTCTGTCACAATCTATCCATGTTAATCACAATTTCTGCTTGTAGAACAGATGGAAAGTCTTCACGGAGAGAGTATTATGGGGCATAAAAGTTACAACAGCAGCATGAAAAAGAGTCTAAATTTGAACAAGTGAAAAAGGCCTGAGGTGGCTGCATGCCTCATGCCCACAGGTGGTTAATTCCCAAATAACTATCCAGTCAAAGTGCATATACTATGAAGAAAATGTGTTGTACATATTCTGTATTGTGCAGCAGCCTTGAATACAGAGAAATCATTAACTTTTTGAAGGGTACTACAAAGCAATCATACACTACAGTTAGAGGTCCACAGGTCTAATGTAGAAGTGTTCAGTTACTAATACTGACATTAATCATAAGAACTTGAATGCTACAGAAGAAGCAAAGTACTTACCCGACTATTGGCACTGTAGGTAGTGTCATTCTGGAAAAGAATAAATTATTTCCTTTTTAAAGAATTATTTAAATACAGTAAGCTTACAGAAAACTGATTGTTTCTGATACTGCATACAGACATAACAAAAATCACTCACATTCTCCATTCTTTGTCTAAATTAGGCTGAAATCCTACCTTTATAATATGCAAAAAATCTTAATAGCAACTTTAGATTGCTAGAAATACAATATAAAAAACAGTGGAATATCCATCAATTCTTCCTTCATTTGTTGTATTTATTTAAATGTTTTCTTTTAGTTTTTTTTTTCTTTTGAAAATGACTGTAAAATGTATCCTTACATTTTGGGGGAAATCTTTTATTACTGCAAAGCCATTGAAATACTTTTATCCATCTTTCATTTTAAGTTAAATGCATTTAGAAGCACAAACCGTATTTGTAAACACATATATGACAACTTTCAGCAAGAAGGGATGCAGTTGCTGGAACTGAATGTGTGGGAACTCAGCATTCATTCTGGATCATTCTGCTCAAAAGACTGCATCTAGCAGTGCAATACTTTCTCATCTACACGAAAAATGTTGTGAGAAGAGTATATTAGAGAAAGTACACTCACATCATCACAAGCATTGGGATTATCATCTGAGGGATTTTGTGAATCCTAGAAAAACAGCAGATACAGTTATTTCCTCACAAAATAGATTGTAACAAACACACTTTGATGTTGTACTCTGCAAGACAGAAGAGACGCTCATGCAAAGGAAAAACTGAGTTAAATAAGATCTTTATAGGGAACAAAAAGGAGTCAAATACACAGCTGCAATAGTTGCTTACAGGGAATGTTCCTACCTTCAGTAAAGAAAAAGCACCCAAATCCAATGCCAGTCAAGAAGAGCACAGAAACAATTATGTTTTATTACATCTGTGAGAAAGATGATGCAGGGACTACAAATAATATATAACTAGGAGAAAGAAAGAACTAGTTACCTGATTATCGTAGTAGGTGTCTGAGGATGATCCACCCTTTAAAACAAACAAACCAACCAAAATCAGAAAAAAATAGGATGTAGAAACCTGATTTTGAGCAGATGCTAAAGCTTATATGAACTGATGTGTAAGTAGGGAAATAAAGTATTACTTACTTGGCCACCACCATAGTTCTGTGAGTAAGATCCATCCTGCAAAACAAATATAAACCCTACTTCAGAAGAAACTTTGATTTTCTTCAGGGGCTGTAAGCTAAATAAACAACTGTCTAGGATTCCTTTGAACAAATACAACTTTGAAGATATCTGGATAACTTATCACATATGATAAAAATTCTTACCAGGAGAAAATCAAGGTCTACCTACCTGGCTGCCACCATAATTTTGTGAGGATGATGATGATCCACTCTGTTATGAAACAACAACAAAAATAATTAGGATTAATATTACAGTATTGCAGATTGGATATGGATCAGCCATCATGGAAATAAAAGCTCATAAAACCCCAGCAGGAGGCAGTAATAATCTAGTACTTACTTGGCTACCACCATAGTTTTGTGAAGAGTATGATCCATCCTGTGAAAACAAAACAGCAACAGTTATAATGCTGGAGAGCTGAATTTTATCAGAATGCACAGAGCTATCTTGGGTTGACAGGTTCTTTCTATGTACATGAAATTTCAGGGCTGATAAAAAGTATGTTTGCAGAGAATGAGTTATGGGATGGCGCTGGGGAGACTCTGCAAGAGTTTACACCCTCACGAGCAAGAAAACTGTACTCTGAATTAGACCTGCTTAAAAAAGCTTTTGCCAATGGATAATAAAGAGCCACCTACCTGACCACCCTGTGATCCACCCTGTAAATAAGACAAAAAGTTACATATGCTTTAGACACTTGTTTACATTTTATATGTTTGATATTTTTAATTAAAGTTATGATACTTGCTTAGAAGGAGGAAGAAGCAGAGGTAGGTATGCAATATGGATATAATTTCTAACACAGTAAGCACAGATTGCCAATAGTGCAAAGCTAAATACTATATGAGACATGTCAAGGAACCACAAACATTTAAGTAATGTCTAGTACACAGATGAGTTCCATTCTGGACAATCTCTAGAGAATACTTTTTTTTTCTCCTATAGAAAACCCAATTTATACAAATGGAATGTAAAATTCCCCTGGTAGCATTATTACACAGAAAGCTGTGACCTGTGAGATACAGTGGCCTTGAGGAAAAGGTTTTAAATAAAACAGTATGTTTTAATGTGTTCTCTTTAGAAGAGGAATGGAACTCCTTCAAATGAAATCAGAAAAGATATTTATTAGTATCAAAAGTGTATTAGTGTCAAAAGTGCATAATAAGAACAGTGACATCCTGAAGTGAGTGGGATATTTGCCATTCACTAAAATGGAACTGAGGCTTCATTCAGAAGAGGCAAAGGAAAATGAAATAAAAAGTACTATCTTTCCATGTTCTAACAGATTTTAGAACAAATTTAAGCATTTTCTTTAGTCTTACAAAGAAATAGCTCCTCTTCACAAATAGCAAATCAAAATGCTGTTATAAAATAATTACATACCTATTTAATGTATTATTCCTTCAAGTTACAGTAATACACATGGTGCATTGTTTATTCTATACCACATTGTAATAATATATATGAGCAACATATATGCAGTTCAAACATTTATAAATAGAGTATATATTTATATTGCTAAAACACAGGGTTTGTTGATACAATTAACGTATCCGATTTTTCTATTCCTTGTGAAAACTCCGTAAGAATCAAAAGAAGTAACCTGAATAAAAAAGAAATCATCTCTTGCTGTTTTCTTACTAATTTTCAACATCACAGAGATTACTTCTTTAAACACAGCTGACATCCTTTAGGACAGTGGGTTTTAGAGTTCCAACATTGAAACTTTTAACAAATACACATGTAGCTATCTCTAGGTCACTGCACAAAGTGAATGAATTGTTAAGCCAGTTTGTTCCAGGAACTTCAAGGGGCAGTCCTAAAATATTTTCTGACTTTTGACAGGAAAAGCCCCCAGGGAGGCTGGTGAGCTCCAGCCCTGATTTAAATCGTGCCAGTTAAACAACTCTACAGCAGACTTCTTCTTTCCAGAATCTGGCCATAATGTCCTACAGAGAGAAACATTTCACAGACATAATGCTAGGAATAAAGGGGGAAAAAACACTCCAAAGCCCCTGTGATACTCCAGGGCATAAGAAGATAGTGAGTTCTAATCTCCTAATTGATAAGACTACATGGATTTGTGCTACATGAATCTGAAGTTGTTACTAATTGAGCTAGTGGCAAAACTAATTTGAATGCATCTTCAAGTAAGAGGAGAAAGACCATTTACCTGGTGGCAGGGATTGCTATCATATGAAACACCCTGTCAAAAAAATAAACAAACAAAAAGGTAAATGCTCAAATTTTCATTTTTCTTTCAAAGTAGTTAACTTTCTAAAAATTTCTTATATGAGAACATAAAACTTTACAGAGGGTGAGTTTAATTTTATTTAATCCTTCAAGTATGTGGCTTTACCCTATGTTACACCCATACCCACATACTCACAAGCATCAAGACACATGCACACAGATGATCAGAGAAGGACTACTTGTGAGCCATGTGGAAAGAGAGGTAGGCTGGCAACTGGTGTCTCTCAGTATGGCTCTAGTTCCTCTTGATTGCTAAAGAGTAACTCTTGGGGGGGTTTTTTGGAATCAGCTGTTAACGATGGGTGATCACCTATCTCAGTGTGATCATCTATCTTTTGCTAGATTCACCCAACATAGATTTTAGTCAAGGCTCCTGCTCAGTGCCTTTAATTTCCCAGTTTTAATTACATTTTGACTACAGCCAGTCTTCCTGTTGGCATAACAGGATAAGAAACAGTACACAGTCTGCATTTATATTTATCTTTAATTCTGCTTGCTTTCCTCAATATATTTATTTATACATAGGTTTACTACATGACCTCATTCATGATCCTTTCACTTGTGATATCATCCCTGAAGACACTGTCTTTATACTTTTGTAGGCATACACAAGTTGAAACAGAACCAGGATGAAAACTATTAACTAAATTCCCGTTCCACGGGAGCCACTCTCTAATCCTATTTTTTTCTACAGAAAGTAAATGGAGCAATATCCAAAAGTTCCCAAGGAAAGATTTTATCTGTTTACTAAGTAGACAGATTAATCACTTTTCAGTCTGTAAGATTAAATGGGAGAAGCACTTCATATTGGTTACAATGACAAACAATATCAGCCTTTCTTGATCTCTGTGCTAAATAACTCCATGCAACAATGAAAACAATTGATTAAAACTAACAAACATTATCGAACATGTGGAAAAATACATCACTACTGGAAAGAAAGTGGAAATTCTCAAATAGTTTGGAGAAATAGGACTTACTTGTCCGCAACCACTGCTGCTACCTGAATAAGATCCACTCTGCTTGGGAAAGAAAGAAGAGCAGCCTGTAATCCAAATATTTATTTTCATTCTTTTTCTCTATTTCAAATATAGAAACAAATTTTCAAGTGCTTTAGCTGCCTGATTGCTTAAAACGTAGAAGAGAAACTACATCCTAGTGTGAATTTTCTGGTAACTGATTGTGCATGTTGAGTACTATAGTGCACCAGAAAGCTGACACCTACCTGCACTCCTTTCTGTGTGGGAAACAGCTGTTTCAGCGAGCCAATTATTGCCAGAGTCATATGAATAAAATTCACAACTCTTACTCCTAGTGACAACTTACTATACTATTTTAAGAAACAAACCACAGAATTCTCAATACATATATGGGAACATACATGCTGTATAATGACTGGTGACAGACTGACAGACTGATACTTACCTGGCCATAGGAAGTGCTACCTTGAGGCTGGAAGCCCTGCAAGAAAGGCAAGAAATTATTTGCAAAGAGAGCTGCATAGTCTTAGCACAGCAGCAGAAACAAAGAATACCAGAGAGAAAAGCCCAGTTCCACTAAAAGTTCCTCTCTCTTCCTTCACGGTATTTCAGTGGTACAAACCAAAACCAAGAGTGAGTCAGCAACACCCAAGAAGGAAAAAGTCCCACCCACAACCCAAGGTCTTTTTACAAGACAGGCTCCTACAGAAGAGCCCAATGTGTTTCAGCAAAAACACCTCACCTGGCCATAGGACTGGCTGCCTTGGGAACCCTTTAAAAAAGAGGAGATATTTACCACCTCGACCAAGAGCCTTCTTTAAAGAGCATAATGGTTATGAAAATACAGCTGCATGTGTATTTCTCAGAAAGCACAAAGGAGACAGAGCAGTATGCTGGCATCTGTGCAGCAGATTGTCCTACTCTCAGCAAAAGCCATGACTCAAAAACAGGTGCAGACTGCCAAGGGAAACATCACTCTCCAAAATCTACCAGTTGTTCCAGTCACAGAGAGATCAGAGAAGAACTTTGCACAGAGTTTTGCTTACCTGACCATAGGAACTGCTGCTGCCTGAGAAACTTGGCCCACCCTGAAACAAGGATATAATTTGGTGACTTCCCTTTTGCTAAGGAACTCAGCCTGCATGAGGAAAAGCAAGCAACTACTTCCTAAGGCTATGCAGGGCAGTATGAAGAGCAGGACATGCTCCTGGCTCTCATGAGGATGCTGAGTGCCATGATTTCACACACTGGCATTCCACATAAATAAGTAACATAAATAAGTAGCATGTGGATAACTTCTGCATGTGAGAATGCACACTGGCAGAGAAAATGTTCCTTACAGATCAAATCCTGAGGGATTGCTGGTGCTTTTGCAATGCCATGGCACTTTATTTCTCAAAGCTGCATTCTGGCTGGTGACTGACTGATGCTTACCTGGCTGTAGGAACTGCCACCTTGAGGTCTGTAGCCCTGTAAGAAAAGCAAGAAATCATTTGGTAACAAAGCTGTATAACTTTGGCACAGCAGCAACAGAAAAGCCCAGTTTCACTAAAATTTCCTCTGCACTATGCTCCTCTTTTTTCCTTTGCAGTATTTCAGTGGTACAAACCAAAACCAAGGGTGATTTAGCAACACCAAGAAGGAAAAAGACCCACCCACACCCCAGAGTCCCCTTACAAGACAGGCTCCTACAGAAAAGCCCAATGTGTTTCAGCAAAAACACCTCACCTGGCCATAGGACTGGCTGCCTTGGGAACCCTTTAAAAAAGAGGAGATATTTACCACCTCGACCAAGAGCCTTCTTTAAAGAGCATAATGGTTATGAAAATACAGCTGCATGTGTATTTCTCAGAAAGCACAAAGGAGACAGAGCAGTATGCTGGCATCTGTGCAGCAGATTGTCCTACTCTCAGCAAAAGCCATGACTCAAAAACAGGTGCAGACTGCCAACTTTGAGCATTTTAATGGTGAGTACTGGCCTCGATGTTGCCATGATCCCCAGAAGTCATACCTACCCTTGGAAAATATTTTTCTGGTTGTATGTAGTGCTACAGAGAATATTGACAGGCACTTGCCTCCATCCCACCCCCAGCTCTGCAAAAGGAAGAAGTCTTGAAGTACCTTTGTACTTGAATTCACACTATGAATAGTCTCAAGTTTCAGTTTGCAAGAATTTATGATGCCATTATGTTAGCATTTTTGGAATTCACACACTTGTTTTTCACATAAGTAGCTTTATCTCCATGGCTTTAAGTGGTATTGAAAGACATAGCACACAGGTCCATGATTATGATTCTTCGTCATTCTTGATATGGCTAAGCAACTACCCTTTACATCTTTTGGGGTTTGAGGTCTAATATACACGGGATCTGAATCTACCAGTATGGGGCTGGTGGTGTTCATGAGCCTAGAATCACTTCTTAGTGCCATGACCTTCATGCACCTTTTAGAGGACACACTGAGTGGAATACAGTCATTTCACTTCAATCCATCACACATGGAAATACATTTCTGAGCACTCTGAACAAATTAGTTGAACATCAATGCCAGATGATAATTTTATGAACAGAAGTCAGAGAAAGAAAAATATCTTCACCCTCTGAAATACGTTTTAAAGTGCAGAAAATAATTTATTTCTGAGTTGTGCTGGCCCTGTTTCAGTGAAACCTATGGGAATATTTGCAGCCCCTTTTAAGTTCACTTACCTGAACATAAGTACTGCTGCTGCTTTGCTGTCTTTGTCCACTCTACAGAGAAAAAAATTGGATGTTTATTTTTAAGGGGAATTATGTACTAAGACATTTCAAGAAGCAATTCTATCCTTCTATCTACTAGTTTGAAAGCCGTAAAAAGTTCATTACACCTTTTCTTACTCCATTTGATAGAAAATGTATATAATGATCATTCACAAATAAAGTGCTAAAAGTATATATACCTGTTGATAAAATTTTCTTACAGAAAATTCCATTAAAAAAATACACTGTTTAAGTGAAAATGGAACTGTGCAGGTTGCAATTTATACTTGGTTTGAAGTCAAGCAACATTCAAGCATAAGTTGTGGAATTCCATACACTTTCCTGAGTAGACTGAGATGGTGAAATTTTGCAAATTTTGAGAGCACTATGGAATTCACATACAGAGGTTTTATAACTGTAGAAAACAGCTGCAGTGGCCTCTAATCAGCAACCAAGTAAGATACCCACTTACCCACTTGGCTGTAGTCATAAAAATGCCCTACTCCACCACTGCAGTTTGTGGATATCTAAGATATCTCTAAGTTATTCACACTTGTTTGTTTTCTGAGAGGAATCATTACTTAGCCTACTGAGACAAAGCTTCATTTAAAAGTCAAGTATAATGGAGAAAGAATGCCTACCTGTACTATGATCCTTGTAGCAGAACTTCCCAAACTCTGAAAATAAAGTCCAGAAACAAAAAAGCATAATACAGCACATTTAATTGACTTGTTTAAATACAATGCACTTGAACAGAAAATACCAAGTTTTACTATTTAGTTTGTGAAAATAAAGGGAAAGGTCATTGTTGTGACATACTGAGTATTAATTCTTAACCCCCAGCATTAGTTTATTCTCAGCTCTGAAAATCTGGGGAGGCAAACTGACCCTACTAAGTAATTTTCTACACTTACATCTGCTTCTGTTACTACTAATGTGGAGAACAGCAGAGCACAGGCTGTGCCCTCTTT
The DNA here is from genome assembly GCA_035221455.1 of Xenops minutus. Taxonomy (NCBI): domain Eukaryota; kingdom Metazoa; phylum Chordata; class Aves; order Passeriformes; family Furnariidae; genus Xenops; species Xenops minutus. Next base: position 18,757,545 of record JAWWEE010000004.1, on the reverse strand, counting down.
GCACTCCCACTCTGCTTGGTTTTCCCAAAAGTGGTGAGTGAAGCTTAGTCATCATCATCCCTCCAGCAATCTTCCTGTCACTTGCTTTGGGCAAACATCACCACACATACAAACCCAATTCCTGACCCAGTTTTTTCTTTGCTAAATTCTGGGGCATGAGGGACAAATGCAAAAGCGCAGCATGCACCATCCTGAGAAACTGGACTGATTCCATAGGAACTATAATACTATTACAGAAATAATAGGAAAAAAAGTATGCTTACCTGGGGGAAGGTATGACGCTGCAAATGAAACAAAACAATCATTAGTTTTTTTCCATGAGGGCTTGTCCAAACAGAATATTCCAGCAGAGAAAGGGAAAAAGGATGCTTATCTTTTGGATGTAGTGGAGTGAATTTGCAATGAAGTGAACTTACAAAAGAAAATTGCAATAGAAACAGAAAATCTAAACTAGGCAGGAACAGAGAGACTGCATGCATGGAGAGACCTGGAACCTGCAGCTGATCCGGTACCTCTGCAGGCACTGGCAGCAATCATAGAACCACGAGATTTGCACCTATCTTATAACCAGCTTTCCTGGAAGAAAATGATGTGCATAGAGTGAACCCTGCATGACAAAGAATTGTCTCCATACACCAAGAATCCTTCCGAAAAATTAAAAATAGAGATGTTTGAAAACTTTTTGAGTCAGAATTCTGAGTATTATAAAGAAAAACTGCTTACCACAGGTGGAAAAGGGTTGCTGTTGGCAACGACCACTACCTATAGAGAACAAATGCAAACAAAATGAGGTGTTAATGTTTTCTCTTTAGAAGCTCTCCCCACCTTTCCCCCTCCCCAAACTGAAAACAGTTTGTCTTATCCAGTGGTGTGAAAAGGAAAAGGAGAGTAGGTGCTATCAGAAGTAAAGAATTATAGTATAAAACAGGAAGTATTAAATTTTTAAAACTAAGCTATTAAAAAAAAATCCAACACGATGTTTCGAATTCTTAAAATAATGGTAAATGAAAATGAATAAAAACATCTCTGAGGACGTGAATTGTATCTGTTTTTACTGAACACACTATAGTATTAGCCCTGAGCTTCCTGGGGACTGAATTGAGAGGAAGAGTCAATTTAAACATAATTATGACTCAAGTTCAACAGTAATATGAATTCCATTGTTTTCAGTTTTCAGAGTCACACTTATTCTCAAACCCTTTATATAATCTTTAAAATCCTAATTACATCACAATCACTAACCTAACTTTTTTAAAATGAACGTCTATTTTATGTACAATTAAGTCACCTATCAGCGAGAACCACCACAGCACAACTAGTTAGTATAAGGCCTCTAAGAACCACACTGAATCAAATAATATGAATCAGTCTGGGTTAAAAGCTTGAAAAGGGTTAAATAAGATAAAAGGAGTCATGCCCAGTTATAACTGTAAGATTTTTTTCCCTTTGAAAAGGAGTGCTTACCTTCTTACTGGAATCTGAACTGCTTGAAGGAACAGACTGTAAAGAATACAGAACCCATTTTTTGTTTAGGTAAATGTATGACAAATTAACTACAGCACTATTTTCCACAAGAATGTTTAGCTAACATGATTCCCTTGAAATACCAAACAGAATAAGATTCTGAAGAAAAACATGAATGTGTTGGCAATTACTAAATGAACAACTGAACTAAATCAACTGGCTTAATTAAAAACAACAACAAACAAACCACAATTATTTTCTTAGTTTTGCAGAGCACTGTATGAAAATTGCAAATATTTCATCTAACATCAAGTTGGAAGTTTGTTTATAGTAAAAATAATCTCTCAATAGAAAATAAATTAAGCTCTTCTACCTTCATCAAAAGGAAAAACAACCCAAACTCCAGAACCCATCCCATCTAAACTAAAAAAACCCTACAATTGCAATAGAATCTGGAAAAAATGGGATATACCATAAGAAGATAAATGTTTTAAATGAAGCATAAAATAATGTGGAGTGAACTTTTCCATTTCGTCAACCAATATATACAACTGCATAGGCAAAAGCCACAAAAAAATTCCTTTAATTCTCAATAACTATTCAAGAAAGCACTGACTTCTGAAAAATCATAAAAGAAGTAAATGGTGTCCATTTGCAGAATAAACATAATTGAGTTTCAGTGCAAAACAGAAGTAAATAACTTCTAACACAGTGGATATAACAATATACACCAAACATGTAACTCATCAGCTGAAGTTATTTCCAGATATTGTTAATAAACCATTTGAAGACAGCTCATTTTGATCCCCTTCCATAAATTTAACTATTGTTTGGTAAAAGTTAGGCATTACTGCTTAGCTTCTGAATACCTTAGAAAACTGAAAACATGTTGGAAAACACAGTTACCTGGCCATAGGCAAGACCACTGCCAGATGAGGATGCAGTCTGAAATAAAAATATAAATTGCATATTTATGTATGTCATAATTGGCTAATTATATCCATCAATTATTCTTAGAGGATGTACACTTCAAATTAAACTGATTTTACCTATACTTAAAATAAATCTAGGGCAATAGAACTTGCTTAAAGATAACTGATGTAAAAATTTTCCAAATTCTATTACAGGCATAAGATTACTCTTGCTTTATCACAAATGAATTTTCACTTATATATTAAACAAAGATAAAATATATTTAATGTTTAGAAACTAATATGATGTATTTAAAGTTGAGCAGATGATTAAGCAGTTTCTTGGCTATGGTTTCAGTTCCTCTCATGCATTAGAGAGTGTGATAAATATTTTCACTTGCTTTTGTGATATCAAAAGTGGAAAATAAACTAGATTTTAAAATAAACCTGTTTTCAAGTGAAAATGAAATAAATGTGATTGACAATAGAAATTTCTCTACTAATTAAATAATTACTGGGTTAATACATAAAGATTGTAAAAAATCCCAAATAATATTGCACAATATGCAATACCCAAAGGCAATTACTCTAACTGACAAAAAAACATTACACAGTAGGAATTCTGACATTTTGGTAGGCTAGCAAATTAAGTGTTTGTAATAGGTGATGAGTAGCCCTCATGACATAAGCGATTATGCTTTGAGGAACCAACAATGTAACACAGTTGTATTTTGGTTTTTAATCTCAGAATAATACCTCAGACTAACACTGTCTCCCTTCATATATCTAGGAAGAACAATACAGCTCTACAGAAGAGACTCAAATGCAATTTGCAATAAGAAGATGAGTTAAGGAGCATAGTAGGAGACAATCAGTCAAAACATCTGTAACCAGCTTACATCTCTGCAGGCTTGTTGACCATATGCACCAGCAGCACCTCCCTAAGAAAAGAAAAGAAACCAGTTATTTCTCATCTATAATTGCTTAAGAAGAAAAGTCACACTTCAGACACACTCAGTTCGGACTGATCCTGCTGTACAGAAAGCTGATAAGCAGGGTGTTGTAGTCTCCACTATAAATGTGTGAACACCCACGTGTGAACACAAGAGCCCTTTGTCTGTTGAGGATTATATAGTGGTACTTGCAAAACATTTTAAACAGGTACTGTCAAGGCAGAATTTTAATAAATGATAAAGGTTTTGTATAATACTCATAATTCAAACATACTATGAATGTGATGTGTACATAAATTTACATGTAAAAATCAGGAAGCAGAAACTCAAAAGAAACAAAAACTAACACCTTCCTGATATATAGTCAATAAAACATAAAACATCAACATTGAACATAAACAGTAATAGTTCCTTTTTAACAGAAATCTCAGTTGTTGCTATTATTACAATCATCTCCACAAATCCTGCAATTTTGTTTTGTTTACAAAAACCCAATACACATTGTGGTGAATTAATTTTATATTTTACAAGTACTGATGACATGAATGCTTTACATTTTTGCACTGTTCCATTTACTTATCAATTTTTTCTCATTTTTTATTTTGATTAAATGTTTGGATCAAATGGCAGTTTTTCAATAAGAAATAAAATCCTTATCTTGAAAGTGCTGCAAGGAAAACAGACTAATGATATATATTTGACCAAATCTGCAGATATTTTAGTTCCTACAATTAGTCATCATCTTAATAAAAATGCTTCAGGTAAGTCTTTGTCTATGCAGCACATTACATTACCCTGTTGAACCTTTCCCCTGTTTCTGGCTATTTCTGGCTATTTCCCCTAAGGCTGCCTTATCCTGTCCAGGGTTCATAACTTCACAAGTATCACTGCTGCATGAAAAAATGAGAAACTAAAATAGCTTTAGTTCTTGCCCATATCTGCATGATTAGTCTTGCAAGGAGGCACTTAGACTGTGCAGACAGATTTGCACCAGTCTTGTCTGGAGTAGGATGGAGAATAAACACCCTGTATAGTGAGTGTAATGTAAGTGCCACAGATAGCCCCTTTCTGTCCTTTTTTTTTTTTTTGTAATTTTATAATCGGTAGGTTTTTATTTAACTTCTTAGTTTTCTAACTACCTTGTATCATTGAACAAACTGTAATATTCATCCTCTAGGTCTCTTTTCATTATTTTCTATTTACAACAGAAACTCCCACATGAACACTCATATTAAGCAATGCCACTGATAGGTAGGAGTTACTATAAATAGTTATGCTGGGGCCAAAATATAAATGTAAGAATAATACTTACAGAGCCACATCCACTCTTGCTTATTGTGTAGACTACTCCACCCTGAAATAAAAATAGAAGCCAATTATTTCCATGTTAAAAAAAAAGGGAGAAGACAATAAAAACCCAAACATGCTGTTTCTGGCATGAAGAGCTGTGCAGTGACAGTGTACATGTGCAAGTAAGGGATAAACAAGTAGAGAGGTTACCAGTTCACTGGCAACTGCCTGTAACAGTTCTACTTTTGTATGAGACATTATTCATCATCTGGATTTCATATAACTTTCATATAACTTTGTCACTGGTGATGAAATCTTTCAAAATTTTACTAAATTTTTTATATTTTATAAAAAAAGAAAAACTTCAGGTATTTACATGACAAGAGGAGAAACTCAGCCCTTAAAAAAGAATATATATTATATATGAAAAAAATAGAGTGCAGAAAATGCATTTTTAATATATACATCAAAATAATTTCTATTTCTCAGTATCTGGTAATTCCAGTTACAAGTAGTAAAGACTGAAAACATTGAATATTACTAGATAATTCACTAATAAATATAACTACTAGTAAGTAGTAAGAAATACATCCTTGAGAAGCTCAGTTCAAGAAACTGGCAACATACAAGGAAGCATCTAAGTGTTAAAGGGTAAATAGGCAAATTAATTATAGTGGAGATAACTAAAAAACAAGTATACATTTCTGTGATTAATGATGTGAAAGAGTGAGAATGCACAGACTCATTCCTCAGAAGTTTTAAAAGGCTAACTAGAAAGTGCTCTCTCCAAATTTTCAACTGCAAATAGAATGAGGTACTAAAAGCAATACAGACATTATACTGGAGCTGTAATATAGACATGAATATCTGCAGAAGTTTGGGGAAACTTTGTAAATTTTTGTGGAAGAGACAGTGAAACACAAGTATATTTTGACTATTAAAAAAGGGAGGGGAAGAAAAATTACTAACAAATTAATAATAAGCACAGTTTAATTTTCATTGTGCCAGATGTCCATAAAACCAAACAACAAATGGCTTGTGACTGTGTTTGTATGTATATGCACACACACAGGTAGGGAAAACTCTAGAAGGGTGGAAGGAATTTTTTTTTTTTCCTGAAAAGGGTCAGGTTAATGCTTGACAAAAATGATTTAAGTGTGAAATCAAAGGTAGTGAAGGAGGTAAAAATACTGACAGCAAGCTATTGAGTTCAACACAGTAGAGATAATTGAACTTAGTCCAGGTACGGAACAGCTCTTTATTGGAAAAATAACTCTGCAATTCTCTGTTAACCAGCAGAGAAGACGTTTCAGGGCAGTGTTAAATCATCTTAGTACTCTGTAGTTACAGCATTTTAGTTGTTAAAGGTTACTAAAGAAAAATATACAAATTTAGGGCTCATACCTGACTGCCTGAATAGCTGCTCTGAGAGGAACCAGAAGGTCCAACCTGTAAAGAAACCAAAATGGTGTTTATTATTCTGCAGAAAAATTATTTTTATATAAGTGATTTTCAGAAAAGAAAGTTCTACTTGGTGGGAAAAGGAAGAACTCACAAAGTCATTTTCTAAGACTTTGCTCCACCAATTTATACTGTTAAAACTATTTCAGAGATCTTTCAACCCAAATAATCAAAACTACACCAAGAGAGCTGTTACAAGTAACATAATTCTGCTGTTCGCATCCTTTTTTATCTGATCTCATACACTTGATGTCCATCATTGAGGACACCCATACTGTCCCAACCATTTAAAAGTATTTTTACTGGTATGACTATGTCATCACTAGCATATTTGCTGTAAAAAAGTAAAATAAATTAAAAAAAAGAGATTTCTTCACTGAGCTGCAACTGATAATTTTCAGGAAAAAAATCAAATTGTTTTATTTTATATCATGATTTGCAAAAGGCAAGGTTTCAGAGCTATTGAAATGAGTGATCCTGAACAGTAAGCAATCACTATGAATAAAAAATGAAGACAGAAGAAAGAAAACTTCTATTAAAAAGTTACTTCAGATTAGCTAAAAGAACCTGCAGAATAAAACTGTATGGCTGACAACCACTTAGAAGGTTTTGAATTTTAAGCAACAAAGGTAAATTGCCAAAAAGAGAATTAAACTGAATGACAAGAGGGGATAAAGACATGACTAGAAGCAGTTTTAGACTAGGTATTGAGATCTCGGGCAGTCAGCAGCATGTCAGTGTCTTGGGAGAAAGAATATTTACCATGATGCATCGGCCTTGTGTTGTGTAAGTCCCTCCACGCTGCAAGAAAGTACAGGGTCCAGTTACTGTTATTGACTGGTCTATAAATACCAAATTACAGGAAATCCACTGAATTCACATTCATGGTCTGAGTGAAGAAATCAAGTATTTTATTGCTGACAATATATTATACATTTTACCAGTCTCATCTGAGAATTGGTGTTAACTAATTGAAAATAACAATACCTTCAGACTGATTACAAAATTGAAAGCATAAATGAGACCTCCCTAGGAAAGTAATTTGAATGGTACAATATAATCTTCAGGCTACAGGCATGAAACAAGTGGACCAGTAGGACAAGAATTTTAAAACTGAGGTAACTGAAGATTGGTAAATTGAAGAAAAATTGTTCTTACCTTGTTACATTCTACTTCTATCATAATCTGTGGAGATAAAAAAAAAAGAGGAAACATTTTCAAATTATTTATTGTTGAAAAAAGCACAGCTTAATAGAGAAAACAGGAAATACATTTGGTGATGTGAGAGGCTAAAGACAGGGGTTCACTCCTGGTTAGCTCACAAGTTCACATAAATCAGTGCTGCTACAGTAGATTTGAACAGACTTTCTTTACTTAAGCTGCCAATCGTTTTTAATATGTTTCATATAAACATAATTCTTGGCAAAAAAGTTGTAGCAAACTCCTTTCTCAGAATATGCTACACAGCTATAGTTCCCAGGGACTGGGGCAAGAGTTAAGAACAGCACAGTACACCAAAAGCACAGCACAGTTCTCCTTATGACCCATTTTCTTATCTTTTTCTTTATGGCATGGGTTGATTCAATAACTATTACTTTTCTTAGTTCTGTGGGAAAAAAAAAAACTTAATTTTTTCAACATTTTATTAAGAAGATTAGGCAGATTAAAATTATTGAAAACAAGTAATGATCTTGGCCATCTTAGTAATGAATAAATGACAGCAAATGTATGTCTTGTATGAAGTCAAAGATACTTTAATTTACTGTAGTAGTTTCTAGTATGCAAATACACTCAAAACATACCTTCCTTTTACTTTTTCCTGTCCCATTAACTGACTCAGAATGCATAGGTGTGAGAGTTTTGCTTTGAATTCCAACCCAAAAATTCTCTAGATTTTGAACAACAGTTGCACTAGAAAGAGAACAATGTATTAATGCTTTTTCTATCAAAGTATTTCGGTATATAACACCAATAAACTTTCCTACCCCCTTGCTCCCAGACAAGAATATCCTCTGTATTTTGGTTTTAAGGGTGTGCAGTACAAGTTTCACAGAACACTTTTCCAGTGACTTATATTGTATTATCATCCAAGACACTTTTGAAGATAAATAAAACAGATGCTGAGACAAACAGAAGGGGAAAGGACAGTATTTGAAACATTGACTTCAGTGAAGAATATCAGCTCAAACATCTGTATGAACTGTTACACCTCTTTCCTATTCTGACAATCTATCTGTGATGGTGAACTGATTTCCATGGCATTAACAAGGGGAAGCAATTTTGGTTTAGTGTTCTTTTGCTCATTCTTTGTATTCCCCAAGATTTAATGAAGCAAGGCAAAGATGGCCCTATAATAAATCTACACTTCAAACCATACAAGCTGTCAAATATTTAGGTATTTCCTAATTACATGAAGCATGGATTTTGTTAGACCAGGTAGAATTTTTACAAGCTTCAGATCTACAAGAAAATTAGCATTAAAAGTAGGGTAAATCTATTTTCTCCTGTTTTCAGCAGTTAGTTCATGGGTCATAAACTTAAATTTATAAGAACTTACATCAATCTACTATTCTTCCACTGTTCAAAATGCAAAAAGGTATAATTGAAAAGAACCTAAACTTCATTTATTCAGGGAACTAGTTACATTCATATTGTTGCTGTTGTAATTAAAGAGGTCTAAGTGTAAAAACTGGTTGCTCAAAGATCCATTAATAACACTGTGCTTAATGAAACTATTTACATATATTTTGATCAGTAAGACAGTGTTTACGTTTTACATTATAGCTTGAAATGGAAATCATGTCATGGACATAGTAGGAAGTTATGACAAACTAAGAAAAAAGTTTGATGGTGGCAAGGCAAGAACATCAGAAACAGCAACATAGGTTCATCTCAAAATAATTCATAGAAGTAAAATTTCAAGGAAAAAAAAGAAGGAAAAAGAAGAACAATTATTTACATAAATTGAAGCTCTCCAACATCATGTGGAGCAATCCATGTTGTTGTAACTTTCTGTTTCACATCTGAATTGGCATGACTTACTGCTGAATTCTGCAATTAAAAATAAAAAAAAATCAATACATATAGAGGATGGAAAAGTGACTTTTACTGATATTATTAAGGGAACTGTCTCTACTACAACAGGTAACACTGATGTCGTCCTAAAAAAGCCAGGTAGCTTCTACATTACATTCATATCACAGATGGAGCATACATGTAATTCTTGAAAGAGTCTGATTTTTCAAACTCTACTGATGAAGTAGCTTTGCCATATAAAAAATGCTCACTACTTCTATTATTTAAAAGAAAACCAAGCTTAAGTAAGCATTCCCAAGACTGAACCCATACCGTCATGTTATGACATTCCAAGCCTTTGGTGTTTGGATCTGTAATTTTAAAAGTACCAACAGGAATATCTCCATCTATTTCTCGAGCTTGTAGATTAAATCCTTTAAAACCAACATCTCTAAGTGCTTCCAGAGTCACTGCGAAAAGAGACATTATGAGAAATTTAAGTTTCATATAAAACTAAAATTTCCTAAATGTTTAACACCTAATTTCCTTTGCTCCAAGGCACAAGACTGCATGTGTACAATTTTAAAAAATTATTATAAGACTTTTCTTAGTTATAAGGAGGTTAACAATAATGGGAAAAAATTGGAAAGGTACTTCTTTGTAAAGTAACATGAAATTTATGATTTACTGGTAATTTTAACTGGAATCTGCTCTAACGAAAGATGAGTGGCCCTGCTGATCAAAAGGTTATTTTCTCTCTAATTAGGCCCACAAAGTCAAAATAGCTACAGGAGAAAGAAAATTTAATTTCTCTCTACCTCTGTTTTAAAAGAAAATATTAACTTTTACCTAAGGCTCAATTGCAGACACAATTTTTTAAAAAAATGTATTACAACTGGAAACAGAGAAACTGGACAGTTTGGCTTTCATGTTCCATATCAAATATGAAAAATTAATAATTCTATGAACTACTCAATTTCACTCAACTTTTGTTACTGAAGAAACTCAGAAAAATATGGAAGAGAGCAGTCTTATGTTTTGTGTGTATCCAAACTGAAATTAAATTTCAAAAGGCCTAATCAAATTTGTTATGGTCTACTATAACTTTTTTCTGCTAATTCCATTATTAGGCACTTTGGCAAATAAATTCAGAAGAATGGTTTATGCACAAAGGTATGTGTGGTCATTAAAAGTGAGGAGAGGTGGGAATGACACAGATGTCAAGGCAAGGACCAATCCTACCTTGATAATTTAATACTGCCAAACACCTGCATAATTAGCCTTCCAATTTGTCACCAACTTTCAGTCCCAATTCACTAATTTTCCCCATGTCTAACAGGAGCAATGACTTGCAGCACTCAAATGCAGTGTTAAATCAAGCAGAGATGTGACTGTAAGAGTGTTGGCACACAAACTGCCACAGATCAAACCACAATATGCTCAATGGAAGGGTGACCTAATGCAGCTCTCTGAGATCAGGTACTGGGTGCTGACAATTTGAAGCAGTAGAAAAGTAGTGTTAAAATAGGCATGGTTTAAAAAAAATAAACAAACAAACAAAAAAAAACAAAACAAAACAAAAAAACCCAAAAAAGCAACAAACCAAAACAAAGGAGAGGTTAAAAAAGGCAAGGTTAATAGCTTCTGGGATTCAGTATTTTTGTCATAATAAATCCTATTTAACCTCACAGAACAGTCTGCATATACTTAAAGCAATTCATCATTTTTCTGTGAATAGTATTTTAAAAATAACTATCAGTGATGAAACAGCTCTCCCATCCTCGAAGGAGCTATTCACACATTTTTCTAAGATTAGCAGCTATAATAGGACTCTGATGCTTCTCCATTCTTCTCCCTATACATCACTCTCCATGGAAGCCACATCCATGCTAAAGATTTAAGTAAAACAGAATCCCACCTAGACAGTGACTACTTAGTGAATAATGTTCTTTTTCAGCTACTGAGATATAACAACACACACGTGACAGGTTACAACTCTCTTCCACTTCCATGCTCCTTCCAGCATGATTGGCTAGAAAAAGAAGCATTCACAAGTCACTTGAAGTGTAAGAACACCATGAGATGGCACCATAGTGTGGAGAAACAAGGCTATTGAGGTGTCCTACCTAGAGAACAATTTTGGATTAGGAAGATAAAAAGGTGGTTTAAACCACAATGGCTCCACCTCCTGCAATTTGATAAAATCTGGGATACGGCTCTTAGAAGGATGACTCAAAGTGTCTCACTCTTGAGTTGTCTCATCCTGCGTCCTGATTTTAAGTTTTCTGTAAGATGACAGCATGTGAACAACTAATGAGTAGGATCCCTTTGTATTGCAGAGATCTGATTCAACAGCAAAGGCTCAAATACAAAGTTAATGAGCAACTAATTATTTGTCCAGTTTGACCAGCTGCCTCATTTAATGTTAATTTTGTTACAAAAATTACAGAATAAAGTTAAGATATATTTATTGGACAGAAAAAGAAAAGAAAGAATACATTTTCGGTTATGCAAATATATGCATACATATATAAAAACATTTAAAAAAAATATATCAGGTGTTTATGAACAAGATTGAAGTTAAAAAATAAATTGTCTAGACTGAAAGGGAAATGGGGAATTCTTTTGAAGACTGGTAATTCTGGAAGACACAAAGATATTATGTTATTCAGATAATTTACCTTGGATTTCGTTTCCTGGCTCAAAGTTATCAAAAGACACAGCAATAATATATGGTGGTGCAGAGGTCTGTGGTTCACCTTCATAGTTTGGTAACAGAGAATCACAATCAATTGAGGTGTTAGTCTGTGGAAAACTGAGGATTCCAGGCAAAAATATCCCACAGAATAAAAAAACAAAGCAGGAGTGTCTCCTCATCTGTGGAACAAAAGGACAATACAGTTCATAGCAACTTCTTTTTAGGAGATGCCATGTTTGACAAAGATTGGCTTTTCTCCAGGTCAGGAAACAGAATAAGCCTAGAAAGCTGCGCTTTCTTTGCATTCATATATTTTGAAGAAAATACTTTAAAAGAAAATACTATTATACACTGGCAGAACAGTACAATAAAAAACACAAATATTTTAATTTTAAAATACTGAACTGTTAGTGGAAGTCTGAATTCTCTGAATACATGACAGCAATCCATTAACAGCCATGTCTGCAGCATTACACCTTTGAACTAGAAAAGTCTTTAAACAAAGTTCCTCATTGCTGCATTGGCAGATTTAGCTCAGCTCCTTGGTTATTCAAGAACTAAGACTCCTTGCTCTCTCAAACTGTGGATGTAACCATGCCTAGCACGCTCTCTTTCGACTGCTTTCCCTACTCCCACTTCTAAAACACAGTCAAGAAATCTAGCTAGATACCCTGGAGAACTCTTGAAGTTTTCAAAGCATTTGTTTCTTGAAGGACTCAGCAACAGACTTATGCAAAGTTCTCTGAAACTTCTAAACAATTTAAAAATACTAAATTGCTAGTGCATGCTTCCTATGGGTTAAGAATAAACTACATCCAGTACAGAAATTCACAAAATGTAACTCAGAGACCGGACTGAAGTCCAATCTTCAAGGATTGTTTGTGAAAAGAAAATGTATTTTCTTTATAATTCACTTGTAATACTGACACTCATGCTAAACTGTTCCAAGAAAGAAAAGAAAGATTTCCCAATAGTATTCTCAGTTGTTTAATACCAGATTTTATGGCCCACGCTCAAAGTCTAAATGTTCAACCATGGCACCACATAATTTGTAAGGCCATTACATCTTACAAATAACTGACTCTTCCAGCTGCAGAAATGCTGATACAACTGTTAAACAACCAGAAGTATTTAATAATGCTATTTTGCATGCTGTCTGCTACAGGATTGCCTTGTGTGACACAACAGACAGTAACAGAAAGAATGGCGATACTTAGCTGAGAGTTTTTGAAGCATTTGAAACACCATGTAAGAGACGTGTTCAATTTGTATCATCTACCTGTGCATCTGAATTTGTGCATGAACGTGTAAGACAATCCAGTTTTGCAAGTGCTAATGAAATAAGTAACAGAAGCACCTGGAAGCAGGGGGGAAACACACAATTCCAAACACCCACTTGCTTAACTCTAAACTTAAACAAATTTTTAAAGAGCCACTGAGTCAACAAATAATAAAAGAGGTGACTGAGAAGTGTTGAAAAATTTCCTACAGGAGGATGATGAAGGTTTGCATGGTGTCACAATCGGTCACTGCAGCAATCAGGAAACCGATATATGTAAGTTATCATGCCTTTAAAGCAGATGAACACTGTTCCTCTCAAAAGTCTCATCAAAGTGTCACCTAAAGGGGATCCTGGTAAGCATTATGTTTTGGTATCAGTACGCTGGGTGCGGTTTTCCAATCTCTTGTGACGATTTTGACATGGCCTACGTCTAATTAAGTTTTAAATACAGCATGTAGGTGCTATTATATCAACAGATGTGGTAAACAGTGATTTAATATGAACCACTCCGTGTGTTGTTGAAATCTTTGTCTGAGTCACGGAGAGATGGAAAAAAAGTCTGTTTCTAATTAGATGTTCTACTGCAAAGCACAAAGTCCTTAGTTAGGCTAGGATTGGAAAATCGTCTGGAGCTGCACTCTGCCATGAGAGAAAACCAGTCTGAAACCTCCTTTCCTCTTTTTCTTGCTAGAAAAGAGCCAGAAACACAAGCACAACAAATAGAAACATGACTGAGATGCTTTCTCTTTACATCAGCTCTCAGATTCAACAGTTCAAGAGGTACCTTGAGACGCTCATCATACCATCTTTTGGAACTAAGTTTTAGATGAGGAAGAGAGATATTAGCATCTTACAAAATTCCAAGTCCAGACTTGACACAGAAAATAACTTCCACGGTCCCTGAGTTCCAATACATATTTAACACAATCATGTTTTCTTGCATCTCAAATTTACCTTTTCTCCATGAAAAATGTAAAGAAACAAAAAGTAAATAATAAATAAAAAATAAAATAGAAGCGTAGGGAATTCTGGCAAGTAAATATTATTTCCAAGCTTCTAATTGGATATAATTATGAAAAATTATCTGTATCCTCATTTCCTTTATCTGATGGAAAAATTCTAACTATTTTTTATCAGAGATTCAAACCTTTCTGCCTCTGAGTCTATATGGCTCTCATCTTTGCAACACTGAGCTGTTGCCTTAAGAACCCTCTTCCATACTCAGTCTAACACAAGTTCAGGCCAACAATTAAGTCCCTGAGTGATACTTAGCTACTGCATTCAAAGTCTATTGGACTCAGGAAGAGACACTTAGGTGGTTTTCTCCTCCAAAGCCTTGGGCAAACTTCTGAATAGAGACAAAAGTTGTTTTCAAAGCTTTTAAATATAGAGCATTTAATTAATATGGTAAATACCTTTCTGTAATTTGAAAAACAGTCCTGGCAAGTCCTGCCAACAGTTTAAGACTAAGTCCTGTATACGCCTTTCTAAACAGATTCTTTATGAATATTTTCTCCTTTCTTTTCTTCTCCTAGACACTCTTGATGAGCCACATACTCAATCTTCAGCCTTTGAGAACAAATGCCACCAGTTAGCGTTCACCCTGTACACCACATCCCCACCAACACACCTTATCGACCAAGTGTTGATGCGTGGGCATCCTCTGGTCCTGCTGTGGTCAGTGTGGAGGAGCTGCAGCTGGGCAGTGCAGGTGCCCCAGGAAGATGAGAGAGAGGAGGAGGAAGGCTCAGCCAATCCTTGGCAGGGTGGGGAACCAGCACGGCCAATCCTGGCCAACTGTGAGTCTGCTGTGGAAATTGGGACACCACAGGTGGGACTGTCCTGCCCAGAGTTGGCAGTGACAACACACTCCTCATAGGTGAGTCACGCCCCCTGTGACCTTTATCTAGGCATCTGGCATAGGTAGGGCTTCTGAGGGCTGGTAGCCTAACCTAATGTGTTGACTAAAACCTACAGAATTATGCTATAGAAAAAAAACCTTACTAATATTTCATGAGAAATTCCAGTAAAATATTTAGATTAGTCTGTTACCTCAGAGTATTCTGCTGCTGGTGTTTCACTTTTTTACTCCTTTCTTGCAGTTGGAAAAGACACAGAAAATTCAATTTTTGTAGTACTGCCAAGCATTTTCTCAGAGCAAAGAGTTAATGAGGCTGTTTCATCTCATGCACCTTGTGGAAAGAATCTGAAGTTATTGCATCTGACCTGCATTCAAAACTATTTTTTTTTTTCCTTTTCAGAAGCATTTTCAAAAGGTCTCTATTGAAGATGGGGAGTAGTCCAAATGCTGGATGGCATATACAGCAGAATAGAACATTTTCAGTAGGACAGGATCTACAATCATCTATCTAGTCCCACTGCCTGACCACTTCAGGGCTGATCAAGGGACAAGGCATGTTGTTAAGGGCATTGCCCAAATACCTCTTAAACACTGGCAGGCTTGGGGCTTTGACCATCTTCCTAGAAAGGCTGTTCCAGTGCATGACCATCCTCTCGGTAAAGAAAAATGCTTCCTAATGTTCAATCTGACCCTTCCTGGCACAGCTTTGAACCATTCCCACACATCCTATTGCTGGATACTGCGGAGAAGAGATCAGCACCTCCCTCTCCACTTCCCCTCCTAAGGAAGTCGTAGAGGGCAATGAGATCACCCCTCAGTCTCCTTTTCTCCAAACTAGAAAAGCCCAAAGTCCTTTGCTGGTCCTCACAGGACATTCCTTTCAGTCCTTTCACCAGGACTTTGTTACCCTCCTCTGGACACATTCAAAGACCTTAACAATATGACAGATATTGCTATTTAACCAGGTAATTCTGTGATTCTATGATACCAAAAAGTCCATGAACCAAAGACTGTTCGCAAGAGCCTTCTTTAATTCCTTGATATTTGTGCACTTAAAATATATTTAAATTCAAAATGCTGACAGCATTTTAAGAACATTATCTATTTTTAAAATTCAGTGCATTTAACTAACTGTATTCTCTTTCAGTTAATCACCTTTAATTAATGAGTGGCATTTTATTTACATTGTTCCATTATGAAATACAGTGTTTCCTATGTGCTGCTATCCACTGGGGAGGAGATCATAATCTTTCCTCTCTTACTATACCACCAAACTTACCATTAATACCGATGTTATAAACAGCAATGAAAAATTGTGCTGCACACCACAAACGCAATAGCATACCAGTAACACCATCAAATAAATTACACAGTAAAGGCATGTCAACTGCTCACACTAGAAACACATAACCAAAGAGATGGAATCTCACAAATGCAAGACCTCCCTGATTCCCAGCTAGGTAAGCAGAGGAATCAGAACTATTTCTCCAGGCTACTCTGAGGAGCCCTGAGTACTCCATGAATATTTGATTTGACAGGCAGAGAGATAAATGTCAGGCAATGAATTGCTGTAATCTCTGTAATATGGTTATAAAGAAGCATAGATAAGACAAGCAATATACTTATATTGGCTGTAGCGCTAGTAAAATACTACATGGAATAAGCTGGTAAAGACTCAGACCATTAGTTTACAGTATGAGAGCTGTAAACCTGCGTCCCTCTTACACAACACACTGCTTGCGGTTTGTTTCAAAGGAGCAGTGTTTGCACTGAATTAAACATAGAACACTGATTCAGTGTTAATTTACCTGTACTCCAGAATTGTCAGTTAAAAGAAAAGTCTTTTTCAGGTCTCCACATGTGAAAGGAGAATTTTGAGATCATAAATTAAATACCAAGTGAACAAATGGTGAACCCCTGACTCTATTGAAACCATGATTACAAAGTTTGCTATGTACTCAAACTACTGTGCCAGTGCAGATCAACACTGCTGTATGCACATGAACTTCCCTCGTGCTTGGAATGCCTTCAATGCAAATTCTCGTGGGAATATTAGGCTGTTTGGTTTTTTTTTTAGATCTCTGATTGTGTGATAGCCCATATAGAGTTAGCTGATCTTCCTTTAAAACAATCACTTTAGAACAAGCCAGGGAACATGGCAGAGAGGCCAGAGTCCAGAACGATGAAAGGAAGGGGATGCCTACTGAGCAGTGGGTCAAAATTTTAAAGGGTACATGAGGGACAAAGAGGAAGCCAGATACTCACTTAAGCAAAAGACTATATTCTGGAATAAAGGACTGGAAACCCTAGCAGAGTTTTCTAGAACTATCTGGTTTCTACTAAAACCTGTTTAAACCAGATCAGGCAAAGCAGCCCACTTCCTTCCTCCTCACTGATATTAGGACCTCCAACCTCCTTCATGACCTTCAACAACTTTACACTTGCTCTCTTCAACATCTGAGCCAAAGATTATTTTTGTTCTGGCAGTTTACATTTCAACTGGAAATGCTAGAAAGCATAACAAAGCTTCAGCTAATGTCAACATATATACATAATAACAAGGTAAAACATGTGAGAGTTATTTTCATCAGGGTCTGGTATCCTTTTCAAACTGATTTGATGTTTTTGTATATATTGATATACCATTGAGTTTTGGATTGTGTAGGAGAACTGACAAACTATTCGCTTGGATACCTCAGATGTGCTGGACACAATGAATGATATAATGGTAGCCAAAACCATTCCAGAAAAAATGTTTGTAACAAGTGGTCTTACAGATATGAAGTGTTGAATTCATAACCATATACATCTTTTGTTAAGTAGTCCAAACTGAGTCTATGGAACAATAAAAGTGAGTGGGAAGGGCGAGAAAGGAATTTCATTTTTTCCAAATGCTACTTTTTATAATTCTGAAAAAGAAACAATTATTTCTGAACATCCTTTATTCCTCTTAAGTGGCAGCTGCCTTCCCAAGCTCTCCAGTCCTTTTCTTTGTTTCCTTCTTGCTCAAATGGGGAATGCCAAGAATAATCCCAATAAATGTTAAAAATAAAATTTCTCTCCTGACATCTCTTTTGATAACATGAGAAACTTCTGTAATATCCCACAGTTCATCTGCAAATGAAAGTGGTTTTCTTGGTGTAAAGTATTAGTGCTATAAGAGGAGGTTATCATTGCTGCAGTCCTCCAGCACACTTTCTGTGTATAACTGGAAAGTACTCAACTGAAGTTATTTTGAAACATATTCTACTTTAAATTTAGTGGTGAGGATTCTTAATAGCTATGTGAATTGTATCATAATGATTAAATGAAGAGATCGATTTATTTACTTTCCCTTCAAAAACAGTATGTCTTCTGCCTTATACTAGCGTGTCAGTATTTATATCCTGTTTTCAAGGCCTGTAAGTATTGCCACATTTTTTATTTACAAAGGAACATTTTACTTTCTATGCTCAATAAACAGATTCTGTTCCTAAAAATGCCCCAACATATCATATAGTAGAATTACATATTGCTCAAAATAGCTCTAGCTGTAAATATGTTACTCTGCAGAAAAATAAGATTACATTGAAACAATACATTATAAGAGCCAACTAAAATTTGTATAGTATGTTTTGTACTCTCAAGGAAATACGTTAAATGTAGTCTTGATAAACACGTAACTATCTAATAATTCAGTAAACCACATTTTTCTAGGGAAAAAAATATGAAAGTTAAAATTTCCTACATATTAAAAAATTTCAATTCCTTTTTGTCCTTAATTTCTTTTCTTTATTCATGTTAGCACTTCTCCTGTCTGATTTAAACACTGCCAACATTAGTGTAAGTCTGATACTCTATAAATAACAAAAATGGTTCACACCCCGAAAGTCCTAGCCAGATGATGTCAGTGGAAGCCTTACATGAGAATTAGCTAGCAAAAAAAAAGGTTTGACTTG
Source organism: Xenops minutus (assembly GCA_035221455.1). Taxonomy (NCBI): domain Eukaryota; kingdom Metazoa; phylum Chordata; class Aves; order Passeriformes; family Furnariidae; genus Xenops; species Xenops minutus. Next base: position 18,738,672 of record JAWWEE010000004.1, on the reverse strand, counting down.
ACTACAAAAGAGTAGGAAGGGAGCAATCAAATGGATTACTTCTACCAAACCTTTTATGCCACAGTGGATATGAGAGCGAACCAGAGTGTGCACAGCTTCTCATTGCCATACACTTATGTGCTGCTCAGAGAAACTCCTGACATGAACAGCACATACAACAGCAATGACATACGAGTATTGCATCACCTTATCTCATGCATTGTGCAAGCCAACAAACAGTATTGTCCCTATGTGCTTTTAAGGTGAGTGCTCGGGTGTGGCTGCAAACATATGCAATACTTCATATAAGCCACTGTGACTGCCATTTGTTAGTGATTTACTATTTTCTATATTCAGATTTAAGTAAACCTAAACATTTGTTAATGGAATGGAACACATGATAGTAGAGGAATCCCACTACCAAAACATGCAGTCCAAAAGAAAAATGGAGCCCTAATATGAACAATCAAAATTCACTGTTTTCACAGTGACAGAGAAGTTAAATGGTCTCTCCTACACACATCACATACTGGTATTGCTGAAATATTATCTTTTAATGTAATTTGTATTTATAGATCCTGAATATTTAAAATACAGTTGAAAGATGTTTGCAGGCTATTTATAGAAGTCCCTGTGACCTAGAGAATTCTCCTGCATAGTGGAGTTAATGTAATGCACATATATGTACGTGTACTCCACATGTGAGTGAGCAGCTAGGGTTCAGAAATGTAAGTCCAGCTTTTCAGCTTCTACCTTCTAACAGTACTGGCTCAAAAATTGCATAGTTAAATGATACAAAACTGACTAGCATAAACTCATTGCTGATACACTCTCATTCATTCAAAAATTTTGGCTGCTTAGGCTAATTGAATTTTAGCTAATTTGAGAGACACATCATTGCATGTCTGTAACTGATACCTATGAAACCTGCACTACCGTGTGATCAAACAAGGCATGTTATTAATAAGCATAGAGCTGCATCTTATAAGAGTTTCTTTCAATCTCTTAGGCCAAAAGAGAGATGCTCTTATTAGTGGAATTCCTTTGGAATTCAAAATCAACTTTCAACACTTGCTATTAACTACTTCAAAAATTTAACTAAAGGAAGTTTATTACTTATATCAATCTATTCAGATTGTTCCTAGGTAAGAGAATGTGACTGTAGATCTGGGGAGTCTCAGATTGATCATTTATAGAAGTTAAAAAGTAGTAATCTTTGAAAGAGGCATGTCTTTTGATAGGAAGACAGGCTAATTTTGCCTAATAATGTGTACAACTGCTTGAATAGATGAGAAAAGAGGAAAGGTGTGATGGGCTTACATGGTTTCCAATAATACCAGATTTCCAAGAAATAGCCAGTTAATAATACATTTTCCAGGACATGATCAACGCAGTATCTGATATTGTACAGGTTTTCAGCAACAAATAATAACACTTCCAATGCATCTTTTCTATTTGTCTCTGAACACACCTTGCAAACAGTGATGAAGTAATCCCCACAGTTCCTTGTGAGGCAGGGAAGTATTATTATTTATCCCTAATTCCGCAGATGAGGAAACCAAGTCACAGAGGGATTAAATGACTCGGCCAAGGTCATATAGAAAGTCTGCTGTCACTCATGGTATGCGTCAGTCCTTGTCAGCACTCAGTGACACTCCCTGAAAAGTTCACTCAACCCCTTTCTCTGCACAGGCCAGCATCTTTAACATTTCATAAGTACCATCTTCCACTCTAACCTTGACTGAAAGAAGAAACTTCATCAGCCCAGGTCAGAGTCAGGCTGAGCATGATCGCCAGTTAATGGCTTTCTTTCTGTTTCATTAGGACTCCTGCTTATCTCCAGGATTCTACTTTATTTTCACCTGTGCTAGCAATTCATCCTAATGGACTCCTCTAATTTAAAACTAAGTAGCTAGGTAGGATAATATCCATACAATAAACACATGCAGTAATTATTTTCAAAGATTCATACATATTTCTCTCAGGACGCAAACCTTCCCATTTCTACTCCTGCACTTAAAACCCTCCATCTTCCTTTCTTCTCCAATATAAAACAGCTCAAGGTTTCGTAAATTCATGTCATACCATGTGCATATATAAATATACACAGACACACATACAGATAACATAATGCCTTCTGTGTAGACAGTGTTATACTACAGATGGGAATGTCTAAGTGATAAACTTATAGTAAAAAATAGCCAGAATAATCTAAAAAACACTCATCCTAGAGTATTTAACTTTTACAGTAACTTTCCAAACAAAATCTCTGATATACTTAATGTGTAAACACTTCTGTGATGCATTTTATATCTTATAATTTATTTGTGTTTGTGTGTCAGAACAGCTAGTGGGCTTAGTTCAGGTGATTTCTTTGGCTGTGAAAAACTGAAGTTTGCACAGTGAACATTGCCTTTTGCTCAGTTTAAACGGAAATACCTGGATTTGGCACGGCCAAATAATAAAGCCCAATAATGACTTGACATGTTTAAGACTCAAGACCAGATCAACAGCTGTTTCTTCTATGCTGGCCATACAAAGTTTCTGGTGCTACATCAAATGGCTGAGATTCTCCTTCCCCTCCCTCTCCTTAAAATTGAGATCTAGGATTCTTGCATTCTCACCTGTTTTTATTTAAAAGCAATCCTATGCCAATAATATCACAGTTCCTTCATTATATTGGTAGAAAAGAAGCAGAGCTGTTCTAGGTATTTTTCTTCTACTGATTTGATAATTGAGCTTTTGAGTTCACTCATTAGTAATGCTGCTCCAAAATCAGGAGTGCCTTTTATTTGGGGACAGAAAGAGTAATTTTGTAAAAAAGAGAACAGGCATGAGAGATGTAGGAGCTGCCATCTATTCCTTGCTTTGTCACAAATTTCCTGTATGACTCTAACAGGTCATTAATCTCTATATGCCTCATCTAGAAAATGGGATAATGACATTTAACTATTTCATTGGGAGGCTTAATGGTTGCAAAATGTGCTGAGCTCCTTAGATGGAAAGAAGCTGCTGTCAGAGTAAACAGTAATAGCATGATTAAGTTTGGTGGGAAGGTATAGGATAGTCACTTTGTAACATCAACATCACAATTCTGCATTACACAGACAAGACTGGCTAATCAAGTGAGTCACTCAGTGAGAAATTTGTGTTTTACTTCACTTGTATCTATGCATACTGTCTGAACCCCAAAATCCAGGTGAGTTGTGAATATCCTGTGAGTCTGTGGAAAACGATACCTTCCTTAGAAAATAACACGTTTCTCTAGTGTTAGAATCTAACTGCCAACATCAGCCTACAAAGAATTGATTTAGAAACATGCCTCTGGGCTTTGAAATCTGCTTCAGATTAGTACATCCCACCATGTGACAGATAGACATCATAGATAGTAGCACAGATAATAGTTTCTTGTTGATTTTCCCTCTAATATGCTAGAAAACAATGGTTCTTGAACTAACATATCTGGCATTCACATCTTCTTAGATGGGAATGCATCTGTGGATTCTGAACACATTTGTGATAAAAGATCTAATTCATTCATTCAGCAGAAACCACAGAATCTCTAAAAAAGTGCCACATAACCTTTTTGAAACACCTCTGTGGATTTAGGTATCTAATGTTAGATACACATACTCAGCAGTTCTAACTTCCCAAAGCTTTGCATCTCTCCAGTGAAAGTAATGCTTCTGCTTCCACCATAGCAATCCTCATTTCATTTGTGATAAGGAATTAGTTCTGGTCACTTAAATCCTCAGTGATGGCACTACAAACTGTAGCACTGGTCCATTCAATTCAGAATGCTTTAGAAACCTAACTGAATTTTCCCTAGGAAACATTTTCTGTCTGCAGGAGAGCCATAGTTCAGGATAAAAAAAAAAAGATCTTGAAATAATTGTGAAGTTCACATATTATTCAGTCAAGCAGAGGGCAACGAGCTAGCTAAACAATGAAGAACTGTGACAAGATCTATCCAACACCTAAAGTTGATCACCCGCTAAAGCTGGGGCTTTTCTAGCATATGTTTGTACTCTAGAATCTCTAGTTGTAGAATTACATCAGGGCATCTAAGTTCCAAACATTTACTTTCAGCAAAAGAAATGCAGTAACTGCTCTGTATAAGCTGATCTCACTGACAGGTCTGTACAAATCCACAGTGCTTATAACAACACAGAGATTTACAGCTGAGAAGGAGCCCTACTTTTAACTCAGAAGGCTGTTTCTGCCAGCAGGATCTAACACTCAGTGGAGAAAAATGTGAGCTTGGCATGACTAAGGTAGGCATTAGAAGATGCACAGCTGGGAGTGGATGAACTGGAATGGGCAAGGCCGAGAGTATTAAAATTTGGCCTATTTCTTCTACCAAAACGCTCACTGAACAATTGTACAGGGACAAGGTACCATGCAGACGGTATGTAATATATAGCAAAAATAAACCTCTCTTCAAAAAAAGTGTTGGGAAGAAGAATGTGTATGACAAGTTCATGCAAATTAGGAATTAAAAAAATATATGAAAACGTGATGAGGCATTTAAATCATTAAAGGAAGAAGTTACAGTTTATGTATTTTCCCTTGAATTTTTCTCTTGAAATCTATTTGGCTAGATCAGTGGAACAAAAAAGAAAAAATATTGTGTATCCAGCCCAACTCATTCTCAAACTCCGCAGCTGATTATCTTTCCATCTAATTTGAACTGTGTGAAATTATAAAGGACATACCATACCATGCAGCTACAGAAACTACCATGCCAAGATTGCATAGCTCTTCAATTGCACAAACTCTGGTGCCTTGCTAAGCAGGCAGAACTATATAAAGGTAGAATGGAGAAAGGTAAAAGGGGAGAAAAGAGCGGCAAGCATTGCACTGGGCTGAGTCCCCGAAGTAAGAATTGCAAGCAGTATGCAATTTCCCCTTTAACAAAGCTTCAGGTTTGAGTGACCCTAAAGTAGCTCTGAAGGACTGAGAGTACTGCTAACACTACCTTCACATGCAGCTCTTTCCCTGTCAGCTTTTGGTAAGAGCATTGAGGGCTCTTGGAAAGTCATAAGCTTTATATTATCTCCCCACATAAACCCCCATGCAGACAGTTAAAAGAACAAGACAGAAATAACCAATAAAATTATCAGTGGCCTAGCTACCCTCTGAATTAAATTTGCTCTTTTTCCTCTATTATTAAATGTTTTATAGATAACTATAGGAAGTTTATAATTTCAGAGCATAAAAATAACTTTCATTATAATTCCTGTTTGTGACATATGATGTTAATAAGTTTAGAGCAGAAAAATTTAATTTCTTTATAATTCATACACATAATAGACCTCAAATTGTAATGCTTATGTGGTTAGCTGCAAGATACCTAAAATTTTTATGCATTTATAGTTTATACTTTGAAAGAGTTTAATTGTTGTTTAATTGTAGAGGGCCACTTTGTTGGAAGGGTTCATCACAAAGTTCAAGGGCTGACACTGAGCTGTGTGGTGATGGCCTGGAGCCCTGGGGAAGTGGGATGTCCCTTAATTTATTATGATGCTAGCGGAGACACATCACAAAATTTTCTGGCCTCTTGGTTAATGATAACCTCAACTCTAATTCCCTCACTGCAGAAACAGTAACTAGTTGGATAGACATGTTCCTCAGTATTGTTGTGGCAGCTGCATGCAAATGATGTGAAGATGAGAAAAAAATTAAACAGAGATGCTGGACAAATTTATTTGAGGCATACAACTGATAGGCTTTTGCCCCAAATAAAAAATAAATATTGAACACAAATTGAGAATACTGACAGTGAATTAAATACTGAGAACAATGATTATTACTTTGAAACCTCTTAGCTTTGTATGGTTGAATTTGCAGTTCTGGATCTAATCTCAGTGCTTTCGCTTTCTTAGCTAAAGACAAACTCTCCTGCTGTAAAACTTCCCACCAACACTGAGATTGGACCAAAATGTAATGGTTCCCATGGTCTGGCTTAGGATATCAGCCACCCTGCTGCTATTGATGTCCAATGCCCCTTGTGGAAATGACAAACTGGACTTCTTGTAAGTAGTTGAGAGAGACATTTCATACTGTTACATAACAATTTATTACAATTGCTAATATATTTCAAAAATACTAATACTACTGAATTAGAGCAGTATTTTCCACTTACTGCTAGAACAGGAAATGTATGTTTGAATGCCTTCAAGATACAAACTTCTAGGTATGTTCTTACTTTAGTCAGACTCTCCTCTTGCATATCAGAAATCTTGTGAAACAGTTTTTTTAACTTTTGGGTAATACAAGACCTAAGTACACAGACTGCAGCATTGCGAAACTAGACAATTTTGACCATGATGAAAAGTTTGGAACAGTAAACCATGAGTTTATTAGTACAACAGAGGAGCAGGTTTAATTCTCACCATCCTAAAAAAGTAGTGGTGCAGTACGACCCTGAATTTCTGTCTAAACAAACATGAATGGTGGATAACAATTGAGATATTCTCCAAAATCAGGAAAAAAGGCAAAAATTACAGGAGATGACTGAAAATGGCATCCATTTAAGTCTCAGTCTCCAGTATTTAACAACCATAGAAACCCAGAAACTAAAATGGAAAGCATAGCATTAGTGGCACTCTGATTCCAACAAGCCACAGCTATTTATTTTGAGAGAGAATATAGAAAGAGAAGGGAGGGATTTGGGAGGGAGCCAAGGGAGTGCTTCACATTTCATCATATCCTGTTTTCAACAATTTCTTTAGGCTTACCCTACAATTAATGTTAGAAACAGATCTTGCAGCAGTCTGAGGATATTTACTCTTTCCTGGACTTGTACTGCAAAACCTCACACTGAACTGGTGATAATTCTAAACCATAAACTTTTTTCAAGTTCATCAATGGTCAATACAGCAAATCATTTGTTGCATTCCAAAGTTATGGATGACAGCTTAGTCTTGAACTGGACTGTGGGAGTTTGTAACACACCTTAGTAACTTGAGTTACTTCCTACTTAATAACATATGACCTATTGATATTATTTTGAAGCTTAAAATGAGAAAAACTTAAATATTTCAGAAATAATTTGCTTGACACAGAAATCCAGTGGATCATATAAAACTGAAGTGCTAATGAAGAGTGAAAATTAAGAACATTGCATTAGTGTATGAGGGCCTAATATAAATTTCATTAGCAAAGCTAAAACTTATAAACTATATGTAGAGCACATTTAGTGTATTGGAAAGACCAGAAGCAAATTTACAAGTAGAGAATCAGCTATTTCTTAGAATATTTTTCCTAATAAAAGTATTTCTAAAAAGGAATAAAAGGTTGCATTTAATGTCAAAGAAAATGTGTAATTAACTGAGCAGAAGTTTAAAGTGTCTGGTTTTTTTCTGGCATTGAATAAAACTAAGTTCCTAAAAATGAAGTCTGGGAACCAGTAACAGCAATGTCACCTATAGTGACAGAGGATAATTGTAATTATACTCTCCACTTGCAAGCATAGCAAAATGATACCTAGTGTTACAAAATAGGAGGGTGTCTGCTTCCATTTATTTGCTAATCTAGATGATGGACCCTTCTTTGCTCAGAAATAATGTGACAGGAGAGGTGTGGATACACTTATATACACAAAGAAGAGTATTTATTTATATGGCTTGGGAAACAAGAAGTTAGGTGTGCCAGGCTTGAGCAACACTTATTATCATTTCTGCAGATAGCTTATTACACTGAAATCAGTCCTGTGATAATTATTTCAGAACTTGATTAAGTGGCATTGCATCATAACCCCTTCTTCTACTTTATATCCAAACCATTTTTGCAGTTCCCAAAGTAGATTCATCCTAAAGCACTTGACAGCAATACGATGACAGAAAATGTTATTTCAGAAAATGATAAGGAAGAACAAATGACTCAGGAAGAAAGAAGTGACTTTGATCAGTGGCGCTGCACATATTTATTTTTTATTTAGAGTAATTACTATTAGATTATTTCTAGGACTTTTGGCATTTGAAATTATGTATAAGATTAAAGACTCTGATTTAACTCTGATTTTTAAAAGATGACCACTTAAGTGATAATTTCTACGAAATGCAGGTCTTGTCATACAGATGCACCAATTTGAGCCACAGAGGAGAAAATAACTGAAACAAATGTTTTTGCTATGGCCTCTTTTCTCAGAGAACCATTCCATTCCCACAACAATAACAAAGACTTTTTAGAAAAAATACAGAAACAGAATAACAATTAAAACAAAGTAGTCCTAGAAAGAGAGCATCCAGAAAAGTTCATACATTAGAGATTTTAGAAACTATACTATCATTGTTACCTGGTTAATTATGAAAAATCAGTTATGCTAGCTTCATTGTTTAAAACAAGTAAACAAACCCCACCAGTAGAATCTTGAGCCTTATAAATCAAGATGCTTTGTAAAGGTGTATCTATTCCTAAAAGCATCATAGCTTAACTTGAGCATAATTAAATAAGAATTTAGTAACCAGCTATTTATAGCTGCAGTAGAAATAACATGAATGCAATGATGTAAAAGGATACTCATTTTCTCTCTTGTCCTGAGAAGTCCTGAAAGTTGAAGAATTTCCCTAAAATTGAAAAAGTCTCCCTTATGGCCTAGTCTGTCTGCCTTGGACTGGATGTAGGAAATATGGCTTGTAAATTCAACTGTAGATTAAAAAGTCCGAATACCAAAGACTGAGCAAAAAAAACTTTTCCAACAAACCAAACAAATGTGTCACTGTCAAGTAATATTCCAACAAAAATTTAGTGAGAACTTTTAATGATCTAAGATGGAATCTGAGAATGTGAACTGTAATCCAGAATAGACAACTCATTAGGACAGTTCCCTCACAGACTCAGGCAGTCCTCCTGATGCCAAGCAAGGTCTGCCTGCTGTACTTCAGACCAGGAGTATACTTTCACATCACTCCTGAAGCACTTGCATTCTTTATTTTAGCAAAATCTACCTTATTCCTCTTTTTATAAGGTCCTTCGCAGATCTCATTCCAGGGCATCTAACCTTGGCAATAATTGTGCTATGCCCAATTCAGCCTAATCCACCAGGTCCTTTTTCATGCTGAATCAGCACTTCTCATTAACTGTTCACCCTCTTTTATTAAGAGATAGCTGTCATACCGTATCAAGAAGGAATCTTCTAGGGCAAGTTAATTAAATTCCTGGTGGCAATCTATTTTCACATTTTGTGTAAGTGTAAATGACTTTTCAAGTATTTTGGAGTCTGGAAGCTGCTTCATTCATTCATCTGAAATAGCTTCACTTTGGTGACTTAAACACAAAGATTTATTGAAAGACACTTAGTGAAAGATTTGTGTTTCTTTGCAGAAGGCTACTGATGAACTACAGTGAGTGGGTAACATGGAGACACTGCATGTGTATACTGGGCTGAATTCCTAATAAACTAACTAGTTTAAAGAGGTTTTATTTCTCTTGATAATGAATTACCATTTTCAATCACTTAGACTATTTAAATTTAGAAAAGAACACCTATTAAATAAATCAAAAAATATTTTTCCAAGCACATGTAGCAAGCTTACCAGAACAAGGGTTATGACTGTTTATGGCATCATAATCAACACAAGAATGCCCTTTTGGTACTTCTAGAGGAAGCCTTAATACAGATATATTAATTTGCTGACAGACACTTGGAAGGCACAAGAGAAGGCCACAGAGAAACTGTTTAACTGTGGCCTTTATCAATAGAAGCAGCTGATGTTTACTGTTTAGTATTCACAGGTCTCCAGAGGTGCCAGAACTGGGACATGTGTCTTGGCACTCCGGACTTGTCAGTCAGAGTCTAGATAGTTTCAAAGGTATTCCCTGACAGTTTCTCAAGCACTTCCTTTCACTCTGCATAGCAGTGAGAAGTTGCCCCAGGATGTGCTCTCACGATGCTATGTCAACAGGGCTGCACTGAATATTCACTTTCAAAAGCAGAAGCAGATGAACACCCATTCCTTCAGTAGCTAACACTGTAAGGAATAGTAGGCTAACAATTTTTGTTCTGTATTTATAACATTTTTTCATGGTGAATTTGAAACCTACTACGAGCTAAAAAACAACTCACTTTCTATCAATAGTCATTTCCCAAGAGCTGGAACAATGTCTCCCATTTAAAAAAAAAAATAGTAAGCATGCATGGAATCATATCCGAAATACTTAATTAGAAATGCAGTATATTTAGTATACCTACATTTTCAGGCACTTCTATACTCACCAGTCTGCAACCGTTTGACTGGGACAGACCCTAGTAATGCCTACCAACATTATCCTCACAATGCTCACCAATTTGTTCTCAGAACAAAAGCATCCAGCTTCTGTTTGGCATTTCCGTCGCATGTTAATAGATAGAAGTACAGTAATATATAAAATTTTAACAGATAAAGGCTCAAACAGATAATGTAATTCATGCTTTAGTAGTGCAAGTAGCTATAGAGCCTAATCTGAAAAGACTGCTCATTGCAGTTAGCGTAAGGGGATTGAGTTCACCATTAGCAAATTTGCAGATGACAGCAAGTTGTGGGGGAGTGTCAATCTGCTGGAGGGCAGGAGGGCTCTGCAGAGGGACCTGAACAGGCTGGATAGGTGGGTTGAATCCAACAGTATGTGGTTCAACAAGGCCAAGTGTTGTTGGCCACAACAACGCCAGGCAGCACTACAGGCTGAGGACAAAGTGGCTGGACAGTGGCCAGGGCAGAAAGGGCTCTGGGGGTTCTGAGTGACAGGAAGCTGAATAGGGGCCAGCAGTGTGCCCAGGTGGCCAAGAAGACCTGGAGGAGGCTCAGGGGAGACCTTATCATCTCCACAACTACCTGAAAGGAGGTGGTAGTGAGGTGGGTATCCATCTCTTCTCCCAGGCAACCAGAAGTAGGACAAGAGGACACAATCTTAAGCTGCTCCACGGGAGGTTTAGGTTAGACATTAGGAAGAAATTCTTTAGAGAGACTGTGACTGGGCATTGGAATGGGCTGCTCAGGGAGGTGGTAGAGTCATCTTCCCTTAAAGTATTTGAGAGTGGGTGTGGCACTTAGTGTCATGGTTTAGCAGACAAGGTGGTGTTAGGTGAAAGGTTGGACTCGATGATCTCAGAGGGCTTTTCCAACCTGGCTGATTCTGTGGTAATATCAGACAAGAGATCTAGAGGCAAAACGCGTCTACTGAGGACTTAGGACCTATATTTTTTTTCTTCGTTCTTAATCCCTTTTCTACAACATCACTGACTCTTCTGTTAGACAGAACATGGTCTTTCTGTATGAGCTGTGGCAAATACCAACTTCTTAGCAGGCAAAGTCATTTTATAAACCATAATATCCTTCTGGCAAAACTTTCAGTCCTGAGGCTTGATTAACCAGGCCAAAATTGTGTCCATCCAACAGACCAAGCCAGAGATGACATAATTTTTACTAGACTACAGAATCTTTTTTTTCAAGCACTTGACTGTTAGGTTCTTTAGTCTCCCATGTAGTATTTAAGATAAGGCAAAATGAGTGACACATATACAATGACATGGGATTTCCTAAATGAAGGAATAGCATGAGAATACATACAACTCCTAGTATTTAGAAGAGGAGAATATGTTTTGGAGGACAATGGGAATGCAATATACAAAGTCCAATACATATAATTGTTTCAGTATCACATAACCCTGGATATAAGGTGGACAAAGAGATCTGAGCACAGAAGAAAATGCAGAAACGAACTGGAGACAACATAGCAACAAAGAGCTCCAAACAGGTGAGAGACACACATCTAACCAGAGCCTGTTTACAGGGAAGCATGATTCACTGGGTACCTTTTGGTGCAGTGCAAGAAAGGAGTCCCTGGTGTGTATGCAAGATCAGTCAAGTGAATGTGCTGTCTACATTGGATAAACACTGCTGCCCTCAAGACAGCATATTTTTTCTGAAATAAATAAATAAACTTCACACTGGTAGTATTCCCTTCCATATACTAGTCATGAAAATGCTTTGAACTTAGACTTTACTTAATTACAAATATCTGGTTAACTAAGACAAAGATCACGTGTTTTTGAAGTGGTCACTCTTGTCCTTCCATCTAATTGACCCCTTGTCTATTGTTATTATTCATGATGTTAAGCCTCAATGTAAGATTATCGGCTTTTGGAGGCAGAGACCAAGTATTATATCTTTGAAGCACAATGAATCCTAATTAGGTATAATCAATAATTATAGTTGTGCAATGGAAAATAGGAAGGTGAGGGGAAGGAAATGGCTGAGATCATAATAATTACTTTCTATTAGGACTGGCAGGGAAAACTAGCGTGAGAAGCTGGTCACCTGAAAAGCCAGATACTTATTTATTTGGTTTTTCTTAGAGTTGACATAGCTAAGTTAAAGTATACTCAGAGTTACACTAAACATAATTTATAACTTTAACAAACTCTGGAAGCAAAGCTGGACTTTCTTTCTACTTGAGGTACGTGTGTCTCTGAGGGTTTTGCTGTGGTAACCTCCTTGGAACGCAGCAATTACCACCTACGTGGCAAATTGAAGTGTTACATTCCTCTGCTAGTAATCCACTCCTCCATTTAGCCAGAGGTCAGGGAGGTGACTCTAATGAAGGGAACAGTCAGAGACACAGTATTCTATTAGAAGGACAAAGATGCACTAGGTGTTAATCTCACAATACAAGATTCAAAAGCCCCTCTACATGGAATGTTAAAGCCCTGTTATACACATGAATTGTACAAAGCCGGCAATTGAGCTCCATGACGCTTCTGATCTAATGTTTTATGTACCTACTGACTACTAAACTCTTGCATTCCCAGGAATGCCCAATGCTATCTTGCTAACACGAGACTGGGTTCTATTTTTTGTTTGTTTGTTTTCTGACATGCTGAAAGTTAAATGCCACACATAGAAATGATGATTTTATGCTGCAGCTATGTTTTGCTTTCCAGTCCAAGTAGAAGCTGTGATGCATCTGTGTAATGGTATCAGCACATATATGTAAATAAATAAATATTGACATAATGCTACCATTTCATAACTCAAGTTTTACAAATGCTATAATGTTTTATCTCCCAAACAGTTGTAGATAAAAGGCAGAGTTTCAGAATGGATGTGTATTTTAAGGAAGAAAAAGCACTGCTGCACAGAATAAGCTGCTGAAGTTAATATGAACAAGATGGGAAAGTAGCATGAATTTCATGCGTGCCAGTATTCTTCCTAGCCTGAATAAAAAAACAAACAAATCCACAAAACCCTCACCCAAAATATATAAACCTCAGCTCTTTTGGTTGCAGTTCAACAACCTGATGTAATCTTCAAGATCAATCAGAAGTGCTCTTAGTTGTCTACCTAATTTGGCACCTATGTTTTAATCACCATTAAAAAATCCTATGTTAAACCCTATGTGATTTCTCAGTTGTCTTTATTACTGTTGGCCCATCTCCAGTTCTAATGAAGCAGTACCCATGTTAAACGTAAAAAACATGCTCTGTATTAGCTTTCCATATTGCACAAATCCCTGCTCTTGCTACAACCTGCAGACACCACACTTGGAAGAGCCAAAAGTATCAGATTCAGTTGTAAGTAGATGACACAGTGCTCGCAGCTTTTATAAATGAAGATAAATGTAATAAGATGGTGATGAATACTCTTAGGAGTAAGTAGTGTAAATCAGGCTTTTTACTGCATTGGGCTGAGTGCAGATCATAGGCCACTCCTGGTCTTCAGTGGGATTTTTTTGCTATGATGGTTCCACAAAGAATCTGCTGACCATCAAGCCTGTTGTGGGTACAGGGTCCCTCACTGCTGTGCTAGACCTGGAGTGAAAGGGCATACAGAGAGCCAGAGCAGTAAGTTCCTGTGTAGCATGCCTGGCAAATATAACTTGTAAGTCCTCTTATTCTTCTGGTATTTTTTAGGATTTTTGCTCTGCACTATGAATCTACTGCCCAGCCTTCTTAGGTCCATGAGATACCTACAGTCAGGGAGAGTTCTTGCTCATGAGGACTGGCAAATTAATTTTCTTGTGTCATTCAGTCTGATGTCCCATTCATTAAATTAATTCCTTACAGAATGCCTTATTTTTTGCAATACATTTGAACACAAGGATAATATAAGCCATCCTTAGGGAGCAGCATTAATTTACTACAATACATTAATCTACAGACTTTCAAGTTTAGTATGATGTTATCCACAGTATGAAAGACATGCTATTTGTTATCACTTTATCACCCTTTCAGAAAAGAACAGCATCCTTAGAGCAATTGTAATTATATAGAAACAGTAATATAAATAACTTTAATACATCCTTTAATTAGGTCTAGCAAGTGAAAATATTTTGGAGAGTCAACTCAAGGTCAGTTGTCTAAGGACCTCTTTGCAGTGATTCACAACCCTGCAGTGATTCACAAAGCACTAAGTGGCAATTTCTGCAGCAACCCAACAAAAATATATTCTAGTATCTGCTACAGCCGCATAGTCACACTACTGTTTGTACTGCTGATGCATAACTGTGCTTTTGCATGTCTGCTCTCAAAGGGCTAAAACACATCTACATCCACAGTGCAAGATATTAACTGATACTTGAAACTAGACCACTGTTCTCAACATTAATTCAAATGAAGTAATACAACTGGGAATAAAGAGACAACTGAAAAAAGGCATAGGAAAATGGAAAAAAAGGAAAATACAAACACATATCAAGTCAGAAGAAGCACCTGAGGAAGAATATACATCTCATAGTAGTTAGTGTGCAGGATTTAGCTGTGGCACCAGATACTTTCAGTTTCAAATATAAGTTTCACAACTCACCTTTAATTTAAGGATTTTTTTTTTTTTTTTACATTTTGAATGCTTTCTCTATGAATGTGAAAGTAAAACAAAGAAGTCTGTGGCTTCCAGTAATAGCAATAGAAATGGCATTTTTATCATAGTCTACATACCTTTGGCCTACACATCTAAAGATCTAACTTATAGAATAATCTTTTAAAAAACAAGCCTGCACAAAATATATAGACATAACTTTCATATAAGAACTGTCCTGGTAACCTTTGTGACACATTTCAAAATTCAGTTTGAACATCATGCTTGAAACAGAGCCCAGAAAGCTGTGTAAAGTTAGGTCAGAGATGAGCATAGGCTGTGAGGTTTCCTGATGGCTAAACATATGATGTGACAGATGTGGGAATAAAGGAGCTGTACATTGTAGGAGATAAGTATTCATTTTTTATAGCTAAATATTTATCTATAGGTAGTGCAATCTAAAGGCACATACACAAGCAGACCTACAGCCCTACTGCAAAGCAACAGCATGGTGTAAACTGCTGTATTATCCCTGGCACACAAACAGTGGGGTTACGTATCAAGCACGTATGGAGGGTGAATCCTGACGACAGCAATATTTAGAGTGGCAGCAAAATCAACGGTTCTAAGCTTAGATGCCTATTCAGACAAGTAGGAGTTTGGTTACTAGTATTGTTGTTCTCAGTAGTAAAAGGTTACTGATTAACTGTGAAGGGCAGTTATGAAAATGAAAATGACAGAGCAGGAAAAAAAGACCAAAACTTTCCAAAAAGAAGTGCATGCACCAGCTAACACTAGCTGTCATCCACTTTCCACATGTCCTGAAGCTACCAAAAGTTCTCAGGGTATAGCAGTCACAACTTTCCAAGAAAGGAAGGATAGGGCACAGAGACTTCTCCATACAATGCCAATGGCCCTTCAGTTAATTTAGAGTAATCCTTTAATATTAAGCCTCAGAAACATACTAGTGTGAGTGGTGTGTGCTAGTCACCATCACAACCATTTGGCATTTCAAAGCATCCTCATGTCAGTTTCATAATAAAAATTGTAACGTAACACAATATTTAATAAAGCATTAATAGTAAAAAATTACTTCTGCTTTCCCTCATGTTTGAAAATACATATACATCAAACACACATACATGTTGAAAGAGTATATTTATTAGCAGTACATTGAGTATATAATTATAGTAAGTTAAATAGAGTACGCTAAGAATTAAATTTATGAGACAAAAGATACTAGTACAGTAATTACTATTCTGAGTTACTTCTGTATATGACATCAAAAGACTTTAAAATGTGACATTCAAGCACATGAAACCTTTGAGTCTGATGTAGTACTTACGTTTCCAGTGATTTTGGTGACTTCTGTGTGAAATTCACAATAGCAGATTAGCTACTGCTGAAGAAGGGTAAAGGATGGAGACACTGGGTCTACTTTAAGACACCATAGTGAACTGGCCAAAGAGCTAGAAACAGGGCTGACAAAATAAAGCAGAATTTTGACTTTAGTCAAGAGGAAAATGCTCTTTCCTTCTGTGGTTCAGAACTCTGAGCTGGACTATTGTTCCATTTTGGTGCAACACCAGTAGAGCCCTATGACTGTGTTGGCTGCTCCACTGAAACACAGGGCCATATAGACCCTCTGATAAGCATAGACAAACATTAAACTGCAGCTTCTCCCTCTCCATCATTTGTGTTCTGAAAGAGCAATATGGCAGGTCTCCCTCTAGACAAATATTTAAACACTTTATAATTTGAATTCTGGCAGTAGAAACACCCCACTCCCTGCAAATAAAGGAGCCTTTTATATGAAGTGAAATCAGGGAGAAAGATAGGAAGCAAGATGACATTTAAAAGGAATATTCAGTTTAGAACAATTACTTCATCACTAACAAAAAGAATCTGCTGAAATTTGGAAGAAAGGTTTAATTACTTGACTGAAAGCTTATTTCTGTTCCTAAACTAATACACATTTACTTTTTAAATATTATAACTTTCAAACTTCTCTAGTCAATCTTCCAGCACAGACAAACAAAAACTTTTTAACAACACAAGTATAAATTTCCAAACCCTACTGTTTTTAAGGAATTTTTGTAAGGTCATCTTTGAAATCATTATAGAAATAACTAGAGGAACATCAGTCTGCTACTACTAACACATACATGTTATTATCAACCAGGTTTTATTTGCTTTTAATATTCTTGGAAGAGATTTTTTTCTCCAATTTGATAAATGCAAAGTACAAAATTCTGTGAAGTTTTTGGTTACAGAAGAATTTAGAGTATGTTCTGTCAGATTCCTGCAAAGGTGCTAACTAGGAAGGCAATGACCACTTTAAGGACTATTGTGACAATGAGCCCTATCACAGTGTAGACTCCCCTACCCTGGAAAAAAACAATAGCATATTGCATTAATACATCTGATTTATACTTTTAACTGTTGTTTGCAAATGTGTATAGACTGTCTAAAGACAAAAACATGCAAAAATAAACCTTCAATTACTCAAAGCATGAAAATTAAATTACTCTACATTTGCTCTGACCCAGCTGATAACAGCATCTGGTGCTTTAAATTTAACTGGTGCCTGGAGGCCTTGGAAAAGCTCTGGAGTAACCTAACTGTACTAAACACGTTAATATGGCCCTTCAGAGGCCTGCAGAGAGACCTGAAGCAGTACTAGCCAGACAGTCATTATGAGAAAACCAAACCATGTCTTGAACAGCTGCCATAGTAGGCCTGATTACAGGCTTTACAAATTACAAAATTACTTGGAAAACGGGGGTGTTCCCACCCAGCTTCAGTAACTGGAATAACTAGTGGAAAATGTAGGCTGTTAAAAATACACAAATTTGATGTCTAGAGCTTAAAGGTGTGGGACTGATGCATCCGGACTTTTTCAGCTAGAGATTCTGTACTTTTATCTTTTTTTCATTGTATTTTATTTTATGTAAAGCTGTTCTGAACCGCTTTAAATTATCCAGCATTTCATATCACTGTTTTTATTCTTTTTTCTTGCTATGTCTCAGTGTCTGTCTTTACTTAGATTCATTCCTACTGCTGGTATTCTTATCCAGACTTCTCTGGTTACTGGACTTCATTCCCCGAGTACAGACTTACAATTACCTTTGTCTAACAATATCACAACATAAATCTCAGGCCTAAAAATCTTTCATACATTGTGAGAACAGAAGCGTTCAAAGCAAACTCTGACAACTAAATCTAAGCACTTTTTCTGGCTCCCAAATTATTAATCTTCTATTAAAGTTTCATAATTTTTATCTTCACTGTTTCAAATTGATTCCTAGAAAACTGCTGTGTAAGGTGAATGCCATTAAAAAAAAATCCAGGTAATAAAATACTTGAGTTAAAATACACACCATTATAATGAAAGATTGCACAGGCAGAATTATTTTCAGTTTTAACACCAAATTTATTTGTACATAAACAAAACATACAAGGAAACAGAAAAAACACAAGCAATCATTAGATGAACTATGATGTAAATAATAAATCAATGTCTAACATACACCTGGTTTCATATCCTAGCATTTCCTGTTCTTTAGGAGATAAATAAACCCTTTGATTTTGCAATAAGCTAGAGAAACAGACTACTGAGCCTTTTAATACTGAAATCTACTCATTATTTCCAGTTATCCCTTTAAACCATCGCTGTCATTAAAACATCAAACTATCAAGGACGTATTCCTTTCCTATTCCCCTATACGGGAATATAGAATATATAACTGAAACATTTTCTAAACATTTTTTTTTTTTTTAAATATGATGGTTTTGACCTATGGCAATGGAAACTCGAGCCATCAGAAGCCAGCAAAGCAGGGGTGGGTGTAAGAATCGCCAGTCTCCGAGGGGCAGCCGAGCCGCCCAGCCCAGCCGAGCAGGAGCCAGCACGGCCGAAGGAGCGGGACTGGCGCCACCCTCTGCTACGAAGCTGGAAATGTTAAATTTTCAGCTATGATAACAAGTTGCACTATTCTTACCCGATCTATCACCCCCAACTTTCTACTGAGATGTTTGCCTCCAGCCAGCCCACCGTGCTAGCCTCTGGATTAGCACACACTCAAGAAGTAAGATCCCTTCTAACCTGTCATCCCTGATACTTAAATCGTTCACATCCACAAGATTTATACACTACCTTACTTCAAATCCTACCCCCAGCTCTCCTTAGGCATAATATTACACACATCTTGACAATACTTACCCTACTACTGCCCTCCAACATCCAACATCAGCTCTTGATCTTGCTAAGACAGTATTACTTCATTAGTTTGCTACTCTTCAGGGTGCTACACAAGCAGCTGCGAGCCTTATTCTTGCATTTGGAACCCCTTCTTCCTTACCTACTATTAGAGCAGGTACCCCTCTCCAGGTCTAGGCTGCAGGTAGGGCCCTTATAGACAATGGCCATAGGAACAATTACAAAGAAATTGAAAAAACCCCAGCTCTGGAACGTATCCACAAAAGAAAAGATTGTTTTGTAGAAACCTTTCCCTTGAGACATCACTTGCAAGAAATAAATATTTCTTTTAGCTTTTCTAAATTTTTAGATGTGATTGTGACTCTAAAAATTACTTTTAAAAAAAGGACTTCAACTCTTATCACTTAATCCCTCTCTAGCCCATCATACTTTAATTGTCTATGACTCACGTTACTGCAAATATCTTTCTTCCTTTAGAACTGACTAGAAGACAGCATCTTATGTTTCCCATCGCTACACAAAACTCCAGTTTATTTGCCAAAGTCAGACTTAGAAATACAGAACTCCATGTCTGTTAGAAAATTTGAGAAACTTACCTCCATCAGTATCTAGGGCCCAGGTCAGCCAACTTCGGACCCTTGTCAGGCTGCAGCACAATTCTCTTCTTTCAGGGCCAACCTTCATTCTCATTGAAAAAAAAGGCATTATATGAAAAATAGTGTCTCTGTCCGAAGTTATCTGAGGTATTGCTGTGGCAAACACATGGACAAAGGGAAGGGAAGTGCTCCTGGATCTTACTGTGAGTAATTACTAAAACAAATAACAGGGAAGTAGTGCCTTGTTCAGCTGCTCATGCTCTGAAATCAACATTTCCCATTTAAAATGGCCATTGCTTCACTTAGTCAGCTGCCCTTGAAGGTAAAATGCAGAGCTAGGAAGCCTCTGCGTTAATTTAGCACCTTCTGTGAAGGACCAAGTGCCCGGGGAAGCCTCCCGGACCGCGAGTGTCTCAGCGCTGAGCTCTGCCTCTCACACGGCAGGTGCAGGAGCTGCCGCCTCTGCACACCACCACAAACGCTCCTAGGCAAATGTGTCGTCCTTCTTACACTCCCAGGCACACCTGAGAAGCAAGCAGCAGCTCCCTGCCCATGGGGGCTGCCCCACGGCTCCGCCGGGCGCTGCGGGATGCGCTGCGGGATGCGCTGCCGGGCCAGCCAGCCCGGCCGGGCAGGGGGAGCGCTGCCCCAGGTGTGGGACCGCCGCTCTGCCCCTCCCTCAAGGGAGGCAAGGCGGGCAGGGCTCCCCTTTCCCGGCTGGCCGCAGGGACACCTGCAATCTCCACGGAGCTCTCAGGAGAAACCTGCCAGTCGGCACCGCCACTGCATCCACCTTTTCCTCGGCTCAGCTGCCTGAGGGGCCAACATGGGCTGAGCTGGCCCCTCAGCCACTGCTCATTTCTACATTTCTTTAACGCTTTTTCAATAGAGTATTACAAGCAGTATGTAACACAATAATAAACCACTTTCCTAAAGAAAATGCTTGAATAGAGGATTATGAAAATCCTATTTTTATAAAGAATGCAAGAAAATGGGGCAGTTGCAAAACGCATTCAAGTACACCAGTCACCTGTGATGTGGGATTGATTTTACCAAGCAGAGCTGAAAAGTGAGAATGCCGCCTTCTCTATCGTGATAGGAACTCTGCACTGAAAGTTAATTGCTGTGTAGCACTTGGGCAGCTGTAAATCAGTTAATCAGAACTGGCCTCTTGGCTAATTTACAATACCATGACTTAAAATTATATAATCCTTTGCAAGAGAAGACACATGCAGACCTCTTCTAGCCTCAACCCAATTCAAAACCCAGCTGAGACAGCTGACAATGACACCAACCCCAGAATCTGCATATAGGGCTCAAGTTTATGCCATTTTTTAAAAAGTTGACTAGTGTTAGGACTTATTAATATTTGACCTGAGGATTTAGTGATCTCTCTCGTGTATGTAGTAACATTGCAAGTGAACAAACAACACTAGTTCTGAAGTTTGACTTATTTTCCCAAACAACCACATGAAAACATTAACTCTGAATTAAAGAATTTTATTTTGTGCATTTCAGAAATGAATAATGACATTTTCTAAAATCAGTTGTTGCTGTGATAGACATACATGTAAAACATGTTTCCATTTTACATTACAACATGCAGTGTGAGAATGATACATTAGTTTACTTGAATTCTCAATCATCTTTGAATAAATCAAGAGCTATTAACTGTGTGAACACTGGTAACAGTTTAAATTGTTTCAGCTGGGACAGAAAAAATCCACATGACGATACAGATCAAAGCACACCAACTGGAACAGAATGGATGCAGTTGTTACCGAGTTCTTTAGTTTATTTCTAAAAGATATTTTATCAATTATAACTTTGCATTACTAGAAGATTTTGAATGCAAAATATAAATGATACTAATAAATGAAAATACATCCCAGGATCAGTCAAGATAAGTCAGCTATTTTTAGGGGATAATGACTTTATCTAGATGAGTAACAGCTCATGTTACATGTTAGATTTAACATTGTTTTCTTCCTTCTTCATTTTTAAACTGTCTGGCTTGACAAAGTGTTGAGTAGCTTTTTGAGAAAAAGAAGAAAAAAATCCCAAACCTATGAATCACCACCCCCCCAGAAGTTAATAACCTTAAATCTCACTTTTGTTGCTACTTAACAGCAAAGTCAACCGATACATATTTTTTCCCTATTTAAAATATTTGTCACTAAAACTATGCTCAACTAATCAGTGCAGAAGCAACATTATAAATGGGCATGTTTAGAAGCTCCATAATATATGTATTTTTGTGTACACGGTGGTGATTTATCTTTAAAATTTTACTATTAATTAGAAAAATACTCCTAGCAGTGACAAATAAGCAGTCTCTATCAGCAGTGCAGTTTGAAAAACAGTGGAAAGTAATCTGCACATAACATTGGAAGGTTTTGATGAAAATTTTCTCATGTTTTTTTTTCCAACACTTAAAGAGTGTTATTGCCAATGTGTATAATTTGGATACCTGGTGGAAATCTTTTCCAACAGTCATAGCTCTTAAGCTGCACTTCTGATTTTAAAATGTTTTCATGAAGAACAATTTTTTTTGCCATCTCTTTCCTGCTTTCTAAGCCAAAGGAGCTATAAAACATTACCTTGAAACAATCAACAAGAAACAAATATCTAGGAGAACAGTAAAAAGGTAGTGATACAGTAGGACATAAACCTTAATATCATTATCAAGCATTTTGGAAAGTTCAGTGCAGTATGAAAAATACTTTATATGCCTCTTGCACATTAAAAAAATAATCTGTAGCTGACATTTCAGTAACATTTTTGATCAAATGACATTTCTCATGCATTGTGTTGAGAAAATAAAAATTTCCCAACCCATGTACGGCAGCAGCTCAAAAGTTCAGGTATAACACAGACCTTTCCTAGTCATAACTTCTAAGGACTGAACACTTCAGCAAGGCAGTTCAAATACTTACTAACTGTTCAAATAAATAGTGTGAATACAGTCACTTCTTACAATTCACATCTCTGTTAACCTGCCCTCACATGTATCTGTAATACATCTCCCTGAACAAGACGGCATGTGTGCACTGTACTTCAGACAAGATACAGAAACATTAAAATACAGATATGATAAAATCTCGCTCTGCGTGTTTTAGTGCATTATAATTACATCCTGTATTTATTTTTTTCAGCATATGTTGTTTAACATTAAAAAATGCAAGAGTGCTTTTGCTTTCCTGATCTGTGATGTGGGGAGTACCCTCTGCCTGTTCATTGCAATAAGATGGAAAAACTGTATGAATTGAGGTGAGAATTACCAACTGCAACGTCTGTTAACCACCCTTCAGTTTGGGAACATAGAACTGTACTTATTAAGGGCATGTAGGTATCCAAATATGAAAAAATGTGTTTTGCATAATGTTCACTGGATTTGTTCCCAAAGGGCACCATATAGAGGTAGCAAGCTTATTGTTATTGGTGCAATTTCTAAAGGCCCAAAAACCCTGTATTCTCCTCTCTGTTGGTAGACCAATATACCTTACCATGGATGTTAAGCATTTCCATCTGCTTCAACAGAGCTAGGATTTTTCCAAGAATAAAGGCCTGAGGTGAACATCTCTTCAATAAACTCATTTAATTAAGCAGTCAAGCACACTGACTTATCTTTGGCCTCCCCTACCATACAGGCTGTGCATTGTAGGCACATTTCTTATTAATTACCCATGGAGAAAACCAGATTTAAATGAAAAAATGAAGCAGGTTTGCTACATGGCTCACAGTATTTCAATAAATCTAAAGATAGCTTAACAGAATATTACTTTATTATTGCTTGAAATAAGTCTCAAAGTAAAGTCTTCAAAATTTTATATATAACTTTAAAGGTTGGTTTATTGCAGTATTCATACGCTTCATTTATGTGGTTGCTTAGTGAAGTGTTCAATTGAACACAAACAAAAAATCCCCATAGTACAGTTCAATGGAGAGAACATATTATGCCTTCATTAAATGTATGGTGCTAGAGCACGAAGCATACCAAACTCAGAAAGCTAGAGGTTAGTCTACTCCCCTTTAAGCATGCATTTGCAAAACATCCATTTACTCTTTAAGAGACAAAGAAAAAAAAACATAAGAGGTGTGCAACTCATTTTTAGCTCAGGAAAGAGCCACTTCACTTTGTTACATTAAGATTTTGATTTGAAAAGGCTAAAAACCCAAAGCTACTTAAAATTAAGTTTGTGCATATTCTTAAAATTGCTCCTTACTAAAAGTTTCTGCATCAAGTGTGCACTGCAGTTTTAATTTTATTGTCATGGCCTGATTTTCAAAAAAACCAAGCCCCACACAGTTACAGAGTCCAGGAGCTGCTGGCATTCAGCATCTTTGAAAGTCAGGACATAGCTTAAGTGATTGTGCAGAACAGTTGATTTCCCTTGCAGTGTAAGCCAAGTGTTCATTTATGCCCAATAATAAGACCACAGAAGTTTCACCAAATCAACCAAAATTAACTTTTACAAGTCATAAAGGATTTCAAGGATAACACCAATTGACCAGGCCTGAGTTTCACAGCTAAAAGGACAATACTGTCCATTTTCATTGGTTAGTTCTGGAAGTCCTTTCCAGGATGATCTAATAAAAGAAAACGGAAGTATTATTGTTATACATTGAAATTGAAAGAACATTTCATTTTAAAGCCTTTTGAAAGATTAACTCAGTAGCAAACTGAATAGTACAACTGAAGGTCTGCTCTCCTACAGGCACAGTATGATCTTTAATAATTAAAATCTAATTAATAATTTTTTCTCCTGCAGCTAGAAATCATAGCGGAGGCACCTCTTCTTCAAATCAGACTCTGCTATAATAATAACTGAACTTACACTACTGGTATGTTGCTCCTGTTTCTCATGTAGGTAGTTTTGCTTTTGAAAGAATACTGATGACCTCTGTCAACTGAATGGTATTCAAACTACATTTGAAATTGATTATGGTACTAAAAAGTGATAATATCTGGAAGTTAGCATGACTAGGAAACCTTTTTTTTGCCTCCACAGGAATGAAAAAACCCACAAACCCACATACTCATAGAAATACTCTTAAGTATAGCCTGTTGCTTCATTAATTATTCTGTACACCAGGAAATACTATGACAAAGTACACTAACAAGACAGAAAAAAACCCCAAAAAATGTTACCAAACTCTAAGTTGCGATACAGCCAAACAAGAGACTCAAACAAGACACTATGTAAAGCAAATGTTGTTTAACAAATCCCTTTTCTTCCTCTTGACAAACCCTTCTCTCACAACCAGTCCTAATGAATTACTCTCTTGGGTACAAACAAATGCATGTTTGATGTGCTGCAGAACATATTACATGGAAGAGATATCAAGGGCAGGATATTTTGTTTGTTTTAGTTGGTCTGAAATCCTTAACAATTAAAAATATAATCAGACAGCGAAAGTGGAAAAATGGCCTTTGGGTTTGGTTTGATGGAGGACTCAAAATGAAAGTTCCTCTGTCTTCTTAGACTAGCAGGGTTATTAGTATGATAGTTTCAGAATCTTAGTTTCCTCAGTTACAACACAAGAAATCCTAACAATATTTTGCATCATCTTACCTGCTGCAATTTTAATCTGTCACTACTAGCCCTTTAACTAATATGT
Organism: Xenops minutus; assembly: GCA_035221455.1. Classification (NCBI taxonomy): domain Eukaryota; kingdom Metazoa; phylum Chordata; class Aves; order Passeriformes; family Furnariidae; genus Xenops; species Xenops minutus. The sequence goes on along the minus strand of JAWWEE010000004.1, from coordinate 18,713,482 downwards.
TATAAAGGTTGTTTGGAAATATTTTTATTTTTAAAAGAAACAACACACCAACATTTTTTTCTGAAATTAGATCCTAATATCCTAATTTTTACATAAGATTTATTTCATCCAGTCTTCACATGAATGTAAGTAATTCTGCAATCTATAAAAGGGACTAGATCTCACCTGTACTATGAGCCTGACTTGGAATCTGCAATATCTTTTCGTATTGTAAATCCATACTTTTACATGAAATTTGATAATATATATACTAGGTAGAATGAACATTTAGACTCTGAGTTAACTATCTTACCTTTCAAGATGAACATAGTGGCGAGAAAGAACATTCTTAATCATAACTACGGTTTTAGCATATATCTCTGGACCAATCAACCTAGAGAAGTACAATTTGGCACGAAGAAAATATCCAATTGGCCACAGCCATTCCTAAACAGGATTGAAAAGAGAATTATTAAAGCAGTCAGTTTGAAAAGGTGACAATACTTTTTCTAGAATTGAAGGAACTGGCTCTTACAGGTCCTTGGTGATAATTAAAACCTTTGGCTATATGGTAGTTGTCATTGTCAAGAGCATTATCATATACTCCACAGTACACCATATCACTGCAAGAAAGAAAAAATGCATTATGCAAAAAAAGCCTTAACAAAAGTGATACACAAAAAAGGAAAACAGAAATTAACCAAAAAAATTGTCACAGTATTTACATTTCATGATGGTTAAGGTAGGGAGGTCTCCACCAGGTTCTGTATTTTACATGACATGGTTTAAACTAGTAGGAAAATGGTTCACGTCTTGGAAGGACTTCTTAATTTTGCCCTTATGCTTTTACTCAAACTGTAGTGCTATACACTGTATCATATATAAGTATGTCCCAAGATGCAAATTCAACATCTTTTATGATACCAAATTTGACTTGCTTACTGTGTGGTATCCAAAACACTTGGTCATTGTCCACATAAAAAAATCAATTGCATGGACTTTTAGAACAGAAAGACAATTGTTCTGAAAGTACTTCCTGCAGCCTTATTTCACAGGTATGAGGACTTTATGCACTACCTCCCCCCCATTCCCCTCCCAACATCAAATAATTCCTACTGTCCTGTTTTTTAATTAACACTTACTCTTATCTCTACTGTACTTACTCTGGATCTAAGGTTTTCATGCCTAATGGACCGAGTAGTTTTTCCTCTGCTATCTGCAGAGCTTTCCAAGCTTTCTCAGGTGTGAACAACTCTGGGGCCTAACAAAATAATAAAGATTTAATGAATAATCTCTGTGCATATACACATGTAGAACTGTGTATACAAATGCAAAAGACAATAAAAAGCCTGACTTTTATAGTACTGAATCAACTTCCAGAATATACAAGTCAGAGTAAGCAAGGAGACAGAAGCTATCCAGTGCTTTTTTTCAATTTTAATTTTAAATACACTTGTCAAGTATTACTACTGAAGCTCTTTACAAACCCAATAGCAGCACATGCTTTTTGGCCAATTTGACAAGAAAAGTGGCCTCCCAGACCTACCCTGAAGGACATTCTGAATACAGTGAACACTGCAAACCGGAAAGTCCTGTCATGCTGTATTTTTAGGAGATAGTTCAAGATGGATCAATATTAAAAGCATGGAGGGGGAAAAAAGCTTTTAAAAAGTTATTCTAAGCAATGTTCCTGATAGAGTGTCATGCAGATGGACCTTACAATGCAAGCTTAGTTCAATTATAAAGACCATTTTAAGAGTCAAGTCCTCTTCCTGCTCCCCCTCACTTACCACAACCATTGCTATCGTAAAATTTGGCCTGAGTTGGTAATCGCACCATGGACTTGAAGCTCCATAACTGTCCTTATAAATTCCACGTTTGTGAACGAGATCTGGACGTTTTTCATTGGGATCTGCTGGATTCTCAGAGACAAAGAACAGCTTTTCAAAGTGCCCTTGAATTTTCCTGTTCCACTCATCATATGTGATAACCTCCTCCTTCCCTGGAAGATATTACATACAGTTTTCATTTTCTGACAACAGCCACAGCGGCTAAACCAGAAGCAGGCTTCCCAAATTCCCAACACTTAACAAAAGTAGACTTAGGATCAGCTCTCTCCAGCTGCTGATTCCCCACATTTAGGCCAATTCTACAGTTTACAGAACTCACTGACACTTCTAACGAGACTAGCACAACAGTCTTTACAGGGCACATATTCACTTGGGCTGGGTATGCTTAAAGTAATTTTGTAATTAGAAGAGTATTCCCTCTAAAATATAGGGGACTTCCAATGATATCTACATAAATATTCCCAGGCAGGGGTTTTCTGTGTGGTGAATATTGGGCAGAAAATCAGAAAGGGAAAATAAAGACATGTATCCTGCATCATTTTACTTTGCATTCTTGTAATGAATGATACAATCATAATAATATATAGTAATATTATCACATATAGCCATTTTGAGAAAAGGCATTCAGATCCCAAAATTCTTTTGTAGCCCATGAAATAAGCTATTTGAAATATTGGGAAGACAGTATCAACTTTTAATAAATTTTTATAGTAATAAAAAAATTCTAATCATATAAGATACTTTCCCAAGTTTTTCCCCTTTTACTCCTAAACCTTCTTGGGTAATTTGATAATCATCCCAGATTATATGGTCACAGTTTCACCATTTCAGTTATTTTTATACCCCAGTAATACAATTATGAGATGTGCCTCTTTTTACCATGTCTTTTTACAGTGACTCCATGGAATGGAAATATGTTTTTCCCAGATAACTCTAGCAGCCAGCGAACAGTCGACTTGCACAGTCCAACAATTTCCACAGCAGAGCCATCTCTAAAATAATAGTGATAAAAAAGTCCAATTACTTTAGGAAAGCTATTAAAGTTCAATGAATAACTGAAAAAAAATTATATTTGTAAGTATCTTAGACATGTTTTTTCCTTATTTTCCTACTGTTCCCCTATTTCTCAGCCAGGGAACAAACTCAATTTTAAACTGGCTAACAGATACCTTTTTCTATACAAAGTCTTGTTTAAAGTCGTATCATTGTACCCAGCTAATTAGCACAGATTGCAGATATTTCTATACCAGTGATTAAGAACATGAAAAATGGATCAACCCCAAACAACTTTGTCCTCTGATGTTAAAACTGTGTTCAGTACAGAGCTTACCTGCACATGTACTTCGGTAATTTAGGTAGTAGTTCTACCATAATATATTACTTAAGTCAAAAGTGAAGCATTAAAATAAGCACTAAATGCACTTTTTGGACTTGCTTCTTTTATCAGGTAATATTCAGGTAATCCACATGTGCACACATTTCATATTGTATCATACTCAGCTTTACTACCTACTTCATGTAAATTTTTCTCTAGCATCACCAATTTTGCCTCTTGAGGGGAAGTATCTTAACCTCTCTTAATTCCCCATTAAAATGCCTGACTTGTCAAGCAAGATAATGTTTACCTTCAGTTCTCACCCATGGATGGCAACTGATTCGAAACTGATGCTGTGCTAAATTCAAGCAAGGATGCCTGGAGCAGTTTGCTAGCAAATAACAGAGCTTATTTTTAAAATGCTTAATCTCAACTCTAAAAATGTAGGTGTTGAAGATATTTTTGAATTCAAACTAAGAAGTACTTGCAACACAATTATCAACTATATGTCCTATAATAAGTCTAACTAACAGAGTATTGCTAGTATTACAAGTATACAGTTTTCCCTAAATTATATTTTACTACTTGAATTCAAAGGTCAACTCTCAGCATGGAGTGAAGACCGTGACAGAAGCTGAGGGCTTCACCTGCCAAGAACAGACCTTTTTACTTCAAATCAGCATAAAGATAAAGAAATTCTACTAACAGTTTAGTAGGCAGAAACGTTTAGAACATTTGAGAGATCAGCTCTGGCACACACTAACAGAAGGCACAGTAGTTCTGCAGAAGAATTTCAATTAAAAACAGTTAAAAAGTCCCCTCACCAAAGCCTAGATTCCATACCTTGGAGTAGCTGGAATTCCTTTGTTGCGAGCTCTCTCACTCTCTCCCATTTTATCCATCCAAGTGCCACAATTGAAACGGTTCCCTCCAAAGACAAAGCCGGTTTCATGGTCAACACCTGCAGTTATATTAAAACCTGCCAAGCAAGAGTATCAGGTGTGAACTCTGTTTTTTTAGACAAAGCAAAACCCCAACTGCTCCTGCCAACCCAAACCTCCTAAATGAAAAAACCCTCCAAACAAGAGATCTGAGGTGGGATCCTGAGGGCAACTGCACTTTCAATGAAATCTTAAAGATAACTTGTACCGTAACATATAAACAGTTGCAAATACAATACCAACTGTATTTAAAGTAATTCAGTTTTAGTTACAGTAAGCATAAATAATTTTTAAAAAATATGCTCAGCATCTAGAGGAAACTAAATACAAAACATAATCATCAACTTCTGAATTGCACAGCAAGTCTTCTGTGTATGTTACCTTCATCTCTCATGTTCTGATCGATCTGCGGACCAGCATTCCTTTCTCGAAAATTTATGCCTTCCATATGTCTTTGCATAGCTTCCTGTATTACTTCATAAAGTGGCTGATCCTAGATTTGTTGCATGTTTGGACGATATGCGAAAGGCAAGATGAAAAACAAGTAGAAAGACTCTATCTAATGTAATAATTCTTATTAGATGTAGCAATTCTTAAGCCTTTAGTTTATGATATTTCAAAAGACAGACATCAAATACTTTCAAGTAGCATCCTTGGCAATACATTGTATACAACTTTTCACAGAAACATTTTTCCAAGACAAAAATCAACAAAAAAAAATTTAGAAACTGATGGAATTCTTTTTCTCCTTTCCCAACCCTCTGCGCTTGTCTAGTCAGTGATGCAGATGCAGCAAGAACTGTCTAAAATACAGAATTCTTGTGCTATAATCAAACTTCATCATAAAAACCAGATAGCAACAGAATCTCATAGCTAGAAAAAAATATCATCCTTTCATTGAAAAATAATAGTTGTATTAAATACTTATATTAGAAATCATCTTTACCACAGTGCCTGCAGGCTGAGGAGAAGAGTCATCCTTTGGGTACATCCTAGAAACAGGACACCTGAGAATGTCTAATCCATTTGGAACAATTTTACAGTAGTCCTGGATACACTGAAGCCACCACCACACAGCATCACGACAGTTGTATCTGGCATGTGTCCCCCCGCCAAGCAGATTGGGAATGAGACCATGTCTTAAAGTCCCACCAAATGCTAAAATGATGTTTCTAGAACAAAAAAAAAAACCACAGTCTTGACTAAGTTGCTTTCAAGGCCATTATTGGATCAAGTATTAGGTACAAAACATATAGGATTACCTTAATAGCAAGGTAGGTCAAGAAGACAAAAAGGATTTTAAAGACAGATGCCAAAAGTTTGCTGTTGAAAGCTACAAATTACTTAATTTAGCATCAACATTTCTAATAACAAGTCACCCATTTCCTACCAACTCCTCAACATGAATACATTTAAATAAGTTGGCATAAAACATACATCATCTATTCATATGGAAAAGATAGCTTGCTTTTTTACAAGTAGTGATATAGACCCTAAATCCAAATCCCACTGAGGTCACAGGGAAGGTTTTTATTGATATTGTTTATGATTACCCTGGTATCCATTCTGATGGGTGGGGTGGAATGGGGACGGAGGGCAGGAGTAGATGGGAATGTCCTATTAAAATACAGAGAGGTGACAGCAACTGAGGTTATGAGAAGTTTCACTTGAGAACCGTTGCGCATACCTTGCAGAAAACATGGATTCCAACTAGCTTTAAAAGGCAAAATAAACATACTAGTAGAGTGCAAATCTCACTGCATGAGAAAGTTAATAGTACAACAGCATAAATATATGCTAATTTAAACCAACTATTTTTTATGTTTCTATCATGTGTCAAGCTCCACCCAAATTAAAATTAATCAAAATATCAATTCCATCTGGATTATGTACGGCTTATTTGTCAGGTTAAACATTTACAGATATCAGATTGTAACAATCCACAATTAGCTAATTTCTAGCATTAATAGACAAATACTAGCAGTTACAAAAAAAACTTGACAGACCTACAATCACACCTTTTTATTAAAATAGTATTCTCTTGCTACTTCAAATTTTTACATAAGTAATTCTGAAATTATTGCTCAGCTGATGCACGTACATGTGAAACAATCGCTTTAAGAACAAACAGTAATGTTACAGGGGTTAAAACTACCTTAATCTATACAGAACATCAGCACTAAGAAAGCAAAAGAGAATAATTTTAGTAGTATTTTCAATGCCACTGAGACAGAGCTCCCAAACATACTTAGTGCCATTAAAGTTTTATACTGCACATCAACTGTTTCTAACATCTTGTGTTCTCAGCTTTTGAGAGCCCTGCTTTTCCTTACCTACCTACAAAGCCAATAAGAACTAAGGCTAAGTCAGTTCTTACCTTGCTTCTAGATAGCGCCCGGTAACTAACATTAGACCTCTTAGTGCAATAAAAGTATCCCTTCCCCAGGAACGAAAAATTCCAGAAGAAAAGTGAGGTAAACCTGAAAAGAAATGTCATTTTTCACCTAATTCATTGATATAGCAGAAAACTCCAAGCACAGGTACACATAAAATTACCAGAAGTAGAAAGTACATTCTCATTTACAATATTTTCCTAGATTAAGATATTTAAAGTAAACAATCTTCTTGACCAAGTTCTTGATAGAGTGAAATAAACCTTATTCTAGAACAGTATCTTCTAGAATTTCAAGATCAGACAACAGCATCATTTAAATGTAACATTTAAATTTTTATTAAATCACTTAGTAACTTAACCAAGTGCCATCACTTAATTAAAAGCAGCAGAAAGAAAACTAACAAAAAGTCAGAACTATGGCAAGATTATAACATTTTGTTGGCAAGAGTTTATCTATGAGAGCTGTGCCATCCCAGTAGCATAAAGGAGATACGACTGTTCTCGGCTACTATGAAAGACATCCTGTCTTCTCTAGCAGTGTAAAGAACCACCTTTTACTGCAGACATAATATATAGCTTTAAGAATGATTCTGACAAGATGTAATAATTACAACAGTAAGGTCCATACTCATCTTTTCTTCCATTTATTAATTTTCCTGATCTCTCAAACAGAAAGTTTCAAACCAGCAGTCTCTTGTGCATGCTTGATAGAACATTTTAATGTCTATCACTTTTAGAAAGTATTTGCTAATACTCAAATATGGCCTCCACACCCCTGCAGTGTTATAGTACATGGCAGTAGCACTTCAGAATGATAATCCATGTACAAATTAGAAATCTCACACAACTACCAGTGAATATGTAAAGGGAATATTTAAAACCAAACTCTTTAGTATAATTAACATTTATGACCAGTTTAAGGGAATACTGTGCCTCTGTGCTTCTAGGTAACATTAAAGCAGGCAAATGGAATGTTACTCAAACCCAGAGACCAAAAGCAATAAAACTGCACAAAGGAAGAAAAACACTCTAGCGAGAGAGATGCCACTGCATTTGCGGATGTTTAAAAGTTTCCATGGCTTCAGAAATGGAATGGGCCAACTCAGAACAAAAATAAATTCATTCTAAGCCACAGAAGATAATACTTTGGACATAGTAAAGTGCCCAGAGGAAGACTGCCAGATGCTGGCAGAACATTTGGAGGTATAAACACTATTTGCTGACTGCTTTTATGCTCCTTCCTTTGGGAGACAGTTTCAGATCAGGAGTTCTTCTGGTTTGGTAATGGTTTTTAATTTTTCCAAGAACTTGTAAACAATAAATTCACTTTTATTACTCCATTACAATTAAATTCTTAAATTCATGTTTAGAAAAGATGAACCAAAACCCATTATGATAAGTATATTCAACTCAAGCAAGTCTTGTATTTGTGGATCGCTGTATATGATAACAAATATGGCTAAGAGTGTCTCTAAACAAAGCATTTATAAATAAAGCTCTCCCTGCCAGCCCCCCTAAACAGTAGCAAAATGGTTGTCCCAAGAAGCACTGCTAGACAAAGCTCTCATAGTTTTCATATGGGCAAAGCTTTACCTTAAACACAAGACAAAAGTGAGTGAAATTGCTACCTATATTTTATATACTGATCCCAAACACAGTGAAGAAACTTTTAATATAGTTACTAAAAACAGTTTAACTACTTCAGAAGGTTGGGGTTTTTTTTATAATGTTGGTCTCACTTACCAGCTGCCAAGGAAACACAACACTGTTCTTTCTCATTTGAAATCTCATTCAGCCTGTAGGGAACATCATGTAGGGAAGGAGATAGATCTGGCAGACAAGAATATTTTCCTATTCCACACATCTGGATTGAACCCAAGGAAAGGTGTTTAACAAACGTTGATCCATTCTTCACAAAGCTGTAATTCAACATAATTAAATTAATTTTACATTCAACAACATCAGTCTATAAAATGTTCCCTTTTTCATTTACAGAAGGCTATACTAAGTATTATGCATAACAGAAAAACTAACAAGGAATTAAAACTAGTATTTTTGCAATAATATTAGGTAAAAATAAATTTTAATTTTTAGATCACTCACTACCCCAAAATGCATGTCCAATATTGGACTTAAAATTCATTAATGTCAATGGAAGTGTTTATGACAAATATTCTAGATAAAGAGGTTTAAAAAGAGGAAATTGCTTTGGTTTAGTTGATGCCTATACACAGACCTAAGACTTCAAAAATATGATAAAATAATTTCACTCTGAATGAAAGCCTGTCAAACACAGTCACTCTTTTTCAAAATCACATTTTTATGTATATTAATAAATTTTTTGATTTACAATTTTTATATATATGTTATCACATTGCATTATTTTAGGCAATCGGCATTCCTGACTAGTTAATCTTCAAGCATTTTCATAAAATATACTATATTCCACAATTTCACAGCCATTCCAAATTCTATTCCCATTTTAACAACTGCATTTCTTCAAAACAATACTGACTTGTTCAGCATGTTTGCAGCTAGGATAAAGCCTTTATTAAATCCATCTCCCTTCCCTTTGCAAGAAACAAAGAAGCAGACACTGAAGATTAAAAAGTTATTTCAAAAAGTGAAGTGCTCAGACAATGAAGAATACTTAGCTACATTAGAGAAGAAATCTTGAACAAAGCATCAGCATCAAATCCAATCTGCTATTTTCCTACTTACCTGAACTTTAAGGAATCATTGCAGTGTTACTAAAATTAGAGCAAAAGCAACTTCCAAAACATGGCAAAGAAATGCTGGCTTAAGGTTTCCTTCTCCTACTGTACAATGTCAACAGTAATTATAAAGTCAAACCCTGTATAGGCATCTGAACTCTCAATCTTCCAAACCAACACTGTTACATGATGAATTTGATGTTCACTAGCAATTTTACCTTTTTACATTGAAGTGTGAAAATATTCCAATTACATTTTCTAGCAGATAAAACTTAGAAGGTGCAGGTATCTACAGATATCTCTATAGCTCCGATATACCAAGCATACCTAGACATCTGATGCCATCCCACATTCAGAAGTGTTGTGTATGCACCCACTAATATGGCATCAAAGTAACATGGGATGAGGTAACGTGGAATTCTCTTCAGGTATACAAACATGGCCTTCAACCAATTACCAACCTATTAAAAATACAATATAATTAGAACGTGATAACATCAGGGTTCAAAACCCAGTGCTTTCATGACCCATATAGTTAGAGTATTTTGTCCCAGTTTTTGTACATGTATTACACCCAAGTTATACTGTGCTTTCCTGTTCAAAAATTTCAGCTCAGAGAGATGAAGTCTAAGAAAAGCAGTAGGGAAAAATTGCATCTGTATCATTACATATAAATGTGTCAAAAGATGAAGTATAGAAAGAGACCATATTTTGCTAGTTTTGTAGGGAAAAAAGAACTATCACAAAGTTGTTATTAAAATTGAGTAGCAAACAAAAGCCACAACTCCAAAGGCATTAATAACCCAAGCATGAGAAGGTGGTTTCTCATTGCTTGGAAAGACAGGACTGAAAAGATGAAGCTTGAGATCAGGAATAGCAAAGTTATTAGAAGGCTAAGTTATGTATAACCATTAGTGAATATGACTACCGATCTGGGTCTAGGACTCAGGATTCTGGAGCTTCACATCCTTGTGTCATTGCAAATGTTTGGTATTTGCAAAGTATATCTCTTTCCTTCTAGCCCTGTTAAATAACATCATGACAGCCTACCAGAAAAGATTTAAACCTTGCAGATGAAGACTGCACAGATGAAGAAGGTACCTGTCAAAATATTACATGACTATAACTGAACCATACTGATGCATGCCTTAGTAAGTACTTAGGTACTGTTTTGAAAGTACTTTCTTAAAAAAAACAAAACCAAAAATCAGTAACTTTATCTTTGTTTGAAGAAAAGTAATAAATAGGGAGGGACCACTGCAAGCCTTTATGCAAGAGCTAACAAACCCTCTATGCTCTACAAATTTTTCACTTCCCTTTTGTAGTCTATTCTTGAATAGGATTGAGGGGAGGGAAGAAAAACATTAATGGTTTAATCTCCTAAAAGAAATTGCCTAGACAAGAAATATGTTACACACGGTCTGAATTTCAAAATATACCAGAAGTTGAAAGTGAAACAAGCTAATAATTTAAAACCCCAAAGTCACCAAGTAAGTATTTTTACTTACTTCTGCACAGGCTCCACCACGTGAAATCAGACGATTACTGACATAATCGATCATCCAGTCTCCAGATCTTAAATTATCACAAAATGGATGACCCAAGTCATTCTTTGGTCTAATGTCTGCCATCACTGACATTAACCCTGAAGATACAAACCCAACTCTGTATTAAGAGATTCACCCCTATCACAAACAGCAATTACAGTTCAGGAGGAAAAGGTACACAGCAACAGATGCTTGATAAATGACAGACACTCCTCAGTAATCTAGTAATGCCTAGGTTTTGATTAATGCAACTTTTCACTGGAGGTATATTTGTTCTCTTTTTACTTTAAAAGTCAAGGCATTGGTGTTAAAACACATACTGTACTGTAAAGTTGAGTTTCAGAGTATTGAGGAAGAGGGGTTTTCTTACAATATGTGATTTCCTGGGTACAACACTGATTAGTAGCATGGTCAAGCAGAAAAAAAAGCTTACTGTTTTTTATCCAGACAATGTCAGGGGCAAAAGAACAGCATTACAGTGTTATCTAGATTAGCAGCTTCAATTTACTGTTTTTACTGAAATGTTGAACCTAGTACCTTGGAGGCCTGCATACTTCAGCGATGACCAGTTTGGTATATTGTAACACCCTCCACCATCTTCTTGTTCTTCTGCCTCACATCTATACAGTACTTGATTTAGGTCAGCCAAAGTTAGTTTAGATGCAATACTGAAAAAACAGTGGAGGAAAAAACATTAACAGGGAAAGTATTTCAAAAACTATTCTAATTTCAGACGTACATTAAAATACCAACATATATAAAACTCTCTCAATAGTGAATCTTGGAAATTAAGAGACTGATTTTTCAGATGTTCAGAGATGTTCTTCACAGATGTTTTTCAGAGATGTTTGAGTATTTGTTTAGAAACACAGTATTAAGAACAAAACCCAAACAATCGCACCCCAACACTGAAAAGCAGTCCACATTAGAAAGTTTACTTTAGGTAGCAATTACACAGAACTGGGAAGTTTTTCAGTATTAGCCCTACTTAGTATTATACATATAAGAAGAATATCTCAAGAGTTTTTATTGCACTCTGACAATCCAAATCCATCTGTACCAACAACAGCAAAAAAAACCAACAGCCCCTCACTTTATGTTTAGGTAATATTCTTTGCTTCCATTGTATCTCCGGGTTCTACTTCAGAAACTCAAAGAATACTCACGAAGAAAACAGTGTTTTTAATATAGGTGCTGAATGGTCATCAGGAAGACTTCCAGATTTAAAATGAGGGCTGAACTGGATCAAGTGATTGCGGAGTATACCAACAGCCTCCTGTGCCTTTGGGTCAAGACTAACTCTGTAAATATTAAAACATATCTTGTAGAAATACAGCACTTAAAATAACTATTCTCATGTCTCCTATCACCCTATTTTAACTAACACGGCTATTTGGAAATTACAATAACGTACCTGAATACTATTATACTTCCTGGTGTTAATTTTTCAAATTCTATTTCTTGAACAAATTCATTTGGCCCTTTTATGGCAGTTCCAGCTTGCTTTATGATTTTACTTTCTTTTATCTTAGAAAAGAAAACAAATTTGCGTGAAAAATTCAGTGACTTTTTTTCTAATATAACAAATAAATAATATTACATCAAAATATGGGTGAAGGAGGCTAATTACCTGGATATGCTCTCTGAGTTCCATTGTGAAATTAGGCAGTCCATTTATAAAATGTAGATCTCTTTTGTAAGGACTAGCACTTCTCTCAATAGTCCTAGCCTCAAGTACTACTTCTTCTATTTTTCCTAAAAGAAGTTAAATTATGTTGCAGCTCTTAAGATACTTTAAATGAATAGTGATTCTGTTGAAATTATGAAGCCAAACCCAAACCAAAACTCTGAACACTCAAGATACAAGTCTCTGTCACACAGCAAAAGAACAGAAACACATGGGGAAGTGTCTTAAATATCTTATAAACATTCATGACATACTCATATGCTGCATTGTATTTAAAATGACAATTTTTGTTATTTCATAATAAATTAACCATAACATCAGACAACAATTAGTGAATTACAACCTGTCTTTTACTGGTCACCAATTTTCTTAGTTTCCCTATTATCTTTCAGGAGACTGTGATAGATTGCTTTCCAAACTGCAGCTACAGATAGCTTATCCTTAAAGGGTAACAATTTATTATTAATACACAATTATTCTAATTTTCTCTATCCTTTAAGTAGTTTACACACTAAAGTATACAAGTCTTGTAAACGTCTTAACATATAATGTGAGCAACTTTAAAATAGGCACACAAATATGCACTCAAAGAATTAAGTATATTTAACGAGCCAGTTTGGAAAGCTTCTCTCAGAAATATGTCCAGGTAATGTGTAGAAGTCATTATACTTTGCTACAATTAAGTACAGGAAATACTCTGCATATTTAATGAATATTATTTATGTACTGCATAAATATTATCTTTTTATTAACTTATGTAGTACAGAGTTTTTGATATATTAAGATGTATTTTAAAACTACAAAATAGTTACATATAAGAAAGCTGAATAGCAATGGTATCAACAAAAATAGTAAGATTTTAGCCATTCCCTAGTATAACACACTTAATAAACACTAACCCCTCCCGAGTCCGTACAATTAGCCATCTTGCTATTACCTATTATTAGTTCACAAACAAGACCATAAAAAACCCACAACCTCATGAGGAGGTTACAGCAGGAAGCATACTCAATATGAATGTTTTAAAAAACCCTAAGCAAGGCAAGTTGATTGTTTCTTTCACAACTTTGGTGAATACGTATCGGGACACATAAAAGGAGTGTTATACATTGAAAATTCTCATATTGATTTCATGTGCATGTGTTTGAAGTTAAAAAGCATGGAATTAGAATAACCTGAATTTTTTTGTACCTGCCACCACTTGAAAACTGATTACCTGGGATACACATTTCAGGCACTTCTTTACTGTAGAAGTTAGTTTTAGGATCCCTGAAGGCAGTTCGACAAACAGCCACAACAGACTGGTGTGTGTTGGGACAATGTCTTGTAACTGCGACTATATCTTGATCAACTTGATCTACATACACCTAGAGAAGACATAACATTACAACTGTGCTCACTCAGAGCATATACAGGAAGAAATCACTGAGTTACTCTCAGTTCTTGCCTGATTAAAGCCTTTAGCCCCCAGCTCCTGATGCAGCCTGTTTATGGCCAACCTTCCTGCCAGAATTCCTGTTTGGAAATTAACTTCACCAGAAGTCAGATGTGCTGCAGGATTCCATTTTGCATAAAACCTCTCTTCAGATACTACAGAGATCTGTAAAAAAGTTAAGATGTAAGCAAATATGAACTACTCTGGGGAAAAAAAAAAACAACAACCCATCACAAAAAAAATCAACAACCCTGAAGTCTGAACTATATAATAAATTCAAATTTCCTGTGAAACTAGACAACCTGAAGTAATGCCAGCTAGTAAACTGCTTGGAATTTCAAATAAACAACAGTAAAATATGTATTCTAGGACAAGACGAAAGCTTACATTTTTAAAAGTAACTTTGGAGTTGAACTGTAGACACATACCTGGTGTGGCACTAGTTCATCATACCCTTTGGTGCTTCCTGTAGCACAGCATGCCATGGAAACAATCATTGCACTTGGAAGAGCATCATATGCAGATCGGTGCTGCATTAAAAAATACATTGATAATAAATAGTGAGAGAAAGATAATTCAACCCTCCCAATTCAGCATACAGAAGATCCAGTCAATTTAACAGAGGAAGCACTAATCCCATGATCATAACTTCCTCAATCACGATAGAATTATCGGAGAAAATTACTACAAATGCACTAAGAAAATCAACTTAAAAAAAACTGTCAAAATAAGCACTTCAATACCCACCACTCTCTCTTGTCCTCTCCTGTAAACAGAAACTTAGGTGAATAGGCCAACAAGCAGAGACAGAACTGTTTATAGCAGCTGGAATGAAAGACTCAAAACAGCTTATTTAGTAGCTTTATATACTTTTCCCCTTGAAAGAGAAAATTGTGAATGTCAGAGGAAGTTGTAACAAAATTTTCTTCTCTGCATGAAAATCTGAAGATCTAAAACACTTTTTTTTTTTTTAAACATGATTTAGAAAAAACATCCAGACTGCATCAAGCCCTCCCATGGTTCAGAAATACCACTTCATAGAACATTAAATGTAAACTTCGTTTTTTGATTTAGGTGCTTACCTGAATTGGACATTCATTATCATGTGTAATATCCATAAACAGTGCATGAGCAATAGCTGGCATCAAAGGCCTCAAACGTGGCTGAACAAAAGAGCCGACAGGTTCACCTCCAAAACGATAAACTAACCTTCCCTCTTCATGGCTATTATAAGCAGTCATTGCCTCTAAAGAACAAAATACGTAAGTGTTTGCCTAAGAATAGCTACCACAGAGTACAGCACACACAAAGATGTTAATGTAGCATTTAAAAGTTGTTATCTTGGCGTGTTCAATCATTTAAAAAAATCACATATTTATACTCTCCAATGTGTATACACAGCCTTGGAGTATTCCATTGATTATAACATATTACAGAAAGCTAAGGGAAAAAAAGGACAAAAAAACAAGTATCAAACTATTTCTCACAGGCTTTGAAAAACTCATGCAACAAAAACCAGACACAATGCAGCACTTACGCAGCGGAACTGTGCTACAACTTCTTTTTCTCTTGCTAGAGTAAAATATTGAACCTTCTGTAAACTAATGAAGGAGGTCTTCTCTTATTTTATGACTAGTAATGTACTTTTTGCTGAGTATCAAAAAATTTACAGTACAAAACCTGTACTTCTGACTACATGGAGTATGAAATTAAAAGTGCATAATCCAGTAGAAAACTTTTTCTTGGAAAAAGCACGTCATCCATAATCTCTCGTTGGAAAGAGACCACACACGCAGCAAGCCTACCTCTTATTAAGGAGGTAATGCCCAGCCTATTCACAAAGATATTGTCCAGCTCCTCATTTCCTGTGAACAGTTCAGCCACTACATACAAATCGGCTCGCAATTTTCTAGCTGTGTCCAGCATGTACTGCAAAAAGCACAGCCAAAAAAGCCACAGAAAGGGGAAAGGTAGATACAAAAAAGGACAAGTTTCAATGCTAGGCAGGGATTGGACAATAGGAAAATGCCATGCAGCAAAGATAAATAGAAAACCAAAATTAAGGAACAAAACAAGTTGTTACACAGAAGAGGACACATAAACATAAACAAAATCAAGAATTAGCACACAACGAAGGAGATGTTAAATAGAACATGAAGAAAAGGTAATTGCATAAGCAAAGAACAGGAATATGTAAGAAAAATGAAAAAGCATACTAATATTAGTTTCACATTTAAAACTCCAAACCATACACGACAATCCTACATAATTTTCAACTGCTTATTGTACCTCTAATCAGGCTGGTAATTCCCAGGCGGTTGACAAAAACATTGTCAATGTACTCACTGCCCGTGAAGAGTTCAGCTATCACATAAAGATTAGGTCTGACTGATCTGGCTGTTGCTAGCATCTCCTATAGATCATAATACATTTTTAATGCAAGACACCCATTGTCAGCTATGCATACACAATCATTGACATGAATGTTAACCAAACATAAATGAGTCATTAATATATGCACATTTAAAATATTCATAACAGGTAAGTTTTATAAAGCCATGTTTATATTTTACAGATATTATTTATGGACTGAGTAATTCCAGGAAATTTTCTGTAGACTTTAAGCTAATTAACACTTTGTTTTTAAACAAAATTTTAGCACAAAACGCAAGAGCAAAGGTTGGATAAAAAAGATACCTATTGACGTAAGAAATCTGAGCAAGACTTCAGTTTAAGTCTTTGCAGTTACCATTCCAACAATAATAACAATAAATGAAAGAACGGCAGAAGTTTTGAAATGGCTGCATTTAAGAGCCACTTACAACTTCTGTGTGGGGAAATTGAGATGTATTAGAGACCTCTTCATAGATATAGATAAGCCCTGCAACAAAGCTAAGACTAAGCACTACTCAAAAACTATTTAAAGCAAATTCACAGGACAAGTACACTTTCTCAACATAGTCAGCTCCATGGAAAACAATAAGCATTAGTCTTAGTAATACACCTGTGAGACTAAATTTTTTGCTGGTGTTCTTTATCAACTTTCAAATTCTGGGAAATTAATCACTTCCTGTTTAACTTAACAATAGAAAAATACACGGGGCAAAAAAACCCCCAGATTTTCAACCAAGTCTTGGTAATAACTCAAGGTAAAACTGACATACTGGATACCGGATGTCACTGCACTGAGTTCATAGCTAAGCAAGGTAAAAGTCAGCCAGGGTCTATCTGCATCTACAATATTTCAGCTGAAGTAGAGAATTAAAAGATACAATAGCTACACCACTCTACTAACTGTTTTAAGTAGCTGAAACCATATTCAAACATCACAAGACAAGGAACCTTGCTTTTATGCTATGAGGAAGATTCATTCACACCTGAACTCTGCCACGTAGATCCTGCAGATTTTGTAGCAGCAGTGCAGGACCTATTTCACAGACAGAAGCCGCTTTATAATAAACAGTTTCCCATACCTCAGCTACATGAAGAGGTGTTGAGTGACAGTTGTCAAGACGAACACCATGGAAATACTTGGCAGTGATCTCAGTGTATTTTTTCATATGTGCCCAGAGGTATGGACAATCTTCAGGTTTATTACCATAACGCAGTTTCACACTGTCTCCCCAACAAATCAACTCTCTTCTCAAGTAAACATTTGAACCTGTAAGGGAAATAAATTCACTTTAGTGTATATATAGTATACAACATGCACCAAAATGAAAATGTGGTAATTTATTTGCTACTGCTTAAGAGTAGAACAACACAGTAATGAAAATTCCTAAAAATAATCGTATCAACTCAAAATCTGCATAACCTATACGGATGTATAATTTCAGACTCCTCCAAGGAAATAATGCAGCTGCTATAGTGATAGAGAATTAATTCTTCAGACTGAAATCAAATTTCCTTTAATTCTTCAAAGTAGCATAAAAACTTTACTTCAGAAAAAGAAAAAAGCAGAAAACAAAACTAATAGTTTGATTATTTATTCTGGTCAAATTCAAAAAAGCATCTCACTCTCTTGCCATAAACTGTTACAGCCACGATTTACAATTTTATCTTCTGTGAGCAGCAGATTGTGATGAATTTCCAAAGTGAGTAAGTAAAAAGCAGGGACTGTAAATTACCACTACTTCCAAAAACATTTACTTAAGCACAGCCAGCCTTTTCCTTCACTAATAGCAGCACAGGCTTTCTTTGGATGAACACTGTGATTTTTAAGGGATAATTTAGATAACTGGCTGCATTTGTTTTACAAGTCCGTTATTTGTGTCCTTATGTCCCATATTTTCATGCTGTGTTCTCAGTTGAAATAATGTGTTATACCCTTGTTTTATGCCACACAAGTATAAAGCACTCAAAAAGCTGTAGATGAATTAAGAGAGAAACCTCATTAATGGAAATTAAGTACACTAACTAAAGCCAGTGACTGAAGGAAAAAAATACAACAGTCTGCCTAGAAGAAAGGGCAATAAACTGAAGGGCAACTGAACAAAAACACCCTTGAAACATGAATTATCTTCATCCTTGAGACAGAGAATAAAAGTAAATAAAATGCAGTGAAAGGGTTGTAGATTACTACGCAGAAATTAAATGTTTGCTAACTCTAGATCACTCTGGAATATCATCAGATTAGCTTCTAAAAGAGTCCCAAACTCTTAGGTTGCTTTTAATGAATATTAAACTGGCCTTTGATTTAGTTTAGAAAGTGAATGACTATCCTGAACAAAAGCTTTCTTTGTTTTTATTGGATATCAACACTGTCCCCAAAGGAGTTAGAATTTAGTACTTTAGTGCATGGTGATTTTATACCCTATTTTACCTTCACAAGTAATCTGCATATTTAATTTGCATGAACTGGGTCATCTCTTGACTGTCTGACTACCACTCAGTGGACTTTTCAAGGATCCCGTTTTTTTGCTCACTAATGCAGTAAAATACTATTCACCTTTTCATTGCGTTAGTTTTCTGCCACACTGTCATTGTCTCATGGAAATGCCAACAAGCACTGGTGTTGGAACAAAGTACAAAGTAAGCAACAAAGACAATGACAAAAGTGGGGAGGCAGGACATCCCCATTTCAGTGGCAGAAAGCTGGTAATTTCCCTCTCAAATCTTGTAAAACTGTACCTCAAATTCCAGTTCTTACAGCTGATCTGTATGCTGAATGGGAAATTAAAGTGCTATAAGCTTAGTATCTGCTATTCTGCAGCTTCATAGGAATACATCTGGAAAAAAGATAGATTAAATAAAATCCTTTTTGCTTTGGCTAGAGTATCAAACAATTTTTAAGATAATTCAAAGTTCTTTTACAAACCCGGTTCTGCAAAGTTTCTAAGAGGATCATCTCCCATAACCCAGCCATTATGAGCCATGAAATAACAAGCTTTATCTGGCTGATGTATCATAGTTTCTTCTTCCTCCACAGTCAGCTCTTTGAATGGATATGTAAAATACCTATGGAATAGACAGACAATTAAAAGAAAAAAAAAGAGACAAACACCAAACATATATAGTAATCTAAACTGCAATTAATTGTCTTTGAAATTAAAGTACTCTATGAACTGGCTTGTAGGTAATACAGATAAAAAAAAAGCAGCTTGCATAAACGATGGGGGATTTTCTATTTTGTAGCACGCTTTGAAGAACAAAGGGCAGTTGTTGCCACTATCTTGGTGTCAGCTGATAGTGTAAGATTAAAGCCCCAGCTCTTTAGGTACATGACTGACATCAAGTACATTAAACTTGAAAGGTGTAAACTGTCTTAGTTCCACCCCTCTTCCACCTACAACAGCAATTTGCACTATGTAAGGCTTTGATGTGCTCTGAGTGTTATCTCATGCTTTCCAGTCACATTTATTTATTAAACAGTTATCACTGTTACTTAAAAAACCGTGTCAATTCATTAAGAGGCATTTGTCCATGGGAAAGAAAATATACATTTGTACATATTAATGTATACTTTTAATGCACTTTGAACTCGCTTTCCCTTGAGGGATTCTAATAGTTTCCAAACAAACAAAAAAACATGTATATACCTGGTAACTAAGGGATTTTTTCTACTGACAAGACCCAGCTTAGGACCATCACAAGCCATTCGTTCATAAACCACAGTCCCCACAAGACAATTGATAGCCTAGAAATAATTAAATTATACATTACTGAAATGCCTGTATTTGTTTACAATTCTAAACAATTCAACATTAAAACACAGTAATTGTAACACCTGTTCTTGATGGTGACTAGTTTGTCTGTATTGCTCAGCATTCAGTTCCTCAATCCTCTTGCGAAACCAGTTACAACATTCTTCTATTGCAGCTGGTCCATTGCTTATCAGGAGGACATTAAAAGCAGAGAACAATTAGAAAAAATTATTTTAAAAACACATAGTATAAATAAATAAAAAGAATAAAAAATTACATTTTTCCTCATCTCTGAAAACACTGTTACTTACTCGGTTTCACAAGTTTAACCTGTAATCAATAATACAATACCTGTGTGGTATGAATGTTGCCAGTGCTATACTCATATCTACAGTGCAGCCAAATCGCCTATAATCAGGGTCCTGAAGTATTTGAAGATGTTGATTTGGATCAGATTTCGTGCTCATTTTGCCTAAAAACAAGACAGAAAAGAGTAATCAAAGTAAAAAACTGGAATTACATTTAAAGGATATACAACTTTTAAAATTCTAGCATCAGCAAAGATATGGGTGGATAAAGGCACTGCAGCAGTACCAAGCCTTAAAAGAAAACTTTTCTAGTCCTCAAAGCATTCTTGTATGCTTAAGTCAGCACAGTAGATGTCTCACATAGCAAAAGATGGCAATATTTTGTTTTCTATCTTACTGTCTCTTGAACTATAAATATTTAATTCACATGCTTCAGCAACATAGTCTTCCTTTACCTTGAGTTAGAAGAGTTTTAAACTGCTGCACAGCTTTGTTAACATCCACTTGGAAAAATTCCCATAGTCTAATTTTTGGATATATATCTTCACAAATTATTTTACGTAAACACTGTAAAAATAACAAGTATGTTAGTTAATATTGTTGCTTATTAATGCAATTAAAAGCTAAGGACTCTCATGAATTGTTCATAAAAAAAAAGGGAGGGTAAAGACTTACTTCACTAAATATATCAGTGAAGTATACATAGTTTTTTGTGCATTTACACAACCTTAGAAATATTGAGGTGTTTAATCAAGTATTTATGCTGTTCATTAGCTTATACTTAGTTCTCGTTCACTTACCTTCAGGTGTTGATCACTTTCAATTAAGGGAGGGACCCCTTTGGCAATACATTTCCCATCAGCCACCCTACAGGTCAAGTGCCACAGAGCTCTATCCAATACCCAAGCTGGCTTCAGGTGAGGAGAATTTACAAGGTTATAGCCACACTCTGGATGCATCCTGAGCCACTCACTGTTAGTAGCTTATTGAAGAAAGAAAAGGAGGGTGAAAAAAAACCCAAACAAAAATGTAAGTATATAAGTTGAACACTTCAATGTCTTTTGCAAACATCTTAAGACCAAGAAGCTAAGGTACTACGGCACATTTAGTTCATCCACATTTCAACAAAGTTTTCCATGTCAATAGAAAGTCATGTTTTATGCAGAGGTGTATTACTGATTGCCATTTCTATTGCAACAAATACAGCTGCAGAAACTGCAGAGAAACCTTTTCTTAGTTAAATAAAAATACACAATAGTGGCACCAATTCTAAAACACTAAGGAAAAACCCCCAAACCCCCACATTCTTGCTGCAGGAAATACATCAAATAATCTACATGAGATGCTGATGTTCTTTATGTGCTGAAAGCCAAACATACATCCCAAAGCAATATTTGTGATGTTGTTTATTTTTTAATATTCTCCACCCTGTCAGACATAGCACACAAGCAGAGAGCAACAGTGCACACACATCGCCCAAAAAATAATAAAATTTTAATTTAATGAAAAATATAGTTAAACATGCATTTAAGAAATGATCAGCTGTGCTACTGTTGTGCACATAAGCAGAGTGGTGGGAAGCAATGCCACTGAGTCTTACACAGGGAAATGAGTGCACTGCCTGGTGCATGCAAATGGAACACTAATTCAGATCAAACACTACACTCTGTGTCTATTTTCCAAGTTTTCCCTGTAGCATCACCAAGCACCAGAAGATATGCCGGACATTAAGAATTCACTCAGGAAAGGTAAGGAGTCTTCACTAGAAAATGGGTGTAGTATTCTAACAGCCTGCATGCAGCTGCATGATTGAAGATACACGGCAGAAAGATTTGATTCTGGAAGTATGACAATGAAGTAAAAATCCAAGAGTTAATTTTTTGAAGCTCTCCTAAACAGTGTTAGACTGAAAATAAATTTCATAGAATCATAGAATGCTTTGTTTTTTTCTGAATATTTTCAATTGAAAAACTAAATGGAAAAAAAACATCAAGAGAATCCTCTCCCCCCCAAACAAACAAACAAATCCCCAAAACACAAAAAAACTCCCCACATAACGCCTAAGAAAAAACCTCAGGTTTTCAGCAAAGCAAAGAAAAACATAAGTAATACTTCATGCATGGGAAAATAAATAAAAAATTATCATATTGAAAACATGAAGAGTCACTAACATGTCCAGAATTATAGCAGAACAAATAACACCTAAGATCCAAGTTTGTTTAGTTCAAAGAAGTTAAAACAAAAATGTCCAAGGGAAAGAAAAGAATGTACTAGCTCAGTCCATACTGTGAACAGCTCTTCTGAACACCCTTTTACATTATATCTCAAGACCATTAATACACATGGCAAAATTCCATGTTTATAAGGTCAAATAATTTGTGGAAATTAAGATCTCCGTAGTTTCGATACCAACTACAACTAAACCCACCATATTTTAAAGTTATATAAAGCAGTAATAAGCTTAGGCTGTTAAAGGCTGTTCTAAGCCAAACAGATTCCTCCCCCCGCACTTTTCTTCTTTATACTACTTCTGAAAAACTATTTTTTCACATAAAAGCAAAATCAGCTTGTTCTATTCACCCATCAAGAACTACAATCCACTATAAAAAATTAACATGAGTAAATACAGTTAAAAGACAATATCTAACTCAAATCTAAGGGGTTAATATTAAAAAAAAAAAAAAAAAAGTCAACAGTTCTTCCATTAGAAACAGAAAGATATTTCTGGATCAGAAGGTAAGCACCACTGATTCACAGTATAACACCAAAAGAAATCTAATTCTGCTGAAAAATAATTGCCCAAAACATCACTGCTGATAACATTTGGTTCAACTAGGGAAAAAATAAGTATCAGAGTGTGTGTATAGACAATAGCACTCTCTTGTGAAAGGTAAATAATATATAATTTATTTCAATTTATTTTTAGTCTTCTATGCAATTTATTACAGCCACTGAAAGCTCAGAAAAGGAACCAGAAAGGGTCTGCAAGTTTATCTGTGATACTCCTGCAAAGATGCTAAAGGTGCACTGACACTTAACATTAGTGCATGACTTCACTTTTAAAGTCAGACCATAAATTCTGGCTCTCATTAGAGCCTACGAGAGATGTTAACAACACGAAGAGATTCCCACTGCTCTCTACTGTGCAAGCAGTCTGGTCTCCATTGCAGTGTGAACATCGAACACCTCAGCTCAATGCTTGCTCCTGACAAAGAGCTGTCTGACTCTCAGAGGAACAGAGGGGAAGCAGTGCCTTTTTTTACACAAGTGTCTCAACTAGAAAGCAGAAACTATGAACAGACTGAACCACTGTAAGCTGAAGGGTCATGAGCTGTTAGAATTAACAACATTAGAGGATTTACTGTAAGACAATTTAAGCTTCTAATGCAGACATGCTGCAGAATTAATAACGATGTACAATTATTCACAATCTGATCAAAATAATGGACTATACATTTTGTGTCTTTTATATTCAAATGGGTCTATGAAGCATGTTTTCCAATTAAATCACCCTAACATGCAGGAATGAATTAATTTAACTGCTAGTAATTACTGTTCAATTAAGAAGTGGAAAAAAAGTTAGATTTCCATTAATGAAGATCCAGACAGAGAGAACCCCAAAAACTACTTCCATATTTTCTTATTTCAAAAGCCCCCCAAAAAGCTCCACAAGCATGTAACATGAATGTATCTTTCAGCTAATGCTAAATTTGTCATTTAATAAAGTTGGGAGACAGCTGTATATCAAGAGGTTTGGATCATAAATGACAAAAAGGAGACGAAAATTTCAATTTAAAAGCAGGCAACAAAGCCCTCAAGTGATTGCTTAATGATGTAAGTCAGAACCACAAATCATCTGAATATTTCTGTCCTATTAGAAGACACTTCTGAACATCCTTTCACCACAGGAAAAATGTTGAGTCATCTATCCCAATGGAGATGGCTTCTCTGAATGTAACCTGAAAAGTCCCTCTACAAATGTAGCCAAATAAAGTGACATTTTTCTTCTCAAATATTATTCTCACAAATATTATTCTGGTGTCTAATTTTGAGTTAGGTATTTCTGCCCATAAAAAACTAAACATTCGCTTTGGTAGCATGAAAATACACACTGTAAAAACAGGATGTCAAGCACATGTAAAAGAAACTGGACTTCTAGTTGGTCAAGTGCAAGACATTTTTTATTCAGAACTGGCAGGATGTTTAAAAGCCTAATTCACTCAGACACACAGCGAAAAGCTATACTTAGTAACTTTTCAACAAACAGATCGGGCAAACAGGGCCCACACTGCATTGCAGACTGATTGGATAGGAATGTTTGGCAGCAGTCAACACCAAAGAACGCAAGCAAATAAAGCCTGAAATTGACATTTATCTGTATTTAGGATTTTTTAAGCCTCAAAAGACAGCAATATACATCACTGCTAGTACTCTGTGCTATGAGAATGCTAATTATTATGATCTCTAGGATTACAGCATAACTACATAATCAAATTCACTACCCAAATAATCAGCAAGATTAAAAATGATGAAGTGCTATAATTTAAATTTCATCAGATCATACAAAAGAAAACCCAGTGTCCCCTCAAGCGATTAAGAGAAATAACACCTTCGATGTACTAGTATACCTATGCTTTAAAAAAAAGCCTGCCCCAAACTCAAAGCTCTTTTTTTTTTCTTTCCCCACAGACTCAGCTGCAACATTTCCTCCATTGCTTAATCCTAGCCTGTTGTCCAAACTCTGTTTATCATCTGCATGTTAGACCCAAATTAGAGCAGTTACTTTGAGGCAGCTACAAGCATAATACCCAGTTTAACAAGAAAGTACTCAGTTTATGTTCACCAACGCATTCACAATGCAGATTCTGCTCAAATATGTGGGAACTGCACCCCACAGTTCATGAAAATAAGCATATTATATAGACACATACAGCTCATTAATTCTGTCTAGGAAGGGCTCTATTCACTCTTTCAGTAACAACACTAAGTTCTTTTATACCTGTTACAGAGACTTGTCAGTTGTAATTGTAGGAATTGTCCTGGATTTGAGAGATTCAAAGGCAGAGAGAACTATATTGCTTAAAACAGGTACTAAAAATGTATTCAAGAGGGAAAAATTAAGGGAAATAATGAAATATAATTATAGGAATAATCTGTTTATTAACACACAAAAATCATACCAGTATGGTTGTAGACTACATCTGTGATGCAAAGCATATTCCATTCATTTTTCAGTTTCTCCACAAGAGCTCCTATATCACTCCAAGTGCACTTTTTGTTATGGCTGGAAAATTCAGGATTTACTTCTAACTGATCGGCCAGTGAATAACATGATCTAGACAGTCCAAGCTTCTGCAGTGGCGTAAAATGAATCATGTTGTAACCTATGTAACAAGCCATTTATTCAATGAGAAAAAATAAAAAAATCGAAGTTAATTGGAAGAAGCTTAATAAGCTGCAGTTATAACAGACTTAGAGCCAGTGTGTGGGAAAATCAGTGTAAATTATAATTCTTTCCCTTGAAATTCCGTATAACACAAGCTTTAAAAATCACCCTGTCAATTCTACAAACTTCCAAGTCTATCCAAAATCAAAACAATAAAACAAAAGTTGTTTCCCATATTAGGAAATCCCTGAATTTTTGCACCTCTGCCAATATTTGAATCATTTCACTGGCTTAATCTGTTAACTAAATTGAATGTAGTGGAAAATGTTTAGTCTACAAAGAACAAATGAGCTGCTCACACTGAAGCTGTTCAGTGTGATTTTGGTTTTTGATCATAAGACAAAAACTTACATATGTGTATTGGCATTACCTGTTTCTTTTGCAACTCTAAGTCTATCTTCCCATTCATGAAATGGTCCCAGACACTTAGCAAGGAACGTCTGGAGTGTAACACAATCCAAAGGTAGTACATGATTATCAGCTCCAACATGCAAAATAGGATCCACAACTATGTAACCTCCACCACTTTTTTCATTTCTAGGAAAAATTAATTTTCATTCATATAGTTAATACCCATTCTCAGTTTCAGAAAGAGAATCCAAGCAGTATAGGTATTTCAAAAACACAGTAGCCCAGTACAGCAGTTGAGGGGAAATGGGGAACAGGACTGAAAGGCACTTGATGAAAACAGGAAACACTGAAATGTTCGTCTCACAGGCATCATCTCTCTACTGGACTTAGAAGGATACAATTGGGATACAGAGCTTTAAACTCTCTGCAAAAGTGAGGTACGGGTTCCTCCTTTTGGCATATGGACAAAAACACAGAAAGCACAACTGCCCATGTATAATAAAAAGATCTCCATTTTGAGCACCATCCTCAGGAAGACACCTGAGCAAAACATCCTTCTAAGCCCGGAAAAATTTAAGCACCCATCTTCCAGAAACTCCAAATACCAGACTACAATTATTACAGCCACTGGCATTCTCTTCTGCAGTTGTCACACTGAAAATAAGGAGGACACAAAGGATACAAGTAAAGAATCCCAAATCCTCTGTGCCAGAAAGGTAAAAAACAACCCTTAAAGTCAATGAAGAAAGTACAAACTAATAATTCGTATGCTCAGAATCCTGATGAATTTGAAAACTTTGTAAAAATAGGTTGCTTCTCCAATATTCATAGAAAATTGACTAACTTGGTTCTGTATATTTTCCAGAATATCTCTGCATCAGAAAGCATCAAATAACACAACAGTTACTGTATTCCATTAGCAAATTCTAATTCGCCCAGTGGTTGTAACTGGAAAAACACATGGAAAAAATGTTTTCCTTTAGGTTAAAGAGTAGGAGCAGACTGCATTTGGCTGTAAAAATAAGAATTTCACTTACCCAAGACTAAAATAGTACTCATATGACCCAGAAATTTGGAGATCCAGCTTGCAGTATTTGTCAGAGTCATCTTCTTTTCCTGCAGGATTGTGCCATGATAATGTCCTGAACTTGTGGCGATCAAACGCTTCTCCAGAAGCTGGATAATTTGTGAACACAGTAACGGGTTTGCCTTGAAGAGTTGGGCCCAATCGGAACTGTAGTTCAAAACCTCAAGAGAAAAAAAAAAGATAAAATCACTATCAGGATGACTAGGTATTTCTAGTCCATTAATACAACTCCTAATTTAATATCATGTTAATAAGAAAGTGCAGCAACATATCTGCCAAGAATTTCAACAGAATGATTTCTACAGCACAGAATCACAGAATATCCTGAGCTGGAAGGGACTCACAAGGATCACTGAAGTCCAGTTCCTGGCACAGCACAGCCCCAGAAAGCAAGCCATGTGCCTGAGAGAGTTGTTCAAAAACCTCTTGAGCTCTGTCAGGTTTGGTACTGTGACGACTTCCCTATGAAACCTGTTCCAGTGCTCATCCACCCTCTGGGTGAAGTACCTTTTTCTAAAAGCCAGTCTAAAACTCCCCTGACACAATATCAGGCCATTTCCTCAGGTCATGTCATTGGTCACCACAGAGAAGAGATCAGAGCCTGCTTCTCATCTCCCCTCATGGGAAAATTGTAACTGCAATGAGGTCTCCCCTCAGTCTCCTCCAGACTGAACACACCAAATGTCCTCAGCCACTTCTCGTATGGTTTCCCCTCAAGACCCTTCACTGTCACTCCTCTGAACACCCTATAATAGCTTTAGATCTTTCTTACATTGTGGCACCCAAAACTACATCATCTCTCCCTACCCTCCTAATATTGTTCTTTGCATACTTTACATATAGACCTTTTTCCTTTACTTATATGGCACTATTCATTTCCTTTCCAATTTGTTTCTCTTTGTTATATAAAAAGACTTAACAACAAAACTTAACAAAATACAGTGATCGCTAGACTACCTAAAATTTTATGCGGTCTGTGTAGTCTTTAAGTACTTAGGTTTACCAAGTCATGGGCTGATCCATGAAAATGTCTGAAAAAAAATTAGGAACACATTTCAAAACAGAAAATATTTCAAATCCCTTCATTAGTCATTGTATGAAGTTCACTAAACAATGCCAAACTCCTTACACTTTTAAATATAAAATTATACATATGTGTGTGTGTAAGACACAATATACAAATTTTTAAACTTTCAGAGAGCTCAACAAACCAAAGGCAGTTTTGTATACATGCTGCAGGTCACACACACACAGAAGGAGGCTGAAGTTTAGGCTTAGAATACCCATGAGAAAAAAGTTAAAAAATTAGGAACTAAACCCACATATAGTCTGTTGAGTTGGATATAAAAAAATTCAATTTAGCCAAGAGGTTACAGAATAGGTTTCCACTTACAGGTATGAGGGTCACCACCATTTGTGTGGCTAATTACAGGGTTCTTTCAAGTGAATGAAACTGATCTAAGTTCTTGCACAGTGACTTTTCTAAATTACATGCCAGTCACGTAGTTAACTGTAGTAAAACACCTACTAGCCCTAGCAGTCTACAAAATAGGGAGTAAAAGAAACCTCAGTATTTGTGAGAAAAGAGAAAGCTATTAATACAGAGGTAATGAATCAACCTGCAAAAAACCCTGGACATCAAGTTCCAGTATCTGAAGTAAAAAAAAAATCCACCTGCTTATTAAATAGAATCATGGGTACTCTGATACCAGAATTCAATATCTGAATACATATAAATATAAGTCTTACCAAGCTTGGCATTCCTCTTACTAAATTAACCCCCATTTCACCAAAACCCACCACACAGAGCAGTGGGTTTTGGCTCTGAATGCCTGTCAGGTAAAATGAAGCTCATTTTAATGCAAAAAGAAATAATAAAAGAGAAAATCACTTTTGGAAGGTTAAGTACACTCTCTTCAGTACTGACCTGACATTTTGTTACAGGGATTACTAAAATTAGAGTGCAGGGATATATGCCATTGATATCTTATTTCCTGCAACAGTTACACTGACGTTGGGAACACTGTGCTCAAAATTAGCCCTGTCCTCTCAGAGACTGCTACCAGCAAAGGCACTTGAATGTTTGATAGCCATGCACTTCTGTGCGACTCCTTCCAAGAAAACTGACACAACTGGATGGAAGAGTTAAAAATGGAGACTACGGTCACCTCCGTACTTCTTCACTACTGACATTTTCTTTTCTGACTTTCTGACTGTCAGAAAATTTTGAAATCAATATAGTTGAAGAGAATTTTTATTCTCAAGAAGCAAAATCTTGCTCCTCTACTAAACCACTTTGATGTTAGGTTCCTAGATCACGAACACACAGTAATAAAACCCACAAAAATTCATAATAAAAATTGCTGCATCATTAAAAATGCTTTTTCAATACAGTGGCTTTCGTTTTATGGTCTGAATTTGCCGAGCAGCATAACAGTCAACCAATTACTGGGGGTTTTTGTTTGTTTTGGTGTGTTGGACTTTTTCCCAAATAGACTTAAGACCGCTTTCAAAGAGAAATAATGCCAATTTCATAGAAGTATGCAGCAGGATACACTGCTCTAAGAAACCTGACAATGAGATTCAGGAGGAGCGAAAGAGCTTATGTTCTGAAATACGACCTCAAACTTTCAGACTTTGCAAAATGCTAGTGTTACTGACAGATTTCAAAATCATAAAATTAAAACACGGGGTGTTGCTGCGTAAGACATTGCAGATAAACACCGGAGGTCTTGACTCAGGAGACTCTTTCAGGTCACTGAAGTACAGGCTATAAAAGGAGAAGGACAAGGCCCGTCTAAAAAATTCTTTTCCCTTCATTTAAGACTGATGGCTCCTGGCCCATCTGCTCTTCCCTTCTCGAGAGTTTCGTGAGTCAGAGCGAACCGTGCTCAGAGCCCACTGAGCTCCGCAGTGGAAGCAAGAACGTCAGAAACTGTTTCTCATTAGAACAACCCAAAAAAGTAAAAACCAAGCCAAAGAAACCCAAACCCAAACCAACAAAGCCCCACACCCCAAAGCCCCACCACCGCAGGCTGAGCCCCCTCCACGCTGCCGCCCGAAGACCCTGCCCGCTGCCCCCTCACCCGGGCGGCCCCTCCGCCTCGCCCTACCCTGCTCCAGCCTGAAGAGGGTCTTGTCCAGCTTCTCCATCTCGCTGAGGTGCAGCAGCCGTGTCTCCTTACCGCCCGGCATGGCCGCGGCCGCCCGCCCGGCGCTGCCGCCGCGCCGGGGCACTCTGTGCGGGCAGGGGGAGGCGAGCCCTGCCGGGAGGGAACACACACAACACCCCGCAGGTCAGCCGCGATCTCCGCCGCGACGCGGCCGCCCGGAGCGCCTCACGCCGCCGGCCGCGCTTACATGTCGTGCGGAGCCGGGGCAGGGCGGGCAGGGCGGGCACGGGGCGAGCTGTCAGGCGGCGCCCGGCGCTGCCCCGGCCGGCCCGCGGAGCAGCTCCCGTGGCACGGCGCGGCCCGGCCCGCAGCCAGAGCGCCGGGGCAGCCCCCGCGCAGGGCGAGCCTGACACCTGTCAGTCTGCGCGCCGCCCCGCCAGGCCCGGCACGGCCGCCCCGCCCGGCAGCGCTGCCCAACGCAGCCGGCCCCATACTCACGAGCGGACCGCGCCGGCTGCCGAGGCCGAGCGGAGCTGGGGCTGGAGCTGGGGCTGGCCGGGCGGGCAGTGACGCGCTCGCTCTCAGCACCGCAGCACCGCTCCCGTCCTGCCCTTTTCTTGCCTTTTTTTTTGAAACAAACTTTATTGGCTCCGCGGCCGCCGCGCTCGCAGACGGGCGGCGCCGGCGCAGCTCCCGCGAGAGCCCAAGGCCCGCCCCGGCGCCGCTGCGGGGCAGCCGGGCCGAGCCGAGCCGAGCCGGGCCGGG